>CM050174.1:57658311-57780811 GCA_027410445.1 Discoglossus pictus
TTGTAAAAAAAATTGCACCAAAGCACGTTTTGATCTGCCACCAGTGAATTGACAAGAGATGTAAAAATGACCCTGAGTTTGGTGGCCCTTTAACTTTTGGTTTTACAGTCTCTGAAATAAAAATTTGAGATTCAAGGGGTGAGATGGTGTTTGCTCCCCATCTATGGCAATGTAAGGGATTGTTATCCAGTAGGGTTTTTATGGTGTAACTAAAGCTCAGTCTCCTTTTTAACCCCAGATTCATGTCTCCTAGCAGAGAGCGGATGGAGGCCATGGAGAAACAGATCGCCAGTTTGACGGGACTGGTACAGAGTGCGCTAATGAGGGGGTCTGACAGTGAGAGTCCCAGGTATAGGGGTTGAAAAAGTAGGGGCTAAATTAAGCATAAACTCTATTCTGGCTGTTAACTATGCTGTCTTTTTTTCTATGCAGTGAGAAGACTGAGCCAGCGGGCAGCACAGCGGGTGCGTAGAGTTGTTATAGTATCCATCCGAGATACAAAGTCCTCACTACAGTTTTGAATGTATCTACCACAGTTGTTATAAGAAGATAAGTCCACTTCAAAGGCCAGCAGTTACTGTGGAAGAAGAGTTTTATCAATAATTTGTTTAAAGAGACACTGTCACCCTAAAAACATTTTTTTTTCTTAAAGAGCATTACAACTGTAAGCTGTACTAGCCATTTGTCAGTACAGTGAGATATTCCTGAGATATTATTCTATATTTGTGCTGTGCGATTATGCTTATGCATGGCTCAGTTTGATTGATTGCCTAATAATACTGGGGTAGGATGTGCTTGCATGTTTGTTTTTGCAAAAACAGTGTGTCAATAATTAGCATGTCAAAGCAGTTAATTAATATCCACAGCCAGCACA
This sequence comes from Discoglossus pictus, assembly GCA_027410445.1. Taxonomy (NCBI): domain Eukaryota; kingdom Metazoa; phylum Chordata; class Amphibia; order Anura; family Alytidae; genus Discoglossus; species Discoglossus pictus. The sequence goes on from CM050174.1 coordinate 57,659,186, forward strand.
TTTGTATAATAATGCAGCACAAACCATGATTAATATTTCTGCAATGATTTGCTTTTTGAAGAAAAAAATGACTAGTACAATGTATAACAATTTTTTCATGCTCTTTGGGCAAATAACATTTAAAAAAATAATTGATTTTGGGGTGACAGTGTCTTTTTAACCCTTGCAGCTACATTTAGTATTTTGAATAAATTAGAATGACAGCATAGAGGGTCCCTGTTATACTACACAGCTTTATGTAAGTGGCACATGCCATCATGTTATCCTCTGGTCTGTTACAGGCATGGGGCACACCAGTATGGGGACCCCTATATCCACTCCCACCCCAGCCTCTGCTGGCTCGGGCACCCCTGCAGACCAAAGCAAGGCCATCACCCGCTTACACATGCAGCTTCACCTGCACGATCTTCAGCACAATGCCAGCGAACTGCGCAACCAGCTGCAGCAACTAAAGAAACTACAGGTAGGTGGGCAGTGCCATGTGTATACAAGGTAAAGAAAAGATAGTATGATTATATGATTTTACATAGTAACGGACCACTTCACTGTCCTAACAAAGGGAACTAGATGTGTTAAAGGACCACTGTAGATTGGGAAAAACTTCACAGGTTTGTTTGCATAACAGGATTTTTGAAGAAAATATGATTATCATGGCAGCTTCCATGCACTAGCAGAGTCTGCAGAAACTAAGATTTTCTCTGAAAATTCTTTCCTACCCATGACCCGCACCGCTGCTAATGTAAGTTTGTTGCATACTTCACAAACGTGCAGTTTATGCTAGTCTCCAGTGGTCCTTCAAATATGTATTTTATTATTAATCAATGTATAATTGCTGTTAAAGCTGCAATACTCAATATTAATTGTACTTTCAAAGATCACACTGCATGTTTCAGGCACAGGATTTTATGAACACAAGGCTTTTCATTGGCTGAATACTATTTGTGTTAAAGTGGTTTCCATTGACAACAACATTTTGCTAGAGGGTCGGTATAATGCAGAATAACTGTTTAGGCTATAATCTAACTAGATTGCTCTTTAAACCCTTTTAGGCTTATCCCTTGACTAGACCCTTAGATCCCCATCCCCCTTGATGATCTTCTCGGGGTGGGGATAGCCAAACTAAATGCTGATACTCTATTCTTTGAAAATTAATTTAATTTTGAATATTACTATTATACATAATTAAATATAAATGTAAATAATTATCAATACATAATTAAAATAATAATATAGGAATCCTTTAAATATACATGATCTATGCCTAGTCTTCACCACATTTTAAAAAATAGATAACTCAAACTTCATGTGACACACATTTTGCTTTGTCATAATTTATGGAGAAAAACAAAATCAGTAAATATTCAGGAGTCTTGCGTGAAAAAGTAATTGCACCATTACTGCTTTTTAAGGTAATTAGAGTCAGGTGCTGCTAAACAAACGCACACGATCAGGGAGTGCTGCCGCCTGTAAAAAAAATCAGAAACTTTGTCTGGAACATTTGTGTTTTAATATGAGATGAAAGTTTGAAATATTTAAACCTATAGACTTGTAAGGGTGTGCTCTCTTTTTGCTTTTTTTTCTATGCTGTCTCTCTCATGCCTTTTCTCTCCGGTCTTTGTATCTTACTTTTTTTTCTGCCATTGGCTTCCCTTTCCCCCTAACTGTCTCTGTTGTTCCTCTATCCTTTTGTCTCTCTCACGTTTTCCCCAAGTTGTCTCTGGTCCCGTTCCCTGTCGTTCTGCCTCCCCTTTCCCAATGTGTGCTTTTTCCCCCTTTCCAATTAGTTGTCTCTCTTAACCTTTTCCCCGGCTGCCTCTCTCTTTTGTTTCTTTCCTCCTCACTACTTTCCCATGGCTATCTTCCTCTATCTCCCTTATCTCTCTCTCTCTGTTGTTCTTTCTTTCTTTCTTTCTCTCTCTCTTTCTTTCTTTCTTTCTCTCTCTCTTTCTTTCTTTCTCTTTCTTTCTTTCTTTCTTTCTCTCTTTCTCTCTCTTTCTCTCTCTCTCTCTTTCTTTCTCTCTCTCTCTCTCTCTCTCTCTTTCTTTCTCTCTCTCTCTCTCTCTCTCTCTCTCTTTCTTTCTCTCTCTCTCTCTCTCTCTCTCTCTCTCTCTTTCTCTCTCTCTCTCTCTCTCTCTCTCTCTCTCTTTCTTTCTCCCTCTCTCTCTCTCTCTCTCTCTCTTTCTTTCTCCCTCTCTCTCTCTCTCTCTTTCTTTCTCTCTCTCTCTCTCTCTTTCTTTCCTCCTCCTCCTCTCCTCTCTTCTCTTCTCTTCTCTTCTCTCCTCTCCTCTCCTCCTTCTCTCCTCTCCTCTCCTCCTTCTCTCCTCTCCTCCTTCTCTCCTCTCCTCCTTCTCTCCTCTCCTCCTTCTCTCCTCTCCTCCTTCTCTCCTCTCCTCCTTCTCTCCTCTCCTCCTCTCCTCCTTCTCTCTCTCCTTCTCTCTTCTCCTTCTCTCTTCTCCTTCTCTCTTCTCCTTCTCCTCTCCTTCTCTCTCTCCCCTTTCACCCTGACTGTTTCTCTCTGTCTCCACTGCCGTCTTCCTAGGGACCCTTTCCCACTATTTTACCATCTCCATCTTGACTCTTGCCTTCCTGTTTCCCCTCGCTATATCACTTACCCCTTTGCCCCAGGTTGTCTCACTTTCTTCCATTTACCCCTGGTCAACCTCTTGTCCCCTTAACTGTGGCCTTCTTTCTTTCATGCCTCCTTTCTCATGGCTGTCTCTCTCGCTCTCCCCTTCCTCCAGGCTGTTTTACTCACCCCTTCCACTAGTGAAGTCTGCCAGTAATATATTTTACATTTTTGCAAATGCAGTCTGCAGATTGATTAAAAAGTTTAGTTATTTATCCATTAACAGTGATTTTTTTCATGAAAATAAAACACATATAATGTATGAAGCCTGATCCTTTACATTCATGCTACATAAACAGGTAACTCCCAGATCTCCTTAAATTGCATTATCCTGACCTCTTCTGTTTGAAGGAGCCTTTATGTTACCAATATATAAGCTTTATGGGTTTACATGTAGGATATATGTATGACTATCAAGAGAAATGCAGTATATACAGTACATTCTGTGTTATCTTGGACAAAAACTTTATTTAGAAATACAAGCGTCCGAGAGATAGTAATGTCTATTCAAATGCGAAAGAGGTTGAAGAAAGCAAAGAAAAACAATAAATGACAGACACATTGGTACAGAAGATGTATTGTAATTTGCTGCATATAGAGTTACATAGTTACATAGTAATTGAGGTTGAAAAAAAGACTTTTAGCCCATCAAGTTCAAACTTTTTTAAGATTTCCTCTGATCTGCAATATGCGTATTAATTGTTAATTGATCCAGAGGAAGGCAAATAGAAAAAAAAACAAATGAAACTTTGCCAATTGTCTCAAAAGAGAAAAAAATAAATTCCTTCTTGACCCCAGATACTGGCGATCGGAAACCTCCCTGGATCAATACTCCCTCTCTAATTAACCAGGATAACCCTGAATGCCCTTTTTTTAATTGAAAATATATCCAATCCCTTTTTAAAGTTAGTTATCGAATCTGCTGTCACTACCTCCTTTGGTAGAGAATTCCACAGATTAACCCCCCTTACTGTGAAGAATCCTTTTCTTTGTTTAAGGTGAAATCTTTTTACTTCTAACCTCAAAGGATGTCCTTGTGTCAGTTGAAAACCTCTTGGCACAAAAAGCTCCCTTGATACTGACCCTGGATGTATTTATATAAGGTAATAATATCCCCTCTTAGATGCCTTTTTTAATTTGGTTAGTCTTTCTTCATAACTTAGCCTCTCCATTCCCCTTATTAGTTTTGTAGCCCTTTTCTGTACTTTTTCCAGCTATAAAATGTCCTTTTTATGAAGTAGGGCCCAAAATTATACTCCATATTCCAAATGAGGGCGTACTAGGGATTTGTATAGTGGCAGAATTATATTTGCTTTCCTGGCTTCTATACCCTTCTTAATACATGCTAATATTTTATTGGCCTTTGCAGCTGCTGCTTGACATTGAGCACTGTTACCTAGGTGGTTGTCCACAAGTACTCCCAAATCCCTTTCAATATCTGATACCCCTAGATTTGCTTCATTGATCTCATAAATTGCATGGCAAATCCCTTTGGAGGGAAAGTACATCAAATTCTGATTTAAATACCTTGCACAACTTTGTGTCATCAGCGAAAATGGAGACACCACTTTCCAGTCCTACTTCGAAGTTGTTATTAGTGCATGGGGATTTGCATTGAACATGTGATATCTGGTCCATCCAGAACCTGCAGTGACAACTAAACTGCAGGCAGCAGGAAGCGTGCATAAAACAGTAATAACAGGGATATATGCATCGATTTTAAGTAATTTTTATTTTCACTTAAAAGAGCAGCATTGATGAATTCCATTTGTCTTTCACTTATTTCTAAGTGCTGCAGAGCTGCATTTTCCTGTTTGCCTGTAGAACACTGGTTTGTCTCTGTCTCTTCTGTGTTCTACCAATTTCTATTAAACCACATTTAAACAAAGCACTTTTATCATTGGTACTTAGTTTGTAGGACACGCTGTTCCGAGATCCAGAGCGTGACGGGAGGACAGAGCGTCCTACCAGCTTTTTTTATAGAGAGATTTATTTGCCCCAGGAAATCCTCTTGTTATGTGGGAGATTGTTCCATGTAGGACTTGAAAGGACATGTGTAGGAGAGGTGGTCACTGTTTTGTTTTTTGCTTTGTTAAATTGACATTAACCCTTAATTTCTACGGTTTTATATAAATAATGTAAACTTAAAGGGACCTTGTAATAGAATTTAGAGTAATTACAGTAAACAATTAAAGCCATAAATGTCTTCAGAAAAGTTTTTATATATATATACTTTATGATTGTTCATATACCTGTGTCTAGGGGTTATCCATTATCGGTGTGTCTTCCTGTTTCATTCTCCTCCGTCCTAGTGTGTCATTATCTGTTGCACTGTTTACCTGTGAGGTGACGGCTCTGCTTTGCTTCAGAACAGTGCAAAATGTGGATATGGCGCTGTGTGTGGCTTCAGTGGCTCTTTGCCTGTGGGTGTGGGCAACACGGCTTTGTTCTAGAACAAACAGTGCTGGGACGTAGATGAATGAAGCAGACACTAAAAATGAAATGCACCCTACAGATGAGAATACAATAAAAAAGTGAGTGAAAAGTCTGTAGAGAGGGCCGGGAGTAAACGTGACTTTAATTTTTTTATTATTATTACATAGGAGGTATTGATTTGTACACGAGGAGCTGTGAATGTGCAGCTTTGAGCATGTCCAACCCAAGTGCATGTTCCCAACCTGTTGATCATTTATTATTATTTAATATAAATGTACACCCCTTGAATACATAATCATTTGGTCTTGCTATGACAATGATACTAGGCAAAAAAGGTATGTGTGAAAATAATTAGTTGTTCAGTTGTGTCTGAGTCTCCCTGGCCCTACGGACCACAACAAGATAGTCACATCTTGTGTCTGGTTGTGTTTTCCAAAAGGTTATGACTTCTCTGCTATGTTCTGCCCATCTTGGTTGACCCTACATGGTATAGCTCACAGCTTCATTGAAGTACACAAGTGTGTGCCTTTCTTGTCTTTGAACTTGGACTGAGGGGTCTCCAATCCTGGAGGCTATGCACTATAGTGAAGTGATCACTTGGAAACAGGCTCCATAGATTAACATAGGAACGAAACCTTGACTTTAATCATTCATTTGACAGTTTCCAACGTTTATCTGACTTGTTAACATATCATAACGTGTTCTGTTCTATCCCCTGGACTCTCCAGCTCCAGAACCAGGAGACGGTGCGCAGTATGCTGAAACGCACAGAGACAGAGATCAGTGTGCGGGTGACAGACACCATGCGCAAGCAGGAAGACCCCTTACAGAGGCAGCGGGCACTGGTGGAGGAGGAGAGGCTGAAGTACCTGAACGACGAGGAGATGATCACACAGCAACTCAAGTGAGTCAGAGTAGACCTATTATATGTCTAGGTGGTGGTAGAGGATCTGCCCTAGAGGCTGTCCATGTTTCCTTCCGGTTTTTGTTTGTCTGTAGTGACCATTGAGGGAAGCATACAGATAACGCTTCTTTCTTCCACACTTTTAGCTTAGAGCCCTATGTGTTCTGCTAATTTGTTGTTCAAATACATTTTTAGCACTCTCCCATGCGCAGTAGAAGGCATTTACAAGTAAACTTGCAAGCCCTGCTCTTCACCCGCTCCTTAAAATTGAGATATTATAGTCATTGCAGCTTTGATGCACTAGCACAGTCTGACAAATTAAGGTTTCCTCTATTAGTGACTTAAACCGCTGCTAATGTTAGTCATATACATTACATTTTCCTAATCCAGTGGGGTTTTTTTAATATTCCTCCATATTACCACTTCATTGTGTACTGCAAGGCTCTGTTTCCATGACCTGTATTGTTAAAATAGTACGTTATTTACCATATTCTTTAGCATATCTTCTTGTTGGCACCCATTTTATCTCTTGTCAACTACCCCCTCCCCCCAATGCACTCACACATGCACACCCCCTCTTAACATCTTCATAATAACAAATTGATAGCACTTGATATACTCTTGTTTAGTCCTCCCATTCAAGGACGACTATGCACCAAAAAAACTATATGTATTAAAGATTTGACTCTAACTAAAAGTATAATTAGTTATGGAAATGTCATAAGGCTAATTTTTAATTAGAATTTTTGTGATGCCTCCCCCGGACTTCTTAGGCATTTAAGATGGTATGCTTGCAAGTATGAGTAAGGGTTTTGCCTTTTCAAAGGAGCGGTTCTTGCTATTATGCTTATGGACATGTGTGGGGAAGAGGAGTGGTGTCAGTTTTATTGAAATCCAATTATCCAAAAAATTCTTCTGACATCTCATTCTTCTACCCTCACCCAGCCATTCCTTCAATGATCGATAAAAAAACACACTGTTATATCACTTTATGAGAGCTTGACCAGGAACAAAGGCAGAATAGATTCCAATATCCAATAAAAAACACAGACTTCAAATATTATAATATTCTTGAACAAGTTTATATCTTAATGGCTTATGCAGTTGTTAAAATTGTTAGCTACATCTATCACAAGCAAGTGTGATTTTATTGAACTACAGTGGTACTTTTTTTCATTATGAGTGATTCAATGATAATTTTATGATGGTAGCATGTTTGAGATTGAAGTTTACATTTTTGTAAGAGGGCTTGCAGCTCTCCTTGCAACTGCGTGCTTCTGAACAAAGGGAGGGGATAGGTGTCAAATAGTGAAATGATATAAGAAATCCAACTCCACCCCCTTCCCTCCCTCAAACTCTTCCATCTTTCTCTACCCTTTTAATTGAGATAGCTTGGAGCCTGAGGGCCATGGTTATCAGGAAGTATTGAAGCGACACAAAAGAGAGCATTATATACAGAGTCTTCAAATATTTGTCTCTAAAACTGCTTTTATGTTCAAGTCTTACACAGCTGCTAATGTTGTTAGTTTGTTACATACCTCACAATTATGTGAAGGTTTTCCTGAATTACAATGGGTTCTTTTGGTAACTCTTTAGAAACCCTCAGACAAACCAGACTCTAGCTCGCCCTGTCATTGTGTCTTCATTTGACAACTGCAGCCCACTCCTAATTATGCTGCCTGACTGTCTCCCAGATTGCCAAACTCATTTTGTGACTCACCACGCATGGTCTGCTCCTACTCTAGCATTCCTTGTACTGCTCTTCCAGAATAACATTTAACTCACTTAATTGGCCCCAGAGGAGTTCCCAGTTATGGTAAAATACTAAAGCACAATCCGAGAATTTGTAGTTGGAAGTTATTAAAATTTTTATTTAGTAGTATAAAACATCTTTGAATTTACTATATTTTGACTGTCACTCAGCTCAAGAATTTACTATATTTTGACTGTCACTCAGCTCAAAAATTCCTCTCATTAGACTGGCCATGTTATCCGTGCATAATTGCCCACCTTATTGATAATTATCCTCCTTTTGCATATGCTTCTGAGATGTGAATTTTCAAATAACCAGACTCGATTGATACAAAAGAAGCCATGTGCAAAAGGAAGACATTAATGAGCTGATTATGTTCTCTGAGTGGTCAAAGCAGTTTTTGTCTGTTAATAAATGCATTATTTAAAAAAAAACTTTTAATTGCAAATATTCATATTTTTATTGGGATTTTACAATACTACCATAATTGGGGCCTCTCCTTTCTCCTTTAAACAGACATATCTTTTAAGTAGTTAAGATCTATAAAACAACTTTTACATTTATTGTACAAATGACTGGTTCTAAATAGAGTATAGTAGGAATAACTAAACAATATCAGTGTCCAAGAAGTGATTAATTCAATAACCAGATGGTTCCACTTGGATCTTGTCTCTAAAGACAACTGACGCGTTTCAAATATCAAAGTTCAGGAATAAAATACAAAAATGAATCAACTTTATGATTAAACATTCATGAGAAATATCTTCCCAAAAAAATCAATTCATGGATATTATATTAGGTATTTGGAAGGTTACGTTTGTCATTATGATGTGATTATTGTAAACCATAAATGACCGGTTGGAATGCGTTGGATTATACTTATTGTAAATATTATTTAAATTTTAAAACCATTGTAGATGCTTTTTAATAACACTGTATGCTACTCCCTGAATTGGCCCTTCTGCTATGCCCATACCTTTGCCCCCTCTCTTACTCAGTCTTATGTTATACTCACTCCATGTTTATGATACTTGTATCTCCTTTGTTTAGTGCTACCGAACAAAAAATTACTCTCTACAAACATTATTAATATATAGTAACTATCACCTTCTCTAGGCCTATTACTTCTGTGATACTCAGTCCACTTTATACTGTGTGTACAAAGCGATGGGTAAAGGGGGTCTGTGTGACAAGTACATATACAGCACATCACCTATAAGTAATCTGTAATATTTGGGGTGCTATAGACATAGATGTTTATATGACTGTGACATACAAAAGGTAGGAAGAAACACAGAGGGGATCTGTCACGGGTCCGGATTCTTTTGTAAATAAGGAGCCAAACTGTGTCAAACTTGAAAACAAGAGATTATCAAAGAGCTGTTGTATAATACCATTTGTGTGAATATATACATGGTCCAGTCACACTATTATGACCATGCTGAACACGGCAGTTATTCAGGATATTAGCTGGGGGACAGCAGCTAGGTGTGATGGTGAGTCAATAAGAGGTTGGAAGGTTGGCAAAGGTATCTGGAGCCATGCTAACTGCAGTGCATCAGATAGCTGCTGAAGAGTGCGTGGTGGAGGATCCATATGGCGAACATGGTGATCGAGGTGGTCCCACAGGTGCTCAATGGTCTTCGAGGCCAGGGAAGTACTTAGAAGTCTTTGTTGTGCTCCTCCAACCACTACAATCATGGTCGTATGACATGTTGCATCATCCTGCTTTAATATCCCAGCCACCCCAGGGAAGACAGTCAACATGTATGGGTGTACTTTATCTGCAAGGATGGACAGATAACCCAGAGGTATGAGTGCACCCAGACACTGCCAAGAAAACATTCCCAAGACCACCAGCTTATATTCTTCCAACAATGGTTGCAGAGTGTTTGTTCTCTTAGATTTTGTGCCTGACACCATAACTTCCATCCTGTCGATGGAGCAGAAGAGTGACTCATCAGAGAAGGCAACTCTTTGTCTATCAGAAGAGATCCAATTTCAGTATTGAAGCCATTTCTGAAGATGAACTCTCCTCAGTATGGGTGCAGTGACCACGGTTGGCTGTACTGTCATTTTAGACACACGTCTGGTAGCCCCCTGGTTCACCTGGACGGTGAGTTGCTCAAGTGTAGCATGTCGGTCAACCCTCACACACCTTCACAGCCGACATTTACCAGTGACATCAATGGCACATAGTGCTCTGCAGTTGTGACGCCATTTTATTCTGAATAGTGTCGTTTGTCCAAGCACGGTACACTGCGCTGTTTCAGAAATACTGCCACCCTTGACCTGACAGCCAATGACCATCCCCTTTTAAAAGTTGGATTCATCTCATGTTTTACCCATGACAGCAATGGTTGATATGTTTGCAGAATGCTTATGTATCACCTTCTTTAAACTCAAAGTCAGATCACAACACGTGCCTTATTTCATTGGCTACTCGCTGCTGACATCATAAGCAACATGCTGTTGATAAGATTAATGTTTAGTAAAAATAACAACATACACTACAGATAGATTTATGGAATTTCTTTGTAAAAGTGACCTTGTAAGAAATTGTTCATAATGTCTGTAAAAGTTATGGAACAGTTCTATTATGTCTATGTTTTAGAGACAAGAGGATTACATAGAGGGCACTGATTAAATTATGCAAACACACTGATTTGAATTAACATTTGTATCCTGATTAACTGTTGTCTAATCTGTTCAAATTGACTTGCTGGTTAGCTGTGTCCCCATATTTAGGTTTTTCAAAATGGCTTTGTGTGATGGTCTATACTAAGCCGTATTTGCCTTTAGGGCAGCTCCTGATCCCTGGGATATTTAGTTTATACAATGGGATACATATCTAAATAGGTTGGTCCTAAGCCATAGGCCCAAGTCTAGGTAAGGTAAATATAGGGGAAAACATTGCTTTGAAAAACTTCTCAAAATGAAGGCTGCAATAAACTACCTTATCTAATGGACACATATAAAATAGCAGCCATTGTGCCTTTATTGCTATATCTGGTTGTGCAATCTCCTCAAAAGTCTGTCTAACCTATTTCACTTCCATTTCAGTGACCTGGAGAAGTCTGTGGAGAAGATTAAGCGAGACCTGGCTCACAATCACCGTCTGATCTCAGTGCAGGAGCTGGAGGAGAAGGCTGTAGTCCTTAAACAGCTTGGAGAGACCCTGACTGAGCTGAAAGGTATGAGAAGGAACAGTGCAGTGGGGGCCATCTTGTGTACTGTCCACAGTGAAACCATGCTGCTTTTCTTCTAAACCTTCCTTTGTTAGGTCACCTAGTCTCTGTCTTTTACTTTCCTTGTTACCACTCCTAATTTTCCACAAGTCTCCGCTCTACATCTCCTCACATTTCTAATTTCCACTTTGCCTCTCCTACATTTTTCATTACCTACACTCTTTATTTTAATCACTTCCTAACTCTTTTCTCCCTTCAACTCTCCCTTCCCTCGCTTCTTCTCAACTCACTTGTATATAATTTCAAAATCATTCTCTTTTATCCTCTATGAAATTCTATTTTTAATCCTAACCTCTCCTCAACCAATTTCTTTCCTCTATTCTTCCTTCTCCTCAACCCTCTCTGTAATTCTCTCTTCCATCTCTCTTCTACCATCTCAAGTCTATATTCCGTCTTTTACTTCCTCATTGCATTTCTAATATCTCCAGTATATTGCTCAAATCTCTCTTTTTCTACTTATTCATGTCTGAACACATAACAATCTCTATGCTGCTCTCTCTCTACTACTTTGATTCTCTCTGCTCCTTTCTGACCCATCTCCCCTGATTTCCTCTATTTTTTTTCTCCACTGCTCAACTACTCAACCCTCTATTCTCTCTACTCCTCATGATTTTGTCTCCCATCTCTCCTGCTCTGCTTTTACTCACACCCTCATGCCTTTCCTTTCTCCCACTTTCCCTGCTCTCTCCCATCTCCTTATCTCATCTCATTTACCTCTCTCTGCCTCATCCCTCTCTTCTTTGTAGTCTTCATGTCTCCCCGGATTTCCCCTCCATTCTATCCACTCACATATGTGCTCTTCTCCTCCCACAGCTCAGTTTCCCAGCCTGCAGAGTAAGATGCGTGTGGTTCTTCGTGTGGAGGTGGAGGCAGTGAAGTTCCTGAAAGAGGAACCACACCGCCTGGACAGTCTGCTGAAGAGATGCAAAATGGTTACTGACAGTCTGGCCCAGATTCGCAAGTAAGTTCAAAAACTGAAGTGAATATAAAGTAATCCCCATCAGTCTGTTTCCCTAATGCCTCCCTTTCCCTACAACTCCCCTCATGTGGTACATTGTACAGTATATGCCCCCATGTTCATCTCCCCTTCGCTCCAGCCCTATAACTTCCCTTTTCTCCAGCCTTCTTTCGTTTTCCAGGCAAGTTGATGAAGGGGGCTGGAGCACACCCGAGAATCTCCACAACTCTCCCAAACAGATGGCCTCTGATGGCGAGTTCTCCAAAAATACAGACTTTGAGTTCCCTGCCAGCCCTCCAACCAACTTCCATCTGACGAGCGAGTCCCAGACCCACAACTGGGAGCCACTGTGTCACACCGATGCTGCCTCCCACAACATCACTCCAACACGGGGTGAGATGGTAACTGTGAAAACTCAGACCGGACCAGAGACCCTGCCCAAGAGGACCGGAGCTGAGAAATCTGTCTCTGTGGAGGTAGGAAATGGGAAGTGGGAGAGAAGAAAAGGGGTGATCATGATGGATTAAAGTGACACTAAAATCACCAAATGGGCTCTGCACCATCCAATGGAAGTGTTTTTCTAGTTTGAATTGATGCTAAATTAATTGATTTTTTTTTCAAAATTATATCACCCCATTTGCTCAAATTTTTAAAATCATTTTTAATTAGGTTACAACAGAAGCTTTGTGGGAACTGTAAATGGGTGGTATGAGACAAATATGTATATGATTCACCTAAATAAAAACATCTTAATTTAAGAACAGAGGGGGAGAACTGGGATTTGAACTCACAACCTAAAATTCAAATATAGTGGCTTTAGAAACGGCAAAATCTTCCTGCATAATAAAGGGGGAGTGCATGCTCATAACCCAAGGAGTAATTAGGCCGAGCTGCATCGTTACTCACATATGGCTTAACATTGAAAACAATTCAGAGCCTCGGAGTGGTGGGGGAATTTGCAGTTATTGGCAATTTTCATCCTATTATGAAGAGATATCAGAATTTCTTACAAGTTTGCTTGGTGTGTATGGATCACAAATACGGGTTGGCAGTGTAGACTTACTGTAAGAAAATGCATTTATAACAACAATCAATTAATAACATACTTATTAAATGATTTCCCAGTTTTAGAACCACTGCTGTGTTGTTTTAGTGTAAGTTAATAAAGTATTTGTTTTTTCTAATAGATTTTAAATTATTGTGTGTGTATCTATATATATATATATATATATATATATATATATATATTTGTAAATGAATAGTACATTTGTGCTCACATTTGCATGTCTAAAGCCCAGGATGAATTCTGCACAAGCCAGGAATCCTACCCACATACAGCTGTTTTGAGATTAATGGGTCCTTAAATATTAATTTCCTTCATAATAGTTGACTCTTTTTCATTTTTGCATTCCAAAATGTTGTGATACGTGGATGACCAAAGATTTTGTGTGTGACTGATCCGCAGTCTGAGGTGCAGACAGTTGTTTGATTTACAGACAGTGACACTATTTCCTGTAGAGCAGCCCTTTCGTTGTGCAATAAAGTATTTCTGCATGTTTCAAAGGTGCTTTTATGATTCACCCACTAGGGTTAATGGGATATCTGTTAATGAGGGTTCTTTGTCATTGATTGGTAATTACATCCTGGGTCTCTGAATAGATTCTCTTCAGTGTCGGCTGTGTCAAAAAGAACATTTTTAATTTAAGATTAATTTATTTAATTAGCATGGCTTTAGAGAGTTCATTGATTTTGGTTTTGCTATAGTTTCAACGCACCAGGGCATAACTAGCAATTATTGGCATATTGGGAACCTTGGTAAGGGCTAAAGTTGTTCTTGTTATTATTATTGTTTATTTGTAACAACAATAGCAATATTAACACATTACAAAGATGGAGGGCCATGTCTTTGAGCTTAGAAACCAGTGTCGATAGTGCTTTCCCCAAAGCACCTTCCAAGACTGAAAACTTGCAAACTTACAACCTAAAAGGTTTTGGGTACAGTACAGGAGGGGGAGAGAAGTGGCGTGCATGTTAAGAAGGAAGATGATATGCTTCTTTAAACAGTTGTGTTTTTAGAGAGATTTTAGAGGTTTTGTGGCAGGAGGATAGTCTGGTGGAGCGAGGCAAGGAGTTCCAGAGAATAGGGGCAACATGAAAAATACTGAAGGTGGGAGTGAGAGGTGGTGACAAGAGTGGTGGAAAGAAGAAGGTCATTAGCAGAACAAAGAGGGCTGGTGGGGAAGTATTTGGAGATGAGAGCAGAGATATAAGTGGGTGCGCTGTTGTTGAGGGCTTTGTAAGTTACTCAGAAATGCATAGTGAATTCAGATTGGTGAGATCCTTTTAGTTTAAAACAACCCTGTAATATGTATGTTTCATATTATTCTTGTTGCATTTTGCCAACCATTGGCCAAATGCAGCAATGGTTCCAAGCCCTGGTCATCCGTGCATGCTACCAGAACAGGGTTTTAGGATTTCCTTGTTCCTTGTTAGTCTCTTGACTCACTCTGACACCAATGTTTTTAACCACTAGTAAAAAGTAATGTGCAGTGTATTTCATGTTCCTGTTCTTATCACTAACCCATTAATGTCTGCTTTTCAGGCTGCAGAGCGTGACTGGGAGGAGAAGCGAGCAGCATTGACCCAGTATAGCGCCAAGGACATTAACCGCCTGCTAGAGGAAACTCAGGCCGAGCTCATGAAGGCTATCCCTGACCTGGACTTTGCAGCTAAACATAAGACAACTGGCAGCACCTCATCCACACCAGAACACCGTGCGGTCAAACCACAGCCAGCCCAGAAACTGAGTGCTAAGATAGACCCCAATGGGAGGAGGGGCTCAGGTGAGAGTGCAAAACATAGCACTATGTGAGCGATGAATGTGTGCTAGAAGGTAATGAGAGTGCAACAGATGGCAGTGAGCATAGGAGAACAAGCAATAAAAGAAGATTAACAAGGAGAAGAAGGTGAGAAAGAAAGAAAGAGAGAGAAAATGATAGTAGGGAGAGGAAGAAAGGATAAGTGATATCAATGAGTGAGAGGGAAATTAAGAAGAGGATAGTAGTGAGGGAGAGTGTAGCAGTATGTCTCTTTACTGAATATCTGTACTATATTATTCACACTATATTATATTAGGTCTGCCTCCAGTTCCTGACTCAAACACATAGAGTTTCCCCATTCATATTGTTTTCTATATGTTTCTTTTACCCCAGATGAACTCACAGTACCCAGATACCGCACAGAGAAACCATCCAAGTCCCCCCCTCCTCCCCCACCCCGCCGCAGCTTCCCGTCCTCACATGGACTCACTACCACACGCACGGGAGAGGTGATCGTCACAAGCAAGAAGGAGGCCACTTATATCAAGGTGGGCAGCTAATATGAGATGTGGGGTGTGAAAGGAGCCCTGCAGGACTGTGAGCATGCCCGTAATTACCTATAATACGATTTTTTTTAGTTCCTACATTTTAGATGTATTCAGTTGTCTCCAACCCATAATTACAGGCTCACAGCCTGCACACGCAAACTATGAACTCGTAAGTAGTATTTCAGGGAACATGATCATGTGATCTGGCAATAATTAAGCAAGCATGTAAGTTGCTTTTCAAACAGAGCCAATAGTAAATGAGACTGTCATCATGCTATGTAGAAATCAATCAAAATAATTAAAGCTACTGTTCTAGTCCATGCAGGTTCTATCAAATGTATTAAATGATATAACAGAAATAAAAAAATAAAAAAATATTGCAGATTTGCGAACTTGAGACTGTTGTGCAATTAATAATAATGCCTTTCATTGCTTTACCAGTATTTTAAAATACAGTAGTGTGTGTTTATTTGCTGCTGCAGTTATGCAAACAGTTGTTTAAACCCACTTGTGAGTCCTATTTGCCATTTAAGTGTTTGAACGCAATTGCGGGCTTGTTGAATTTTAGTAATTTAATATGGATTTTGATTCTTTACCACCAGTAACATTTGTGGACTTGAAAAATCAATGGAGGAGAAACATAAAATACATTAGTTGATATTTAAAAAAAAAATGACTGAAGGTGTGAGCTTGAAATATGGGTATTTTAAGCATAAATGACATGAAAAGATTCTCCATTTCTCCAAATTACTTGATTCATTATCTCTCCTTATGGTGAATGATAGTCCATAAGAGCATGTCCAGGTGGATAAATAATAGCCACAGTGATGTAGTATTAAAGTCTTATATTTATTGTAATCTGTACCAACTTGTGGCTTATAAGGAAAAAGTCATCATGAGGGACAAAGCACATTTTCATGAAATGTTATGTTTAAATACCCTAATATGAAGCTCATTTGTAAAAACAACCAATATTTATATTTGTACTTAAAATTTGTGCAATTATTGGGACCTAGAATTTGTCACTTTTAGGTACTATTTTTGTTTTTTATAAATGTTTTAAATAGGTTAGTAAATTTTATCACCCTTGTAATTGTCATGTAAAATGTACTCTTTATGGTTATGAAGCCACAGATTCTCAGCTTTTATAACTGCCTCCTTTCTTCATGTTTACTCTCATGCAGGCTGCCAGCTTTCACATCTGTGACCTAAAGCCAATGCCGATTGAGGAGCATGAGATACTTTTAGTGTGTATCCCCTCCTCTGGTGTTGGCCTTGGGTTACAACAGTGAAAGGTGTCAGCCTGCATTACAAGAAGTAACTGGGAGTTCCCAGAAGCAGAGGATATCTTACTCTTAGTAGCTGAAGTATAAATACTATATTAAAATGAATTAATACAGTTAAAAAAATTACATAAAGCAAAATGATTCCTTTTAACTTTAATAAAAATGTATACTATTTTGAAGATATAAACAAACAGAAGTAATATGGCCATAATCTAGGGAGTTTGTGCTTTTTTGGTGAGTGACAGTGATGAAGACTTGCTTTGTCTAGAAATCTGATTCAGAGGAGCTGGAGAGCCAGAAGCCCCAAGTGAAGCTGCGCAGGACAGTGTCGGAGGTTGTGCGTCCGGCATCCACCCCTCCCATCATCGCCTCAGGCATCAAGGACGATGATGATGAAGATCGGATTATAGCAGAGCTGGAGGTACGAGCCCCATGGGTAAAGAGATCACCTCTGTGTACATAACATGGCACAAAGGGGCCTCTGTCCTGGAATTAATAACCCCAGAAATTCTTTTTAATCCTTTTTATAAAATAGAAAAAAAGTTTTTGAAATTTGAGTAGATGTACCACTGTGAAGCCTCCTACCCCAGCCAGTACTGAATACATGCTTCTTCTCCCACTGCTATTTCTTCACACTGAAAATCTCATGTTGGCGTCCAATCACGGGCCGCATCCGGGGATGTCTTATTACAATGGTCCTGTGACTGTGGGTGTAGCCAATAAGGGGTTCTCATTGTTAAAAGAACTGACTGGTGGGGAGGCAATATATATTCAGTGCTGGCCTAGGATGAAGGCAGTATGTGTTCAATGCTGGGTGGTTAGGGGGCAGTATGTATTCCATGCTGGGTGGTTAGGGGGCAGTATGTATTCCATGCTGGCATGGGAAGCAGTCAGGGAAGGAGGCAGAATGTATTGAGTGTTGGTAGAGGTAGAAAGCAGTATATATACAGGGTTTGACAGCTCTGAATACATGCTGTGCACTTCTCTTGCAGAGGAAGGTAGCAATATATATTTATTGCTGGGAAGGGAAGCAGTCAGCATGTATTCAGTGCTGGAGGTAGCACCAAATAGTCAGACTTTGCAGGAAAATATGCATCATATATTGATTGCATGGAGTTGGAGACCACATCTATTCAGTGCTATAATATATAAATCGCTTTATTACATAGTTACATAGTTACATAGTAATTAAGGTTGAAAAAAGACTTTCAGTCCATCAAGTTCAACCTGTTAAGATCTCCTCTGATCTGCAATATGCGGATTAGTTATTAATTAAATTATTGATTAAATAATTATTAATAGTATAGTATTGGAGGATGAATAAAGAGTTAGTCCATCAAGTTCAACCTTTTTAGATCTCTATTGATCTTTTTAATTTGGACTATTTATTATTATTGTTTATTGATCCAGAGGAAGGCAAACATAAAAAAAAACCCCATTGAAACTTTGCCAATTGTCTCATAAGGGGGAAAAAAAGCAAAATTCCTTCCTGACCCCAGAAACTGGCGATCAAATTTCTTCCTGGATCAATATTCCTTCGCTAGTTATCTAGGATAGCCTTGAATGCCCTCTTTATTCAGAAATATATCTAACCCCTTTTTGAAGTTGTCTATCGAATTCGCTGTCACCACCTCCTTTGGTAGAGAATTCCACAGTTTAACCACCCTAACTGTGAAGAACCCTTTTCTTTGTTTAAGGTGAAATCTTTTTTCCTCTAACCTCAACGGATGTCCTCTTGTCAGTTGAAAATCTCTTGCTACAAAAAGTTCACTTGACAAAGCCTTATATTGACCCTGGATGTATTTATATAACATAATCATATCTCCTCTTAGACGCCTTTTTTCTAGCGAAAATAAGTTTAATTTTGTTAGTCTTTCTTCATAACTTAGCCCCTCCATTCCCCTTATTAGTTTTGAAACTTAAATATTTTAATATCTCTTTATATGTTAAAGGATTCTTCCTTTTTTTACCTAAAGGGAGTAATAATATAGTTTTCCTTTATACAAAGGTGCCAGTGTGTGTGTGTGTGTGTGTATATATATATATATATATATATATATATATATATATATAATATATGGAACCGGCTCCACAATGAGAGGCAGTAACCATAAAACAGCTGTAGGTGGGTGGGATTCCTGGCTTGTGTATAATCCAACTCTAGCTTTGCTCATAGCTGTTTGATACAGCAGACATATGCTTAAGGGAAGCAATGTTTGATATGGTTATGAATTGCAAGAGCGAAGCCTTTGTGGGTACATTTGCATGTCCCTGCCAAGGTTCCCAGAATGCAGTGTGATAACTGTATTTCCTGGAATTCTGGGCATGAAACAAGTTTTTTACTTGTTTTAGACATTCAAATGTGAACACAAATGTAATGTTTATTTAATTTTTATATATATATATATATATATATGTAAGAATTTTGTTTTATTTTGCAAGACTCATTCCTTCATCTGAAGATACATTACTGTCTTCAGCTTTTATTAGATTACTTTAAGAGATGGCTGCATTCCTCTGTTATTCTGGTGCATCCATGTAATCCGGATACCCTGGCGCTGTCAACGTCGCTTTATTCCTGATGCATGTCTGGGTGTAGGCAGACTAAGTTATGGATGTATCTATAATCACTCAGTACATGCTTATGCCAACTGCAGAGTGATGCTCACAGGAATATATCCGCTAAACGTAACACTCTCTGTCTGGTGCGGTGCCTGGATTATATGTCTAAAGCAGCTTCAACAGTATGTTATTATTTACATAATATTTGTTTATCATGTTACGTCTGATATATAAGTATTCATACACAGCATTGTGGGAAATGTAGTCCTCTTTGACAGCAGTGCAGCGAGGCAAACCTGCAAAATTAAATATAGGAAGAAAAACGGATGTTCTCTGTATGTACATATATAAAGCTGAAGAGGAAACAAATCGGTATTATGTTTCGCTGTAGACAGGTGATTGGGTCAGCTACACGGCCCTGCTGGTTCATATCTGACAAAAACATCCACATGCTTTTATATATGTACAATTTTTTTGTTTTCTTAAAAATTCAGTTTTTTTTTTTCTCCAGCTCTGCAAAACTTTGCTGTAGGAGATATTATTTCTTGTTTTAGCAGGATTGCCCTCGAGGACTGGTATGACTGTGGATTTCACAATATCTTGCTGCTCAGTGATTTAAATACCTAGGTCCATGCAGTACCCCTTCTGTCCTGCAGAGGGGAGTAAAGGATTGTACCGTTCCACCACTCTCGTCTGCATTGGGCAGATAACTGTGTGTGGGTAATTCTCTATCTAAAGGGTATATATAGCAAACGCTCTTAAATAACACAAGGGGTGCTACAAAGTATACGGTTGTGGTATTTTTTAGAGAAAGTGAAGAGGTCAATGTTCATTGCTGCAAAAGGACTGTGATGTCTAACTACGGTAATACTTTACAAAAAATATCTTGGAGACAAGGAACCATCAGAAGATGGTCAATGATAGTTAATATGGTCTGTCTTTTTCTATCTGGTCTTTTGAGCTGAAGAGCAAGCACTGGCACATTCCCACTGGGCAGATAGTAGCTTCCTCTGCATTCAAATGTCTGTAGATGTCAATGGCAGGTAGGACTCCTACATCTGTATTCCTGCTCACTGGTTGCCTGGGCAAGCCCCCGGATCAGTTAAACATTTCAATCAGTTTTTTTTCAGCTTTGAGCGCTACATTTGAAAAAATAAACGACACCGTGATACGTTATCAAATAACCTCTTTCAAATGCAATAGCAAAAAATATATATATACTTTCAATGTCCTTTTTGAAGAACTGTACTTGAAAACAGTAAAAAAAAAAAAAAATAATGCACTTTAAATAATAACATTTTTTGCATTTTGGTTTCTGAGGAGGGATGAGACTTTGGATGCAGAGGAATCTCTTATCTGTACAATGGGAGTGTGGCATCTAAAATTACCAGTGCTTTCATTCGTTCTTATGGAAAGCCCATTAGCTTATATTGGCTCATGAGAAAGTAGCATACTGAATCATTGCATTGAAAAATTAGTACTGAGAAATAAAAGGGACCCTGCAATAACTGCATATAAAAGTTAAATAAATTCAATTTTGTATTTTTTTTTTCCTTTCTAATAACGTGTTTCCCATTATTAAGTTTGCTCACTTGTTTTCTGGATGCTCTTTTGAACACAGTGGGCATTTTAAAGGGGAAGTTACACCTAAACACAAGTTGCTCTTATATGAAAGAAAGTTTAGTTAAAGTATATTTGAACACGTATATTTGAACACGTATATTTGAACACTTATATTTGAACACGTATATTTGAACACGTATATTTGAACACGTATATTTGAACACGTATATTTGAACACTTATATTTGAACACGTATATTTGAACTTCTCTATCTGTATGTAAGTGATGTGAGTTGCCAGAGAACACAGAAACATGAATTTAACTGTCACCGTTGGCTGGGGTTTGGTTGGCTCTTCTTCTCCTCCTATGATTGGAGACATATCATATATTTTGTACATGTGTGTGACACAGGAAGGCTGTCTGTAGCATGTGACGTGAGTCCGTCATGGCTGTGCATAGAGTATTATAAAGCTCTCTATTTTATTTTGTCCCATCCTACTGTATTTCAACTCCTCAGGTATTTGAGAGAAGCCCTGGCACCCTCTTTACCCCTCAGTACCATTGCAGCCACTCCACAGCATCCCAGGGGCTGCCACGTCCGGCGCAGCTATGGTCCAATGAGGCCGGAGGATGGAAGGTAACAGCTTGTGTTCTGGGTGCCTGACCGACCTGCTGTGCACCCCTCACATCTGCTCCTTCACCTTCCCTTCTCCTCCTAACTCTCGCCTAACCAACTAACGCCTGGCACCGGCTCTTTCACTTCACTGGCAGTCAGCAGATTATTTATGGTGTGGAGCACACAGAGTGTGCCATGCTGCCTGCTCCTGTCACATACACCTCCAGCCTTGACACTGGGATCACGTGTAACACGCATGTCACTGTCCCCAAACATGAGGAATCCTCCAGTTATTGCTGGTACCAAGACACAAGAGTTGTGACCTTTTATATATTGTATTTCAGGTTTAACTCGCACAATATTTCCAAACGAGCAAGCTGTTCTGGTCATTGCTTGAACAGTGCATGTCTGTCTAATTTAATATAATCGTTTTACTCATGATTAAATATATATGAACTTGTTTGTACACAAGCACTTGGGATAGCACAGATTTAAAGGGGTATCCTGTCCAAATTAACTTGGCATATTATGATAGGAGAAGATGTTTCAAGGAGCTTGCAAGTTAAAGTCACTGAGCCAAGAAGTTTACAGTTTAGTAGTATAATGTATGACCTTGCAGTGTAATACTAGAAGCAAAATGATGAAATCACTTTTCAACTAAAGAATGTCCCCAATACAGAGGCACCCACTGTAGATGTCTATGGTGACCCTTTCATCGTACAGGTTGATTATAGATATTTGAGACTTCTAGGACCAGCAGCGACACTGAAAATATTGTTCTCTGTCCTTATTAGTTAACTAATTAGTTGACTTCCAACATTTAGGGCATTATTAACTCTACTTTGTCTCTCTTGGCCTGCATGCCATTGATTTCTTCTTTGGGTTTTGGGGTCTTTTTCAAATCTCCTATTCAAGGGGGGTTCTCAGACTGATTGTGATTTTCACTCTCTTCAACAACTGGAGAACCTATAACAAGATTCTCACCGCTACCACATACTCTGCCTTTTCTGGACTCCGAAATAACTCTTCATCTTCTTAACCTCTAAATGTCTCGTACTATGAGACCACCTCTATCTTCCTGTCCTGTCGTCTCCAAGGGACTGGCTACATTTTCCAGAGAATCAAAAATGCTAATATTAATTAAAAAATAATAATTTTATGGCATGGAGTGATGAAAAATAACATCCTGTTCGGTCAGGCTGCAGAATCAGAGAAGAGAGATCTGGGATCAGAAGACCCACCTGGAGCATCGAGTGTACCTGCGGCTCTGCCTATACGGGTAAGATTTAGAAATGAGTTAAAAAAAGAGTTTTCAATTATGTGGGGAACAATGGTCCAACTTAAATAAACTGTATACTAACAGAAAGTGGGTAGTGATGGGCAATTAAGTGGTGGGTATTTCAGTATTCATTGAGCTGTGTTCTCAGTTGCATTACTAACCACTGACCACCCTCTTGTCTGTGTGTTTGCATGTAGAACATTACCAGTGAATAGGCAGACTACTGGTATGCTACTTCTAAATACATTATATTATAAGGAATATCATGGGTCTAATGCATATACTGTATTTCATAAGATCATTTATTATTGTATCTGTAATTTGCATTAAAATACATGTTGCAAGCGAATATGTCTACAATAATCGAATATATATATATATATATATATATATATATATATATATATATATATATATATATATATATATATATATATATATATAATTACTGTCAAATCTAGATTCTTTTGCAGCTTGGAAATATGCATTAGATACATGCGTAGATGTTAAATATCCAAGGCTTTCTCAAGCATTTAAAATAGGATGTTTCTCCCCATTGAAAATAACTTATACTAATTGAAGAAAATGAACACTGAAACAGCAGATAGACCAATAAAATCTGTGAGTTTTGATCTCATGGAGACCCTGTTCATTTATTCGTTATCTGCCTTTTACATTTAAAACAATGAAAATCAAAACACAATATGTTGTAGTTCAGACATCCATAAGACATACTGCCTCTCAATTATAAATCAATTATTTCTTATACAAAAAAAACTTTTTTTTTTAAATGTTTAAAACATGCATGCTACACAATTCTGAACTACAGGGACCCTTTAATTTACAATATTCATGATTTATTGGATAAAGCCACATATAAAATGTTAGTTTTATCGTTAACCTAGGAAGCATTAATTCCTTTATTTGTATTATAGATGCTGCAAGTTAAGTTAACATAAAAGTAATATTAGGTACAAATTCTAATTTTAATTCAGCAAAACATATTATATGTTTTACAATAGAATCTTTGGCCAAACAAAGGATAGAGTCACATATAAAGATAAGAAATATGCATTACACATGGAATATGTATTGTAACTCAACATATTTGTATATTATGTTTGAAGCTGTATATTAATATTTTTGATATATAAACTTGCATCTAGTTCGTGGTTCAAACATATAGTCCAAGTTAACACACATCTTCATAATAATACATATAGCATTTCCTTATGATATTAATTCTGTTTTAGTGCGTATTATTTAATATAGTATTAGGCAAAACTTGATTTAGTAATATATTCTAAAATTCAAATGACGGATCTAATCACATATGAATTTAGAAAATAAGAAGCAGCCCCCCTTGATTTTCTATTAAAATGGAGTGTGTACGTGTGTTATAATAAAAATCGCACTTTAACTTGTTGCTGAACCATGTATTTGATGCAATTTTAGTTATTTAAGCTAAAATGTAATCTATATTTAAGGACACCTGAATTTACAGTATGGTGTTTGAATAAATTAAAGGGTGTATTTAGTAATTGTGTTTGCTAAAACATTTTCCCCACTGTTACATGGATGTATTATTTATTAGAGGCAGGCGTTTCTTGTTTGTGTAGTTCATTTCTCAATCAGGAGGAGCCTGGTAGAGTAATGATATTTCTATTGATATTTCCATTAGTCTTATTGAAAGCCTTGACCCAAAGGAATGCTGCATTTCAATAGAAACAGCTCTTCTCTTGATCTTCATTCATGTGTAGAAGATAAAAAAATAAAAAATAAACATCCCTAAATTAATGCTCCAGTGGGAGTCACCATTTTAATTATTTTCTAAAACCATAGTGCCCATGTATAGTGAAACTTGTGGCTGCACCTTCATGAGCCTTACAATTTAGTGAATCTAGCCCTATATCTGCTCGTATGGGTGGAGACATCTGTTGTCATCTTAATCCCTTTTGCAGTTTCCAGAAGGGTGTGAGACGATGTATTTAATGACATCCTCAATAATAACACAACTGCTTCCATTGTCCGAGCTGAGCTCCCTTCCTGTGTTCACATTGCTGGCAGGACACCCACTCAATACTTATCATTTAATCCCTTAGAATGATGAGACAAAAGCACATTAAATGGGCCTCTCCTGGAGCCAGAGCTTACTGCATAATGCTAATATACAAATACTGCAATAAAAAAAGTGACTTGTTTTATGATGTCTGTTGTGGACATATGCACATCCATTGGCAATATGGCTCAAATTCACTAAAGGTCTATGTTTTCAGTAAGCTAAGTTCTTTATTGCCTTTCTGTAATGCCCTAACAAGAGGAGCTACTTATTTAACCCATCAACTAGTCACTTAAGCATCTTTAATATTGAATATTACTAAATCATGAAATTATCTTCCAAAGATGACCAGCCTCCAGTTGAGCTGATTGTCTCTACCCAAATAAGATAAACAAGGGGTAATGGGACAAGAGGTCTAAATGAACCGCTTGATTAAGAGCGCAACCTTTCTACTGCCCCCACATCAAAAGTTTATTGCTAAGGAAAACCACTATAACACAGCAAGTATTTGGCCAAATGGCGATAATTCTGTTGATATAACATTGTGCCTACAATTTTAGCACTGCCTGCTGACAAAGCCATTATGCCATATTAAAGCAACAATTGTGCCTGATCTTTGAAATAAATTTCAACTTTGAATATTACTTTCTTTTAAAATCATTGAATACACGTTTTATTAATGATCTGTGCATTGCAGAAGTTCTCTAACTATCAGCTTGTAATACTAACTTACGGGAATGGTATATGTAGTTGGGCAAATGCATTACACCCATGATCACCATTATAGTACAATGTGTGTTGATTGATCAAATATTCAATATAATTCTGGGAATAAGCATCTCTGTTTTGTACTGCCATTTTTTCTTGACTAATTTCTCACGTCTGAACTCTTAATTTATTTTGGAATAACCTGAGATGTTTGTTTTTTTTCTTCCTAGGAACAGTCAGAGCCACCTTACATCAGCGGGAAGTTCTCTCTCCCACAGATTATCTTCACGGAGTGGACATCCAACCCCCCTTCACCTACAGGAGATGTTCTTGAGTTTGATTATGAAGTTGAACGCCACAAATCTGAAGAACTGGGAATCTGTGAATCTTTTGTGGGAGAAGGGGTAGCATGGTCATACCCCAGGACAAAAGACCACAAGAAAATTACAGAAAGTACACTAGGTGTAACAGGGCAAAACAGGACAGGATATGGAGGCTCAGAGGACAGTTCTGACAAGTGTGAAGTCAAACAAGTGGATTCTCAGCTGTCTTTCTTTGACCAATCCATGGGTAATGCCAATAACTTAAGACTTTCAGAAGGTGAGGATATCCGGCTTCTTACTCAAGGGGTCTCGGTACTCGACAGCAAATTCAAGTCCAGAAAAGAGACTGTAGGCTTTAAGATTACAAACGAGAAAATCATAGCATTGACAGCAGAAGAAAAGAACAATTTGAAGAGAAGTGAAGAAATGTGTGCTTGTAGAATTAAGTTTAATGGGGGTTTATGTAGTGAAATTTTATCAGAAGGCCATCCAGAAAATAAATATGTGCTTGTTGAGTTTGAGGAACCATTGATGCTTGAAGATGGTTATAAACAGTTGTGGGAGATACTGAGAAGTGTGGATGGATCTGGAGATTTTCAGCCGCAACGGGTAACCACTGAACAGAAAATTGATAAGCGTGACGGGATAGAGAGCCAAACACGATCATCTCAGGACCATGGAGATCAAACGGAAGAAGACACAAAGATAACTTGTCCTACAAAGTCGGTTTTCCCAGTGCCAAAACCAAGACACCTACAGGGGAAGGATCCAAAACACCATAGCCCCAAAGAGAGAAGCATTGGGGTCTCCAAGCTTCAAAGTATGGCCTTGACAGAAGTCATTCAGTCTGGAGCAGCCTCCAAGATGAGAGTAATCGATGTGCAGGAGATGATCCATTCTGCGGGCAAGACGAGAGGCTCTATTCAGACTATTCCAGAA
The DNA here is from genome assembly GCA_027410445.1 of Discoglossus pictus. Lineage (NCBI taxonomy): Eukaryota > Metazoa > Chordata > Amphibia > Anura > Alytidae > Discoglossus > Discoglossus pictus. Next base: position 57,685,813 of record CM050174.1, read on the forward strand.
GGAGAGCAGAACAAGATAACAAGAGAGGGAAGTCACTTGTCTTGGAGAAGCATGGACATTTGCAAAAACACATATAAGAGATTGGACAGCCTGGAAGAAAGCATTCGAGAACTTGAAAGTACAATCAGTGAAATCGGCATCCAGCAACCAGTGTCCTTCATGCAGAATGTCGCCACTGAGCATCAGCCACAGGTTAAGGAACTCCCAAGGAACATGGGGCAAGGTTCTCAGGAACCAGTGCGCAACTATCCTCAGAACAGCAGTAATCCTTCCAAGGAACCTTCTCTCCAAGACATTAGCGGAGAGAAAGAAGATGTCGGTAGTATCACTCTGGCCAGACCTAAACCACCTTTACTGCCCAAACCGCAAATTCTTAAGGTGTAATTTTGCTTTCCTAAAATCTTATTTTAAGAATCTTCCATCTATTTTATCATTAAATAATTGAGAAATTAGATTTCTGACTGCGGCACTAGAGGATAAGGGATTAGTGCAATAATAAAATGGGCCCAGAAACATCAGAGAAGGTTCTTGGGTAGAACACTCAATAATTCTGGAGAAATTATACCAGACCTCCAGATATTTCTTTATATGGAGAAAGTAGCTGAGAAACTAACCTGTGCTACCCGTCCAGCCCCTGGAAAATGAGTTACAAAATATTTAGAGGAAATATTAATTTATTTTTATTTTTTTTAAATAGCATTTCATCCCAGCACCAAATATCTGTTGTCTTATATTGATATATATCATTATATCTTTGTTTACCTAATCTACAATATAACTCACTCTGTCTCTTCTGAGCTCTTACTTACTTTTCAGAAAGGACATCATTTTAGATTGTCCAGTTCTCTGTTTTTATGAATTAAATGTCTTCTCTTTTCCTATATTGTTCCCTATTAGTATAGGGTCATGTCTGAAAGGATAAGCAACAATATATTGCATAACAAAGCTGGAAAGAGCTTCTCAAGTGTTGCAAACGAAAGTGTTGTGGAATGACTTGACTTGTTATGGAAGATTTAAAAAAGTAACATAATAATAAATTACATTTTTTATTTTTTTATTTTTTTTTAAATACCCTACCCTAAAGAAACTGGAATCTTAGTGGGGAAAAAAAACATTTTTTCCCAACTATATAGATACAGTAATAGATCTATTCCATATTTTTTTCTTATTTCCACATTTGCTATCATTAACATGTTTTATACATTATAAAAGTGTTGTTTTGACTGAAAAAAAATGATATGTTAAGGAAATTAACCCAACATCGACACAGAAAGGATCATCCATAACCAAACTAGTGAACGAAAATATGTCTGAAGGAAGTTTTGCCTTGCGGTTTTTATAACCAAAACAATTGTATTAAATCAAAAACTTGTGACAATACAATATATTCTCAAGGCTTCCAACAAATGTATGATGTGATGGGTCAGGACCAAAGAAGGATAAAAACATAACCATAACAAGTAGAGGTGCCGGGTCTCTCGGCCAGTGAAAGCATTTAGGAATACTCCCATAACATAGTAAGACTATATACAATGTGAATATTGAGTAAACTTACATTGCAATGTGTCATTTTTACAATCTTCATTTTCTGAGCTATCCATCAAGTGTAAACTAATGGGGAGCTTATATTTAATAATTGCAAATTACGGTACTTCAGATCCTAGAATGTAACTAAGCTAAATTACTCCCTATTGGTCTATTATTCCCTATAGCGCCTCATGGGGTAATTAGCAATTATTAGGAAGTGATACCATATTGCTCTTAGTGAGTGGATCTGAAATACTGACTGCCAGGTACAAAATATAAATGTCAGTGTGTAAATTCATTGTGGTGAAAATGCATTTTTAATACATGTTATTACTTATAGTTTTAAATGATACTATGTTTGTTAAGCCTGTGGTGTCACCTTAGGTTTCATCTCTGTTCTAATGTATGCTTTACTAATCACACAATATAATAAGTGATCATTAGTACAGAATACTGCTTATTGCCTTTTATTCATGTCTAGTCAGCTTTCGTGTTTTTTTTCTTGTTTTTTTTCTTCTTTTTCTTTATCTCTTTCTTTATCTCTTTCTTTGTTCTTTCTCTAAGAGACAGATTTTGGTGGCAGAAATGGCTGAAAATAAACCAATTATTTCTGCACATTCTGTCTACCTTAAAAGCTCAGCATACATAACCAAGCTATTCTTGAAATGTAATGGTCCATATCACCTCTGCTAGAAGAAGGCCACTGGTCTACTACTTTTTCTTAATCAATTCCTTGTGTTTTTCTTTACTTTAGTCTGATTTATCTCTTCTTATAACTTTATCATTTCTGTTGCTTTCTCTCTCTCTCATATTTTCTTCCCCCCCCCCCCCCCTCCCTCCACTTCCTATATTTTCCTTTTCTCTCCCTCCATCTCTCTCCCCGTCTTATCTGTTCCCTCTCTTTCTCTCCACGGTTTATCTTTTTCCTCTCCCACCATCTCTCTCCCCCTCTTATCTTTTCTCTCTCTCTCTCTCTCCCCCTCTTATCTTTTTCTCCCTCTCTCTCCATCCCCCTCTTATCTTTTGCCTGCTCTCTCCCTCCTATCTTTTCTCCCTCCCTCTCTCTCCCCCCTCTTATCTTTTCTCCCTCTCTCTCCCTCCTCTTATCTTTTTTCTCCCTCTCTCTCCCCCCTCTTATCTTTTTTCTCCTCTCTCTCTCCCCTTTTATCTTTTCTCTCTCTCTCCCCGGCTTATCTTTTTCTCCCGCTCTCTCCATCCCCCTCTTATCTTTTGCCCGCTCTCTCACTCTTATCTTTTCTCCCTCCCTCTCTCTCCCCCCTCTTATATTTTTCTCCCTCCCTTTCTTCCCACCTCTCTCTCTCTCTCCCTTCTTTCTCTCCCTCGTTTGGTGACTGAGAATGTCAGGAATTTGTGCCCCTATTTCCTGTTTTTCAGACGCTTCCTATACAAATATTTAGTGCCCTCTCTGTACCATGAAGGTTTATCTCCCACCTGCCTGTGTACCCGCCGTGCCCTGACCTGCCCTCCTTCCTCAGACAGAACACAAACCTTAGCTGTAATTAACCCAAACACTGAATTCTTTTATTGTCTGAAACAAGACTTATGTGAGTGAAAAAGCTGCAAAACTAAATATACAGACAGCATCTTCCTGTCTGAACTTGGTAACATTACAAATGGGTCAGGGTGGGATATCAGCACAATATTATGTTGGTTTCATTAAAGAGACACGGTCACCTACATTCCTCCAAATTCAGGTCTATACATTAATAAAATATTGCCAGCATTTTCATTCTGTTGTCACTAAAAATATTTATACCAGTATTTCAATGCAGTTGATGGACACAGTAGGTATAAAACATTTTTATAAACAGAAAGCAAGGTTGCTTATTTACTTCCCATTTATTTCTATATATGTGTTTGTGTCAAATTGCAGTTTCTAAACATATTTTTCAGTTTAAATAATTTAGTTTTTCTCTGTTTTCAGATTTTTAACTTAAATTTGTCCAGTTTCTTTGAAGTTTTAATGTTCTCAGAGAAGAATAACATTCCTCACACTATTAAATTCAGCTTGTGTGTTTTTATATTTTATTTTTCTTGTGTATATAAGTATAATTATGTATAACCTCCCCTGCTAGGGTTTTGTACTTTTGAAATACTAATTGCTCAATATACGATTGGTACGAGTAAGACATTTCAAGTTCAAATCCCACACAGACATCTCTGTGTGTTTATGTATGTATGTATGTATGTATGTATATATGTATGTACAGTGTGTATATATATATATATATATATATATATATATATATATATATATATATATATATATATATATATATATATATACACACACACACACACACACACACACACACACACAGTGCCTTGCAAAAGTATCCACCCCCTTGACTTTTTACCTATTTTGTTACATTACATCCTTAAGTTCAATGTTTTGTTAATCAGACTATTGTGTCCTGATCCATCACATAAAAATTCAAAGTTGGTGAAGTGAAATTACAAAGATATATACCGTACATAAAACTATTTTTTAGAAATAGAAAACAGAACATTGGCATGTGCGTATGTATTCACCCCTTGTTATGAAGCCCATAAAAAGCTCTGGTGCAACCAATTACCTTCAGAAGTCACATAATTAGTGAAATGATTTCCACCTGTGTGCAATCTAAGTGTCACTTGATCTGTCATTACATATACACACCTTTTTTAAAAAGGCCCCAGAGGCTGCAACACCTAAGCAAGAGGCACCACTAACCAAACACTGCCACGAAGACCAAGGAACTCTCCGCACAAGTAAGGGACAATGTTGTTGTGAAGTACAAGTCAGGGTTAGGTTATAAAAAAATATCCAAATCTTTGATGATCCCCAGGAGTACCATCAAATCTATCATAACCAAATGGAAAGAACATGGCACAACAGCAAACATGCCAAGAGACGGCCGCCCACCAAAACTCAAGGACCGGGCAAGGAGGGCATTAATCAGAGAGGCAGTACAGAGACCTAAGGTCACCCTGGAGGAGCTGCAGAGTTCCTCAGCAGAGACTGGAGTATCTGTACATAGGACGTCAATAAGCCGTAAGCTCCATAGAGTTGGGATTTATGGCAGAGTGGCCAGAAGAAAGCCATCACTTTCAGCAAAAAACAAAATGGCACGTTTTGAGTTTGCAAAAAGGCATGTTTATGTAGGAAGGTGCTCTCGTCTGACGAGACTAAAATTTAACTTTTCGGCCATCAAAGAAAACGCTATGTCTAGCACAAACCTAACACATCACATCACCCAAAGAACACCATCCCCACAGTGAAACATGGTGGTGGCAGCATCATGCTGTGGGGATGTTTTTCAGCAGCCAGGACTGGGAAACTGGTCAGAGTTGAGGGAACGATGGTGCTAAATACAGGGATATTCTTGAGCAAAACCTGTACCACTCTGTGCGTGGTTTGAGGCTAGGACGGAGGTTCACCATCCAGCATGACAATGACCCCAAACACACTGGTAACGCAACACTTGGTTTAAGGGGAAACATATAAATGTGTTGGAATGGCCTAGTCACAGCCCAGACCTCAATCCAATAGAAAATCTGTGGCCAGACTTAAAGATAGCTGTTCACAAACCATCCAACTTGAAGGAGCTGGAGCAGTTTTGCAAGGAGGAATGGTAAAAAATCCCAGTGGTAAGATGTGGCAAGCTCATAGAGACTTATCCAAAGTGACTTGGAGCTGTGATTGCCGCAAAAGGTGGCTCTACAAAGTATTGACTTTGAGGGGGTGAATAGTTATGCACATTGACTTTTTCTGTTATTTTGTCCTATTTATTGTTTGCTTCACAATAAAAAAAAAAACATATTCAAAGTTGTGGGCATGTTCTGTAAATTAAATGATGCAAATCCTCAAACAATCCATGTTAATTCCAGGTTGTGAGGCAACAAAATACGAAAAATGCCAAGGGGGGTGAATACTTTTGAAAGGCACTGTGTGTGTTTGTGTGTATGTATATGTGTATATATATATATATATTTCATAACAAAGTCAGAGGTGCTCATCAGAGAACGAACTAACCTTAATAGGTTAGTTCTATAGCCATGATAAGCCACTCTGAGAGCAACCTCTTTTAGCTCACTTATATATATATATATTTTTTTTTTTTCAAGAAACTCCACATGCCTCACCTAACTTGCAAATATACACCTTTTCTGTGTATATCACTACTTTAAGACTATATTTCCCTTTGTGGATTATATGTAAACGTTAGAGTTTTTGTAAATTATATGCTCAATATTAGCCATTAAAGAAATATATTGTACTCCAACTCAGGTATTAATTAATTTTGTTAAACGTAATTAACTCTAATATATCAAAAGCTTAAATTGTGTTTCTATAACCCACAAAGAGATATATCTATATCTAACATAATCTAGTTGTTACAATTGAACTTCCCGTTGATATTCCACCACTTCTGCATATATCACTCTAATATACGTTCTAGGCAAGTAGAAATACATCTTAGTGAGCCTGTATAGAGAATGTTGTGGTTGGAAATCGGTATATTGGGGGATCAAAATCATAAAGACGAGACAACATAGTGTTCCCTGTGTTGTTAAGGTGAAATGTGTTGATATCATCTTAATATAGGAGCTGATTTACCTGTTTCTCCTGTAGAGTGGCGGTGTCTCCATCCCACCCATGAAGATGGTGAGTACCGTGGGTTCCCGGCTGAAGAGCACCCAACCAAGTGGTGGAGACAAGAGCAACAAACACTCCAAGCAGAGGATGGAGTACATGAGGATCCAGGGGCATCAGCAGGTAGTTTATCTCTAGAAGAGATAGGAGCACAAGGTTAGCACACGCCCGGGACCCCCCTCTCCATTCAAGCTTGTGTTTAATGTAACTTGTGGGGTCTGAGTACTTCAAATCTGGAGCAAGAACCAGGCTCAGCAAAGGAAACAACGTTATTGTAGTTCCTTTATTGGTGTACCTGGTGCTGGGAATGATCCTACCAGAGTTTTGAAGCCGAGTCCCCACAGTATTCTCTCCAGCTATCTATTTATCTGTATATGCCTTTCTGTCTCCATCTACAATGTAGATCTGTTAGTTGTTGTCTTTCTTAGTATACACCCCTCTCTCCTTTATGTCTAGCATCCCCTTTCTGTTTTCCTCTACCCTCTTTATTTTTTTTGTCTCCTGTCCACTCTCATTTCTTTATTCCTTCACTTCTAACCAGATAGCTTTTTTTTCTTTCATCCTCCATTTTTCTCACTTCTCTCTCTGTCATTTCTTATTTCTGGTATCTTCTCTCTCCTATAGATTTATTTATTCAGTCTTATCTTTCTTTCTCTGAATCTTCTTTATTTTTTTCTTCCGTTCTCACGCTCTGTCTGAGTCTTCCTTCGTTCTGTAGTCTTCTCTCTCTATGAGTCTTCCTTCTCTCTCTCTCTCTCTCTCTCTCTCTCTGTTTCTCTCTCTCTCTGTGTGTCTCTCTCTCTCTTTCTCTCTCTCTTTCTTTCTTTCTCCCTTTCTTTCTCTCTCTCTCTCTTTCTTTCTCTCTTTTCTTTCTTTCTTTCTCTCTCTCTTTCTTTCTTTCTCCCTTTCTTTCTCTCTTTCTCTTTCTTTCTCTCTTTCTCTTTCTTTCTCTCTTTCTTTCTCTCTCTCTCTCTTTCTTTCTCTCTTTTCTTTCTTTCTTTCTCTCTCTGTCTCTGTGTCTCTCTCTCTTTCTCTCTGTCTCTCTCTCTCTCTCTGTCTCTCTCTCTGTCTCTCTTTCTCTCTCTCTATTTCTCTTTCTTTCTCCCTTTCTTTCTCTTTCTCTCTTTCTCTCTCTATCTCTCTCTCTTTATTTCTCTCTTTCTCTCTTTATTTCTCTCTTTATTTCTCTCTTTCTCTCTTTATTTCTCTCTTTCTCTCTCTCGCTCTCTCTGTCTCTCTCTATTTCTCTCTCTTTTTCTTTCTCCCTTTCTTTCTCTCTTTGTCTCTCTCTCTTTCTTTCTTTCTCTCTTTCTCTCTCTTTCTTTCTTTCTTTCTCTCTTTTTTTCTCTCTCTTTCCTTCTCTCTTTATTTCTCTCTTTATTTCTCTCTTTCTCTCTGTCTCTCTCTCACTCTCTCTGTCTCTCTCTATTTCTCTCTCTTTTTCTTTCTCCCTTTCTTTCTCTCTTTCTCTCTTTTTCTCTCTCTCTCTTTCTCTCTCTTTCTTTCTCTCTCTCTTTCTTTCTCGCTTTCTTTCTTTCTCTCTCTTTCTTTCTCCCTTTCTTTCTCTCTTTCTCTTTATCTCTTTATCTCTCTTTCTTTCTTTCTCTCTTTCTTTCTCTCTCTTTCTCTCTTTCTTTCTCGCTTTCTTTCTTTCTCTCTTTCTCTTTCTTTCTCGCTTTCTTTCTTTCTCTCTTTCTCTTTCTCTCTCTTTCTCGCTTTCTTTTTCTCTCTTTCTTTCTCTCTTTTTCTTTCTCTCGCTTTCTTTCTTTCTCGCTTTCTTTCTTTCTCGCTTTCTTTCTTTCTCGCTTTCTTTCTCTTCTCTCTTTCTTTCTCTTCTCTCTTTCTTTCTCTTCTCTCTTTCTTTCTCTTCTCTCTTTCTCCTCTCTCTCTTCTCTTTCTTCTCTCTCCTGCCTGAAGATTCTGGTGCAGCACCACAGATTATGCACATTCATTCTCTCTGTAGTGGCATTTCTGTCTGTAAGTGTACCGGGCAATTCCTAGTAGACACTTATATGCACATAAACCTATGCTTTGGGTATAGCAAAGGGATAGGAGGAGTAGTAACTTGTGTAGGGGGAGTGCACAAATCTGAAAGGACCTAGGACAACATAAAATGCAGATAAATCATAAAATACATGGGCATATCTAGGTTTTATCAAATTCCACCTCACTCCCTAAATGACACAATAAAGGATTGCTTAATACTAGCTGCCATAGTGTATTACTGTTTTTAAAAAGCATTCATGTGGTCCGTAACAATTATTCCAACCTGGAAAGCGCACAACGTGTTCTCTCCGCTTCTTGCTTCTGTGTCTCAAAACTAGTCGAAGTAAAAAAGGGGTGGGAGACACATTTTTTTCTTTTTGTGACATATTTTAAGTTATCTATTATGTGTTTCAGCATTGCAACAAGACTAAATAGTGTGGATGTTTTAATATCCCTTTAAAAACTGTATTTGGGTTTTTAAAAAGTTGAACAGAAAATGTGCTACTATTTTAACTCCTTCAGTATCAGACTGACTTGCAAGTTAAACAACCACTGTCCAGTTCTTTTATTTTAGTGTGAATGCCTCTCTTTACAAAGTAGTATTTAAGTCTGAGGCTGTTCCACGTACCTACTGCCTCCCCTTTTTGGCACTTCAGCTTCATCGCATGACCTCTTGGTTTAGCACCTTTGTATCTCTGAAACATGTTTCACTTGTTCTTTGATTTGTCCCTTTGTGTATAGGAAAGTTTTTTTTTTTTTTTTTTTTTATTCCATCCCTACATATTTACAAGCATTGTATGTGTCTGTATTTACTCTGTTCTCTACTTAATATATAACTGAAAACTGATTTCTCTTGATCAGCTTGATGCAATTACTTTTGCTTCCTGTATATGTGTAATAAATGACCTGGCTCCCCTCACCTCTTGCTGCATTCCCTGCTCCCACCTGTGCTGCTTCCAAATATAATTGCCCACCAATGCATCACCCCACCTGGCTTCCATTGCCCATCATTGCAGATATGACCCCTCTCTAATTTGTGCTCCCTGGTCCTTTTTCTCTCTCTCTTTGACCTTTACTGTCCCATTGCCTACTGTTATTTCCCCTGCTTGCGTTAGCCACACATTCCTTCCTCTCACGCCTGCTCCTTGCTTCTCTTTCCCACCTTTCTTCTCCAACTCTTTCCTCCCTCTCATTAACCTGTCTCCTCTATGATCCAATGAAATCCTCTCTCTAACACATTTGTGCTCTGTCCCTCGTACCTCTCCCTCCTACTTGTTGCCCCTACCTCTATTTTGCCCAACGCGTTTTTCCCTCTTGTAACCTGTCTCCTCTATGACCCAACGAAATACTCTCTCTAACACATCTGTGCTCTGTCCCTCGTACCTCTCCCTCCTACTTGTTGCCCCTACCTCTATTTTGCCCAACGCGTTTTTCCCTCTTGTAACCTGTCTCCTCTATGACCCAACGAAATACTCTCTCTAACACATTTGTGCTCTGTCCCTCGTACCTCTCCCTCCTACTTGTTGCCCCTACCTCTATTTTGCCCAACGCGTTTTTCCCTCTTGTAACCTGTCTCCTCTATGACCCAACGAAATACTCTCTCTAACACATCTGTGCTCTGTCCCTCGTACCACTCCCTCCTACTTGTTGCCCCTACCTCTATTTTGTCCAACGCGTTCCTACCTTTTACCCCTACTTCATCTTTTTCCCACCATCTAATCTACATGCTCATTTTGCCAAGCAGACCCTTCTCTCTTACCTCATACTTACATTTTCAATCACTTCTGCTACTTGTAATTAGTGAAGTGTTAATTGATCCAGAGGAAGACAAACAATAACCCAATCAAAACATTGTCAATTGTCTCCTAAAAGCAAAAAAAAAATACTGTCCCCCAAATTCTGGCAATTTAATGACTACCTGGATCAATACCCCTCCTTCGCTAGTTATCCTACATAACCCTTTGTTTTTCTTTTTATTAGATATATCAAACTCCCTTAAGTTATCAAGTATTGAATGTGACAACCTCTTTTTGTAGAGAGTTCCACAGTCTGACTTCCATTACTGTGAAGAACCCTTTTCTTTCCTTAACATGAAAACTTGTTTTTCCCTCTAACCTCTGCTCCTCCCTTGTCTTTCCCAATACTCTTCTAATCCAACACATCCATTCTCCTCACTTCTCTATCCCCATCTGTGCTCCAAAAAATGTAACCCTCACTCTATTTCTCTCTCCCACCTCCATTTATCATTCTTGTAATATAGTTACATAGTAATTGAGTTTGAAAAAATACTTTTAGCCCATCAAGTTCAACCTTTTTTAAGATCTCCTCTGATCTGCAATATGTGGATTAATTATTAATTGATCCAGAGGAAGGCAAAAACAAAACCCAAGTGAAACTTTCCCAATTGTCTCAAAAGGGAAAAAAATGAATTCCTTCCTGACCCCAGATCGGATTCCTCCCTGGATCAATACTCTCTAATTATCCAGGATAACCCTGAATGCCGTTTTTATTTTAAAATATATCCAATCCCACTTTTATCTATTGAATCCGCTGTCACCACCTCCCTTGGTAAATAATTCCACAGATTAACCCCCCTTACTGTGAAGAAACCTTTTCTTTTTTAAGGTGCAATCTTTTTACTTCTAACCTCAAAGGATGTCCTCTTGTCAGTTGAAAACCTCTTGGCACAAAAAGCTCCCTTGACAAATCTTTATACTGACCCTGAATGTATATATATATATATATATATATATAAGGTAATCATCTCTCCTCTTAGACACCTTTTTTCTAGACAAAATAACCTTTTTCAGGCTCTACAATGTACTTTTTATGAAGTGGTGCCCAAAATTGTACTCCATACTCCAAATGAGGGCGTACTAGAGATTTGTATAGTGGCAGAATTATATTTGCTTCCCTGGCTTCTATACCCTTCTTAATACATGCTAATATTTTACTTGCCTTTGTAGCTGCTGCTTGGCATTGAGCACTGTTACCTAGGTGGTTGTCCACAAGTACTCCCAAATCCCTTTCAATATCTGACACCCCTAGATTTGCTCCATTAAGATTATAAATTGCATGGCTATTTTTCCTTTGCAGATGAATAACTTTACATTTATTTGTATTAAATCTCATCTGCCATTTGGATGCCCATTTCTCTAATTTATGCAAATCCCTTGGGAGGGAAAGCACATCACTATCTGATTTAATTACCTTGCACAACTTAGTGTCATCAGAAAATATGGCGACCCTACTTTCCAGTCCTACTTGTGTTTTCCTACTCTCGTGCCCAGTGCTTTTCTCAGTTTCACCCTCACTTTTTGCTATTATTCCCGCTTTTCTTGCCCAACACATTCAACCATCTCATTTCTTCACACTTGCTTCTTTCTCCAACCACTATTCTTCCCGCTCCCGTTGCCCAATACACTCCCTTGCTCTCTCCACCCATCCCTATCCTTGTCAGGACACTTTTACCTGTGCAATTTGTCATGTTTGCCTCCTCTCTCCCTCTCGTCCGCTGTACTCTGTGGGTCCTAATGTTGTTCAAAACCTATTTCTCTGAAGGTGCTTTCTCCTCTTCCCTGAATCTTGCTCTTCTTTCCAGGCTGCTAGACCATCTAAGGAGGCTGGTGGTGCTAATGAAACTAACCCGGGTACAGATAAAACTGCACCTTCTCGAACCTCTATCCCTGTCCTGACCTCCTTTGGTACAAGGAACTCCTCTATTTCCTTCTAAATAAACTAATCTACTTAATAACTTTACTTTCATCCAACTATCACATCTTACACGTTGAAGGACGCCAAGTGTCCATTCTGGCCAACATCTTTTGACTCCTCATCTGTTTTCCTTCTGGGTTTTATCAGCTCTAAGAAATCTTCTGCACCAAAAGGGCTGGGATTCGAGAGACCTTACACAGGACCGACGCGTTTCACAGTGCCTCCACCCTCCACACCTGACTGTTACACCTGCAGCTGTTCACCTTTCCAAATGATGTAAATAGGAATTTCCAGAAGCCCAGGACTGTGCTGGACATAAATTGGGGGCCAGAGCATTGTCTTCTCCAAGACAAGTGTGTTTTGCTTTGTTTGTTTATTTTATTTTCTCCAATTATTTATTTCTCACAACTGCAATTAGCGCAGAGATATTTTTATGTGTGTGTTGCGTTGCCAGCAATAAGCAAAGACTCCCCCCAAGAGCAGATTGTGTTTGTGGGTTTCCTGGGCTGCGCCCACAACTTTCATCTCTCATTGTAGCACAAGTGTGTAACACAAGCGGCCCTGCCAGGGGAAATCTAAGAAAGCACAGAGGGGCAAGGCAGGAAAAGATGGCTGCTTGTGGGTTCCAGGAAATGGTATTTAATGACTGCTCAAGGAGTGAGAGATGCCAAGACCTGTGGCTCCAAGCTTGGCCTCCGACTTTCACACTGTTAGACGTCTAGCAATATCCATCTTCTGACCAGTAGTAGGCACTAGACTGTAAGACAAGGTCAGAGACATGCGACATCGGAGAGGATGTATATTAAAATTCTCCATGAGCGCAACGTCACTATAGAACTAGCGGTAGGGCAGGTCGGCCATCTTGTAACACTGTACAAAAAGCACAGAAACTGGTCACACCTATCTGTGAAGTGTGTGTGTCTGTGTGTGTGTGTGTTGGTGGTTTGTTTGTCTGAGACTGTGCGTTCTACGGACAGCGAGAGCCTGCGGACAGATCACTTTTTTTTTTTCTTTTTTTTTTTTTTAACAATAATCACGTTTCAACCACATTTCTCCTCTTTTAAACCCTTATTTTTCGTTTTTGTATATGGACCATTTTTGTACAGAAATTGAGTTTTTATGAGGAATAAGAAATAGAACAATCCACAACATCATTGTTTTTGGATTGCAAAGCAGCATTTTACATTCAAGTGAAGTGTTTTACATTTTCTATTGTTTTATGGAAAAAATATATACATATCTATATATAAAAACTATACGTAATATAAATATATATACATATAAATATAATTCTAAAGCGTTCTTTCATGTGTGGTGTGCGAGGGGGTGTTTCTGTTCCGGGTGTATAGGTTTCTGTACATTAAGCACTGGAGGATATTGCAGCGCTGCAGAGCACTATGTGTGGGTTTTATGCAGAGCAGCGTGTCTGTAAGTAGCAGAATAGTATGTGTCTGACTGCAGAGCATCATGTGTCAATAAGGTGCAGAGCAGTGTGTGCCTATGTTGCAGAGTATTACCCACCAGAGCGGTATGAAAACAGAGGGAGGTGTGTAGTAAAGACTTGCAATTTATATATATAATTACAGTATATATTATTATAATAACCTTTCCTATTTCTAGTAGTCTAAAAAAACACACATATATATATATATATATATATATATATATATATATATATATATATACAAGGAAGCAATGTTTAAAATGGTAATGGATTACAAGAGTGAAGCCTTTGTGGACACATGCATGTCCCTGCTCAGCTTCCCAGAGTGCAGTGTAATACCTGTATTTCTTGGAATTCTGTGCAGGAAATAAATTTTTTAACTTGTCTTAGACATTCAAATGTGAACACAAATGTACTAGTTATTTACTATATACATAGATATATATATTAATTTTATTTATTTTTATCATCTCATTCTCATGCTCTGTGTAGATGTCAGACAAGCGTCTGAACATAGCTGCCTTCCTGACTGTTTCTGTCTAAATTGGATACCCTGACTTGTCCTGAGTCCCAATCCAATTAAATGATATCAAGAAAAAAGACAGTACATACCAAATTAACAATATTTGGACGTAAAGCATTTTTTTTTGGAAAAACCTGAATATTTTTTGGGACTCTGTTTATAAGTACAGGAATCCATTTTGTGTTCATTACATTATTTATTTTTTCATTATTTTTTAAAATAAATTTTCCTCTACAGTAAGCTAATGTTGAAGTTTTGTCAGTTGGCATTGATATCTCTTTAACGAAACCTATAAATCTGTTGGTGGATCAGAAAGGCTATTAAATACAGATAAGCACCTGTGGCACTGGGTCCATTGTCTTGAGTGCAGTCTCCTACCGATTAAAGGCAGATCCAAGTTTTCTGGATTAATACATTTCTAAAATACATTTATAATTAATACATTTATTAAAAAATCCCTTTAATGATTATGTTGACACCTCCAGGGGTGACTAAACAGGAATCTGCCCCACCCCCCAGCATGCAGCATCAGGGGAGCAATGTTAACCCAATGTTTACCTGCTTCTAACTGCAAGTAGATTGGCTGAGCAAGCAATTCAATAGTTTCAGCTAACCTGATTGGACAAAACTAATAATTTAAAATGTAATGCTAATTTAGTTTGGAGGGTGTTAACCCTAATTTGCAACTGTCAGAAATGACAAGACATTTTTCTGACTTTAATGTAAGTGTTTAAATGTTTCGGGATTTTCCGTGCAAATTTTTTTTTTTGCATACACTACTAATTCTCCTCTATCAGCTGCATTCATAATCCAGCAAACATAAGTATGCATTTAAGCATGCCTAGTCTTGCTTTGTGTAGGCACCTGCACTGAAGATAATGAGCCCAGTGCCTCAGTTGGGTATATAATATATATATATATATATATATATATATATATATATATATATATATAATTATACACACTGCTCGGCATCTTATGGATACAGGTCTCGGTGCAGGCTGTATATCATGTTCTGCACCCCACTTGGGACCTTACACTTATCTTTGCCTTTTTAGGGTTTCTGCATTGCAGGGAGCCCACCAATGCCCTCCCTATGTTGTACAACCAAAATAATGACATTGATCATGTGCATAAAAAAAATGTATTAACTCTTTAAACACTGTGGGGTTCCTGCAATAACATGCTAACCTCTCCCAACATCGAGGGAGCCAAAACACCAAAAACCGCTTTCTTTCAATTAAATCCAATCAGATACCGCCATCCTGCCAACGTAGATTGCGCGGGATAAGCATGTTCTCACCTGGGTTTTTGCATGATAAGTTTAGCAATATCGTCTCTATGTTGTTAAAAAATAAATAAAAAAAAATGGGAAAAAAATTGAGATTTCGAGGGAAAGAAGCCCCCCAAATCTTTAGAAAGCAGATTTTTACAAGTGTGTATGTCTTTGAGCATGGAACGTGTCGTGAAATGTTCAAAGCCTCCTCTTCGCAGTGATTCGGTTCTGCTGTAATTTTTGTACAGTCACATGTAGAACATATAGATCTGTGTATAAATATATGGATGCCATAAATATAATGTGAAAAAATGAAAATGTACGTGTTATTTTCTTTTTGCGTGAGAAATGAAGGCTGAAGTTCCAGAATTGTCTCAATTATTTATGTCGCTCTATTTTTTATTTTATGCAGGTTTAATAAATTCTTTTTTTCTCTATTGAAATTGTTGGTCTCTGGTGTTTTTTTTTTCCTGTTTGAGGTGACATTGATTGTGTACAGGAACATGGACTTGACCATACGAGATGTGTACCATCAGATCATATGGGAAGCGGTTTTCAGCCATTGAAGCCCTCCCACAACCAGCTGCATAGTTAAAGAATGGGGGTTTTGGCATATAACGAATGAGTTACTTCATATAGTCAGCCAGTCATATGAATGGTGCTGGGCAGAGTCAGACTCTAGGAGAGACAAGCAGTTATATGGTCTAAAAACTGAAGAAGATGGATAATTGGCATTAGTTACCATGTAGCATATAGTGATACTCTGAAGGTTTCTACAGACCCCTATCTATTCACGAGTGGATGGATAGAGGAGTGAGGGGGGTTTATTGACCATTACAGCTTTGGACATCTGCATGTAAAGGCTAACGGAGAGTAGGTGAGAGAAAAGTGTATTCAAGTTTGAATGGGAGTGTATGAGTAATTGTACCTAAGTTTGAGTGAGAGAACGTGGGTGGGGTGGGGAGGGGGTTATTGTAATAGAACTAATGTAACACAACATGTTCTTGAGTCTCTTCAGATGGATCCTGTTGTCAGAAGCCGATGCAGCCGGCTTTCTATTGGTGCACGTGATATGATGTCTAACTCAGCTACAAGCCAACCTCAGAGCAGATCGGCATCCCTTATGTCCTATTTCTATTTGCAAAAGGATTTAGCAGAAATTAAAAAAGCAGAGTTGCACGGTATTAAGAAGTGGACCGTGAAATTCTTCTATTGATGCAGCCATTCTTTTGTTTGTTTATATGATTTGTCACCTGGGAGGGGATCCTTAATTCAGATTATACTCCAGGTCAGCAGTTCCCAAACCCCTCCTTAAAACCAACCAGTTAAGCCAATACAGATTAGAGTCTCTTGAATGCTACACATATATTCACACAGTGTGAAACTAAATCATGGCCTGTCTGATGGGTCTTGAGGAGAGGTTTGGAAACCGCTGTGCCAGGTGATCCTATTGTCAACCACATTAATTTATGGAAGCTCTTTTAATAGATCTTAAGGTAAATGTCATTTGCATCAGTTCATTCCCACATATCTTTTCATGATTGTATTGACTGTCCATAATGTTTATAGATACATTAATAACAACTGTATTATTCATTTGTAATAAAAAGTTAATTAGTGCAGCAATTTGGTGGGGGGTGGTATTAATAAAATATATTATATTGAGAGTAAACTTTCCTTTTATAGTTTGAGATCAAGGAACATAGACACTAAATCTGGGTCAAGAAAACACATGCAGAAAGCTTTATTCAGCTGTAAGACCATTTCTTAAAGAGAAACAAACATTACAAATCCTTATACATTTTATATTATGTTACACATTTAGAGACCATATTTACAGAACAGAGAAATCTTTACAGTATATGTAGAACAAGATTATACATTAGTCACAATACTGGGTTGGAATGGCAGCAGTCTGATACAAAACACACGTCTGGGTGCAGAGTATTGAGTCTTGAGACAGACACTCAAGGTGTTACGTTGTGCACCAGTCACATAATACCCCTGTGAGGAGACATTGTGGTGGGGTTTGCTAGCTGGCTATTGCTTCAATATGGCCCACCAGTCAGTGCCACCTCAAAGGGGTGCTCTGTACCAGTGCTGATGGAGGAGCCACACAGGCTATTGTGGGCATGACATGGCCCCTTACTTCATACAATGGAATAACGTTATGAACAGGTTGTTAGCAGCACCAAGTCTATGTACAATGTAATGAGGGGTGGGCTACTGTTGGGCAAAGTTGGAGGCAGAGGCACAAGGCGGGGGGCGTAACAGGGAGGCAAACTGAAGGGGTACAAAAGGTGTGACGGACAAGAGGAAAGGGGTAGACAATAGGGTGGGTACATAAAAGTGTCCGACAATGGCAAAACAAAGAGTGAGGACAGTGAAGAAATTTAAAAAAATGAGCACAGGGTAATGGCAGAAGTGAGGGTGGGGCAAACATAAAGAAAGAGGAGTTATTGGCGAACACAGCGAGGAGGCATAAAGGGGGGAGAGGTAGGGGGGGCTGCATACAGCCACCAGGAGAGGTTACTTCAAGTCTCTCACTTGAGGATCCCTCCATAAAGCAAAGTAAACACAATTAGTAACAGTCTGAATATATTGCAACATAACTAGTAGATATAAGTCATTCTGTCATATTCCAAGATGCGCCTCCCACACACTCATCCCCGGTTAACCCATTTAAGAGGGCTCTAAATCAGACTCTCACTTCCAATTCTCAATTGGCGCTAACAGGCCAGGATTTTAAAGCCATTTTAAAGATTGGGTAATCACGAATGAGCTAATGTTTGATCAACCTAATACAGCTTTAAATCTGGCCGTCGGCTCTTTGGATTTAGGAGTTGATGAAGAAAAACGAAACCGGTTTGAAGGCGAATACTTGGCATTAAGTAGACAAATCTTGGTTAAAAAACGACTAAAACATGAAAAATAGGTTTTGTTCCTTTGCTCGGTCTTTATTTTATCCACACTCTGTCCCTAAAACTATCTGAGCCCCCTCATGCCAAACCCTTAAACCTTCAAAACACCCCCAAACCTGCATTTCTTCACCCTGTCCCACTTTTGATACCTATTGCTCTCTGTGGACACCTCTGACCATTGTACCCCTCCTTTCTACCCTCTCCTGGCATCTCCCTGCTCTGCCCCCCGTGTCCCGGCATCTCCCTTGTACACAGAGCCGGCCCAAATGTTCTGACCTCCACAGCCAGACTAGGACTTTGGTGCCCAAATCCAAAACATAAAATAATTATCAGAATCCTGAAATGAATGTATCTTTATTTGACAGTAAGAACAGTGTAAAAATAAATATTAAGTCAGGCAGTTTATGAGTATTTGCCATGGTGTAAATATTTTAAGCAAAAAAAAAAATACAAAAAAAAAACTAAAAAAAGATAAATGATGATTAATAATAAATAAATGTAACATGGCAAGAATTAAATTATTTACAAGTAAACAGTTTAGACACATTAATTTAAAAGGACCAGTTGTTTGGGATAATCTTCATATGTTGTGCTTGTCTCTAATGGCTTTCGAGTTATACCTCTAGAGCAGTTCTTGGCCTGGAGCTTGAGGGGAGGGCAATTCTACTGCATGTTGCACTTACATTTAACCCTATCGTTAAATTTCTACAACAAAGTGGCAAGCTTTCATAATAACTGCAGACAAGGCGTCTAACCCTGCAAATTGTTTTCGCCATTAAAAGCAAAATTAAATATAACACTTAGTTTGTGTACATTTTTTATCTTTCTAAAACAACATTTTTCTTAATGTCATGTCAAATTTTTCAAAAGAACATACTATACATATACAGTTCAGTTGCGCTTTGAAATGTATAATAACATAATTTTTTAATATAGGGGGTAACCTGTTTAGTTGAAGAGCAGGCTCCCTAGGCATCTGCCTCGTCAGTATACATAGATGGGCCGACCCCGTGTATACCTCACTCTCCCTATTATCTCCGATAGAAGAACCCACAGACCTTCTCTGCCACCATATACAACCCCATTCCCCTTTTGCTATTGCCCGGTCTTTCCTCTATATCTACTGCCTATACCCCCAACCCTCTAGCCCGCTCCTTCCTTGTCCTCCCGGGGGCCACATACTTCCTGTCTGGACAGTTGTGAACATGGAATCTTCTCAAATACCAGAAAACACACCTTATGTAGAAGCGTCTCATCACAAATAAGGAGAATTGCTGTTGGCAACCCCAGGAGATAACTTCTTCTTATAATTTTCCCCCCTTGGTAACCATTTTTCCAATTGGTCTGCCCCTTTGGATATTTTCATATGCAGTTAGAATGCTGCCAGCCAATCAGATGCAAGTGCTACACCACTGTGAGTGGACCCGATCACCAGAGACTACTTAAGTGGCCCAACAACATTTTGCTGGTGTAAGTTATCTAAACTAATACAAAAATTGTTTTGTATCTGATGCACTATTCGAGATTGCAAAACCAATCTGAATGTTTTGAGGGTTCAAAGATTCTTTTAAATAATTATTTCTGAAATAGTCAACAAGCAAATGATATTAGAGGAGGAGGCAACATCCCCCAGTGTCACAGTTTCATGTGAAATGCATTTCCCAGAATTCCAAGGAAGTTATGTTGTCTTGGCATATAAAGCTGTGTATCCCATAAGTCTATGGGAGGAGAGGGGTTAATCAGGTAGTATATGCTCATATATTTATATATATTATATTTTTACATTCTGTATGAAAAAGACCGCTCCCGTGAAACCTGCTCTAACCATACTCACACAGGGATAGTGAACGTGCTGCACTGTATAGTGGTGCCGAGCATGGATTCAAGTCCGTTCAGCTCTGGAGGAAGCAGAGTGGGGGGAGACCAACTTACTGCAGGCTGAGGCAAGTGGGGACACCCCCCCAGCGGGCGCTCAGAATGAGGTAAGATTCAGTGTTAATGGCACTTAGTATCAGGAGGTCATAATTAACCCTTTCTCGCCCAGGAGAGGCAGGCACTGCAATGTTATCTACACCACGCAATAGGGGGCAAAGTCACGGTCACCTTAATTTATCTATATCTGAGTTGCCATGTTTTGGTAACAACATAGAGATCTGGTAACGTGGCACGGGGAGGCACAGGGTTGGTCCCATTAGACGTGTGACAATCACACAGCAGGATACAGAGAGAGTAAGACACAGAGAGGAAGCTGCTGCCACTGTCATTATATCAGCCATGGCTCCTGGACGTCTCACACAAAGCACTATGAATCATAAATTGTCACTTTAACCCAATCACTGCTGTAGGCCGTTGATCATGGAGCTCTATGGCCCACCTAGCACAATAATGATCTCAGGGACAGTCTACTTTATTCTGAAGGTATTTTGGGCAATTTAATAGTAAGTTTGTACTGAAAAGGGGCCAGCATTGCATGCAAGGGTTAAAATGTGTAGCATTTAAACCACTGATTAATGTCATCAGCAGGCAAGAGTCCCACCCATGACATTCTTTAAGAATTGGCCGAGTGAGAAGTTGCTTGTAACTTGGTTGATACACATTTTAAAACATATATATATATATATATATATATATATATATATATATATATATATATATATATAATAAAATAATAATTTCAGAATTAGTACTATATAATTCACTTGGCTATCAACCCCCAGGACATGGTCAGCACTGCAATTCTCAGGAGCCGCCACCAGGTGGAGCAGAGACACAAGAACTTTTATATAGTTTGGCTACTGGACACAGACCATAGACTGGACAGACACTGCAGGCCTGGGGAAATACACTGACTTTCTGTAACGTAATGAGAAGAGGGATGCATGCTGATATATTGATCTAGTTTCCTGCTTCTCCGTGGCTGTCTAAGAGTTTAACAGTCCTGGCGATTTGTAAAGGATCCGCTCTAGACGCACCTCCACTGGAAGATGCTTACAAGACACACTCATACAGGAGGCTCTATCATATGGAAAATCATACTGTAATCTTACAAACCTGGCTCAGTTTTTTAAAGGATCTCCATACGTTTGTACAAAATACATTCTAATTTACCTTTCGCAACAGCTGAAAGTGGGTCAGATTAAATATACTGATACACATACCATCATGATAGTGCGTCTCTAACCCACAATTACACTTATACCATCAGGGAGAAGGGGCGGCAATCTGGACATTGAGCAGAAGAGCCATGCGAATCAACAGCTCTCTGTAGACTCCTGGATGTAATCTTAGTAGCATTTCTGTAATTCTACATATTCGAAGAAGGTGTATTTGGATATTGGCCTTAGCAGTGAATGGGTTAAACTTGTAAACTTAAATAAGGCACCTCCACCCATGGATAAACTTCCACATGTTTCACAAGAGCCAAAAATAAACATGCTGCAGTGAAGATTAATGCCGAGTATGTTCCTGCCCCAAACTAAACCTCCAAGGATAGACAAGGACCACCGATACTCTGTATTGCCATATACTGCAACATGTTTGTTTTCAGCTACAGTCGCCTAATGTAATCTTTAATAGGTGCGCAACCCTCTTTAAGTGAGGATGTATCCAGCCATTGTAATGGAGGGGCGTAGTATTCAGACGACCAAAGTGGAGTGCAGTACGAGACCCCGAAGGAAACCTTTAGCACTGCTGTATCTCAAAGGCCTGATGCTCTTGGCGGTTTGAGTGGGGTGAGAGTCTGTGGGGGCAGGGAGATCACAGGTAATGGCGTAGCCCTGGTTGCAATGGTGGATTCTGGGACTTGGCCACATTACTTGAGCCCTTGTCAGGTGTAGGTTCTGGAGGTGCTGGAGTTTTGGCTTTTTGTGACTCCAAACTGCTAAGTCCTGAATCCCTTGCATCAGCCCAGGCCCCCCCGCTCAAGCGAACCCCTGGCTCCGGGGCCGCTGTGGCCCCAGTAAGTGGCTCCTTCCAGTCATTAAAGTTGCAGTCAGTTAGCTGCCCAGGGAGCACCACTGTATGTCTGCGCCATGCACTCTTTCTACGCCTTGTCTCTGGGGAGCCAGGTTTCCTCATGGCTGCCACACACAGGTCATCCGCCGCTTGCCTGGTGCGCTGAGAAATACGGGAGAGACATGGCGCTGGGTCTTCAGGAGCATCTGGTCTCCCTCGGCCCAGCCGCCTGCGAGCCAATGTGTCCCCAGGTATTAGCCTCTGAGATGTGAAAGAGTCTTGTGATCGGGGTCTATCACCAAGCTCTGACTCCCTAACACCCCCCAGTTCTGTGTCCGTTTCCATGTGGCTGAGCTCACTGCGCTCATCATCTGCCAACTCCCCTCCACGGACACTCGAAGCAGGCTCCGAGCACAATGTGGAGAGCGTGGAATATCCAGATACAATAGAGCGGGCATCTGCTGGGATCCGCTCCTCTACAGGGCTCTGCCACCGGCTCACCGCATCCTTCTCTCCAACAGCATTGTCCTCCACACCCAGTGTCTGCCCAATTGGAGCCTCAGGGCAGGCCGGAGCCTTGGATTTGCCTGCATCTCTCTTCTCCTCTCCACCCACAGCTTCTTCCTCGGTTACCACCCGAACCACCTCCTGCTCAGAGTCATCCTCCTCTGTGCTGCTCCCGAATCGTTTCTCATCTCGCCGCTTCCTGCGCTTGCGGTTTACAGCAGAGATGAAGGGAATGGATAGAATATCACGTGCATACAGCTCCTTCCGAGATGCCTGGAATAAAATATATAATGTCATGCAGAGTACAAGGTGCAGGACTTCCTGGTCCAGATCATATTACCACACAATGCGGATCACTCACCCCACCCAAAAATGGTGAGTTTTCTATTGATTCCCCCTCACTCAGTTTCCACCAGTACAAAGCCCACCCTACAGCTTTCTTAGCATAACCACAGAAAACTTTAATCAGTCACATTTGCCTCCTTTCACTTTCACACACAGAGAAGCACCCCTCAAACAGAACCACTCTTGCACACTCTTGCAGCATCCATAATGCAGGCATAAACACAAAGCCCCCTTAATGGGACATGACAGTGCTTAAAAGCTTTGTTTGTTTCTGCCTAAAAACTTGCAGTTTCTAATTGCTTTCTCCCCTCTGCAGCTCATGAAGACAGCATAGATTTATGTACAGGGTGTGCAGTGTCTCATAGTAACCAATCAGTGGCAACATTCTGCAACATGCTCCTTGAGAGAGGTCACTGACCGGCTAATTTGAAACCCTATTCTTCACAATCTGTGTATTCGTGAGCTGCATGAGTGACAGATTGCAGACCCAAACAAGTATAAATTGTATGATTTTAGGAATAATAAAATAGAGCATATAAGCACTTACAAAATAAAATACAAAAAAATAAAGATACATAGGTATATTATATTCCTAGGGACATGTTATGTCTCTTTATGCCTTCATGCTTCATAAAGCAGCCTCTCTCTCACAGCTCTTGTAACCTCCAACAGAAGAGAAGAGAAGATCCAAAAAGCCCATCTAGCTTGCCAATTTTTACCTTAACGTTTGGCTAATTTAACAGTTTGAGCAGCCTTTGCAGGCATGTTTGAATCACGTTAAGTCAATACTCTGTAGAGCCACCTTTTGCGGCAATCACAGCTCCAAGTCTCTTTGGATAAGTCTCTATGAGCTTGTCACATCTTCCCACTGGGATTTTTGCCAATTCCTCCATGCAAAACTGCTCCAGCTCCTTCAAGTTGGATGGTTTGCGCTTGTGAACAGCAATCAGTAAGTCTGACCACAGATGTTCTATTGGATTGAGGTCTGGGCTGTGACTAGGCCATTCCAACACATTTACATGTTTCCCCTTAAACCACTCAAGTGTTGCTTTAGCAGTGTGTTTGGGGTCATTGTCCTGCTGGAAGGTGAACCTCCATCCTAGCCTCAAATCACGCACAGAATGGTACAGGTTTTGCTCAAGAATATCCCTGTATTTAGCACCATCCATCTTTCCCCTCAACTTTGACCAGTTTCCCAGTCCCAGCTGCTGAAAAACATCCCCACCGCATGATGCTGCCACCACCATGTTTCACTGTGGGGATGGTGTTCTTTGGGTAATGTGATGTGTTTGCGCCAGACATAATGTTTTCTTTGACGGTCAAAAAGATAAATTTTTCATCTCATCAGACCAGAGCACCTTCCTCCATACATTTTGGGAGTCTCCCACATGCCTTTTCACACACTCAAAACGGGCCATTTTGTTTTTTGCTGAAAGTAATGGCTTTCTTCTGGCCACTCTGCCTTAAAGCCCAACTCTATGGAGCGTACGGCTTATTGTCGTCCTATGTACAGATACTCCAGTCTCTGCTGTGGAACTCTGCAGCTCCTCCAGGGTTACCTTAGGTCTCTGTGCTACCTCTCTGATTAATGCCCCCCTGGCCCGGTCCATGAGTTTTGGAGGGCGGCCGTCTCTTGGCAGGTTTGCTGTTGTGCCATGTTCTTTCCATTTGGTTATGATAGATTTGATGGTGCTCCTGGGTATCCTTAAAGATTTGGATATTTTTTTTTATAATCTAACCCTGACTTTTACTTCTCAACAACATTGTCCCTTACTTGTTTGGAGAGTTCCTTGGCCTTCATGGCAGTGTTTGGTTAGTGGTGCCTCTTGCTTAGGTGTTGCAGCCTCTGGGGCCTTTCAAAAAAGGTGTGTATATGTAATGACAGATTATGTGACACTAAGATTGCACACAGGTGGACATCATTTCACTAATTATGTGACATCTGAAGGTAATTGGTTGCACCAGAGCTTTTTATGGGCTTCATAACAAAGGGGGTGAATACATACGCACATCCAAATTTCTGTTTTCTATTTCTAAAAAATAGTTTTATATATATATTTTTCTCATTTCACTTCACCAACTTAGACTATTGTGTTCTGATCCATCACATAAAACTCAGATAAACAAAACATTGAACTTAAGGCTGTAATGTAACAAAATAGGTAAAAAGTCAGGGGGGGGGGGGGGGATACTTTTGCAAGGCACTGTATCTGCTAGTCTTAATGTGCACACACAGTCCTCCTTATAGCAACCACTTCATCCTATCAATCTCTAATTTGAACTGCATAACTCATCTCTTGCACCCTACCATTGAACAACCATTATTTAATTGCACCCTGCTTCATCATAGCACATTCAGCATTTCACACTTGCAGCACGCCCCTCCCTCACACTTGCAGCACGCCCCTCCCTCACACTTGCAGCACGCCCCTCCCTCACACTTGCAGCACGCCCCTTCATTATACTTGCAGCACGCTCCCCCTCACACTTGCAGCACGCTCCCTCCCTCACACTTGCAGCACGCCCCTCCCTCACACTTGCAGCACGCCCCTCCCTCACACTTGCAGCACGCCCCTCCCTCACACTTGCAGCACGCCCCTCCCTCACACTTGCAGCACGCCCCTCCCTCACACTTGCAGCAGGCCCTTCATTATACTTGCAGCACGCCCTCCCTCACACTTGCAGCACGCCCTCCCTCACACTTGCAGCACGCCCCTCCCTCACACTTGCAGCACGCCCTCCCTCACACCATTGAACAACCATTATTTCATTGCACCCTGCTTCTTAATAGCACATTCAGCATTTCACACTTGTATCACCTGCTTCCTCACACTTGCAGCACGCACCCTCCCTCACACTTGCAGCACGCACCCTCCCTCACACTTGCAGCAGCCCTTCATTATACTTGCAGCACCTCCTCCCTCACACTTGCAGCACGCTCCTCCCTCACACTTGCAGCACGCCCCCTCCCTCACACTTGCAGCACGCCCTCCCTCACACTTGCAGCACGCCCTCCCTCACACTTGCAGCACGCCCCTCCCTCACACTTGCAGCACGGCCTCCCTCACACTTGCAGCACGTCCCTTCATTATACTTGCAGCATGTCCCTTCATTATACTTGCAGCACGCCCCTCCCTCACACTTGCAGCATGTCCCTCCCACACACTTGCAGCACGCCCCTCCCTCACACTTGCAGCATGTCCCTTCATTATACTTGCAGCACGCCCCTCCCTCACACTTGCAGCATGTCCCTTCATTATACCAGCACGCCCCTCCCTCACACTTGCAGCATGCCCCTTCATTATACTTGCAGCACGCCCCTCCCTCACACTTGCAGCACGCCCCTCCCTCACACTTGCAGCACGGCCTTCCCTCACACTTGCAGCACGGCCTTCCCTCACACTTGCAGCACGCCCCTCCCTCACACTTGCAGCTCGCCCCTCCCTCACACTTGCAGCACGCCCCTCCCTCACACTTGCAGCACGCCCCTCCCTCACACTTGCAGCACGCCCCTCCCTCACACTTGCAGCACGCCCCTCCCTCACACTTGCAGCACGCCCCTCCCTCACACTTGCAGCACGGCCTTCCCTCACACTTGCAGCACGGCCCTCCCTCACACTTGCAGCACGTCCCTTCATTATACTTGCAGCACGTCCCTTCATTATACTTGCAGCACGTCCCTCCCTCACACTTGCAGCATGTCCCTCCCACACACTTGCAGCACGCCCCTCCCTCACACTTGCAGCACGCCCCTCCCTCACACTTGCAGCACGCCCCTCCCTCACACTTGCAGCATGTCCCTTCATTATACTTGCAGCACGCCCCTCCCTCACACTTGCAGCATGTCCCTTCATTATACCAGCACGCCCCTCCCACACTTGCAGCATGCCCCTTCATTATACTTGCAGCACGCCCCTCCCTCACACTTGCAGCACGCCCCTTCCCTCACACTTGCAGCACGCCCCTTCCCTCACACTTGCAGCACGCCCCTCCCTCACACTTGCAGCACGCCCCTCCCTCACACTTGCAGCAACACCCCTCCCTCACACTTGCAGCACGCCCCTCCCTCACACTTGCAGCACGCCCCTCCCACACACTTGCAGCACGCCCCTCCCTCACACTTGCAGCACGCCCCTCCCTCACACTTGCAGCATGTCCCTTCATTATACCAGCACGCCCCTCCCTCACACTTGCAGCATGCCCCTTCATTATACTGCAGCACGCCCCTCCCTCACACTTGCAGCACGCCCCTTCCCTCACACTTGCAGCACGCCCCTTCCCTCACACTGCAGCACGCCCCTCCCTCACACTTGCAGCACGCCCCTCCCTCACACTTGCAGCACACCCCTCCCTCACACTTGCAGCACACCCCTCCCTCACACTTGCAGCACACCCCTCCCTCACACTTGCAGCACGCCCCTCCCTCCACTTCACCTCCCTCACACTTGCAGCACACGCCCCCCCCTCACACTTGCAGCACGCCCCTCCCTCACTCTTGCAGCACGCCCCCCTCCCCACACTTGCAGCACGCCCCCTCCCTCACACTTGCAGCATGCCCTTCATTACACTTGCAGTACCTCTTCCCACAGTCATAGCACGTCTCCGTTACACTCACCTTTGCCTTAGCAGAGTCACTGTTGGCAGAATCTGAAATGAGAAGCATGGAGTGAGTTATATGGAGGTTCTCAGCATCTTCATCATTGTGTGTATCCTTGTTAATCCATTATAACAGCAAACGAGACATCAAACCAAATTAAACCAGACCTGCATTTGCAGTATCCAGCTTTCACAGAGCAGGCAGCAGCCAACATCACACACAACACTACGTGTGTTACACACATGTACAACACACATGTGGCACATACAATACATCACAGACACAGCACAGAGTGAGCACCAAAGTATACATACGTGCCAGGGTGCTACACAGCCCTCATATTATAGGGCACAATTAACACAGTTTTGTCACACATATACACAGACAGATGGATTACACAGGAACGCGGTGCAGGATCCTCCATCAGAGAAAGGGTTAACTGGGACTGTGCAGAACATTCAGCTAAAATTAGGGGGTTGAGGTTTGTCCACTCAAAATAGGAACTACATGAACCAATGAGACTGAAGACATGGGTGGAAGGAGGGCAGGAGATGCAAGGGAAAGAGATGAATGAGAGGGAAGGGGTAGGAAATAAGTGGGCTAAAGACTGGGAAATGAGAAGAACAGGATAGGGAATGAGGGAAGGGAATGAGAGAGAAGGGAGTGTGAGAAAAGAGAAAGGAAAGAGGGATGGGAATGAGAGGGAAGGGATGCGAGAAAAGATAATGAAAAGGAAGAGAAAGAGGGATGGAGTGAGAGGGAAAGGATGCGAGAAAAGAGAAAGGAAAGAGGGATGGGAAAGAGAGGGAAGGGAGAAGGAAATGAGAGGGAAGAGGCAAGGAAATGAGAGGGAGGAGGCAAGGGAATGGGAGGAAAGAGGGAAGGGAATGAGAGAGAGAAGGGAAGGAATGAGAGGGAAGGGAAGGATTGAGAGGGAAGGGAAGGATTGAGAGGGAAGGGAAAGATTGAGAGGGAAAGAAATGAAGAGAAGGGTAGGGAATGAGAGGGAAGAGGGAGGAAATGAGGGAAGAGGGAGGGAATGAGAGGAAGAGGGAGGGAATGAGAGGGAAGAGGGAGGGAATGAGAGGGAAGAGGTAGGGAATGAGAGGGAAGAGGGGAGAGGAATGAGAGAGAAAGAGTAAATTTAAGAAATTATGGGGAAAAAGGTTGGGGAATGAGACAGGGAGATAGAAGTAATACAGCAGAGGTGAATAGAAGGTTATACAGAAAAAGGAAGAAGGAAGAAGGAAGAACAGGAGGCAGATAGGTGTAGATGAATGATGGAGGAGAGATAAGGGGAATGGATATGATAGAGAAGAACTAAAAAAAAATGGGGATATGAAAGAAGAGATGGAAGAGATGGTAAGATGAAATGTGAGATGAAGGAGGAAGAAGGGAGATGTAGAGGAAAATACATTCAGAGGAATAAGAAACAAAGGAGAGAGAGAGTGTGGGCACTGAATGAGAGACAGCAAAGATTAAAAAGATGTGGAGAAAAAAGAAGAGGGAATAGACAAAGGGAAGAGGGAAAGAAATGACAGTGAGACAAGAGAGAAGAAACAGGAGACAGACAAAGGAAAGCGAGGGATAGAAGTGAAAATGCGTAATTAGAGAGAGAAATAAAATAAGAGACGAGGGTGAGAGTGATAATTGAGATGAATATATGAGAGTGGGTGGGTGGCACACAATGCACAGCCGCTATCTCTCTCTCTCCTGGGGGGATCCTGCAGATACTTCGCTGGGGCCGCTCTGTAAGTGTGTGAGAGCAGCGGGTGACACGTGACGCCAGCGTGACTGAATGCCACACACGGTTACAGCAATGAGAGATGTTACATCCCTGAGCAGCGGGTGGTGGTAAGAGAGATACAGCGAGATTATGGGTTATGAAGTTAGACCCTCTGTGTGCGCCCTTCTATCTCACTACAGTACTTGGATCAATAACTTATACTCTATCCTTCCAAAACTTGCCAATTGGATTACTCATTTCTCACAACCCACTCTGCAGTTCCCTAAAGGGACTCTTCAGGTAATTTTTGCTTCATATAAATGTTTTTAGCCCAAGTTTCAGAATTACTATGCTCCTCAATGTAAATATTAAAAGTAAACTTAATTTACTTCTACAGGGCTAACAAAGTAACAGTTTCCTGAGCTTTAGGGACTGCCCCTTTTCTTCCTGTTTACTCTTCTGAGGGTTCTCACAATACCAGTATCTTGCTGCTAGCAAACAGACGGTGACATGTTGACTGTTAGAAGCTGCAAAGAAACAAGGTTCTTCTTTTTTCAATCTGAACAAAAATTGGACTGTTGTGAAAAACGTATATAAAAATGATGCCTTTTTCCAATTATATGGGCAAACCATAGCAAGGAATTATAGGAAAACCTTTTATATTGAGCAAGAAAGGAGAGTAACTGCCCGCTATTTGAAATCCTCCTTGGTAATCATAATCATTAATAATAACAATAATAATAATAATATGTTGTTGTATAGAATGTAAAAAAAAGCGATTTAAACCTCTAACACATTAATCTCCTCACAGATAATTTTTCAAAATTTGCAGAAAATCCTGTTTATTTGCCAACTCTAACACCATCATCGTACTGGTAATGCGAAGCTTCCCTCCCTGTGGATGTAGTCCTTAGGACACAGATTGTAAAAGATGCAGCATTTGAAAGGAGAAAACAGAGGAAAGTGGGGCTAGGTCGAGAGCTGCCTAATACAGTGGAGCCATGTTTAGAAATAGCATGAAGTATAAAGTTTATATGACAATTACACTGAGGAAAACAATGAAGTCACCTAGACAAAACATTTATGTAACAAATACTATTGCCTAAAAGAGTCTCTTTAAGGAAACCTCCCAAGATTTCCAGTTGCAGCGGGCATGTGACATCATTACCACATGTACAATGTCCTCTGTTGTCTGCCAAATCTCAATAACAGTATTAAAGTCTAGTTCTCTTACCACTGTCTGAATATCTAGCCAACCTCCCTCCACTGCGAGCCAACACTGTCCAATTCCCTGGACACAAGGCCCTGCAGCCGCACCCATGCCCCCTATCACCATTTCCTGACTGCAGAAGGCACTGCCCCTGGCTGCCATCTCTCTTACAACCACCCAGAAGGGATAAGAGAAGGGAAAGCAGGAGAAACCAAACCGTACCATTCACAGCTGCAGAAGATCCGCTGAGAGGAAGAGGAGAAGGGGGAGCAGAGGAGAGAGAGGAAGAGGAGAAGGGGGAGCAGAGGCAAGGAGAGGAAGGAGAGGAAGAAAGGCTGGGAATTACTTCAGGTCACAACATGCCAGGGTGGGTTGGTGGGTTCTATTTTTAACACTAAATGAGAACATTTTAGGAAGGTCCCTACATTGGGAAAATCTTCACAGGTTTATAAAAGTATGTAACAAAGGTTTGCAATAGTGCAAGCCATGAGTATAACGGCATTTTTAAAGAAAATTGCATGATTAGCAAACTCTGCTTAAGACTAGGGGGACTTTGCTAAAAGACATGTTACATATATGTAAATATTGCTTTTCCTATGAATAAATGGTAAGTTGATAAGAGTAGCTGTGATTTTGTCCCTGAGTCACAAATTTACTTGTACTATGCAAAAGATCTTACCTGATGTGTCCCCGGTTCCAGCTGTTCGTCCAATATTTGGCAGAAGATGTTCAATGTTTGGTATACATTGTGAGCTTGTCTCATCCACAGGAGTCTGAAAAACAAAGATGATCAATGGTCAGCTGGGGCTTGGAGAAGAAAGCACCAAGAGCTTGGAGCTACGACACCAAGCACCAAGAGCATGGAAAGTGGAGTGGATGGGTTGGGGAAAAAATCAGAAATTAGGGCAGACAAAATGCCTAGATAGAGGGTCCAAATACATCACATGACATAAAGTCATCAAGAGCCCCAGGGACAGAAAAGCATCAAGGGATGGGCAAAAGACACAAAGTCCTAGAGATAGACAAGATTTAGAAACCCAGGAACAGGCATCAAAAGAATAACATTAAAGAACAGGTGAACAGCACCAGGGGCATGAAAGCGGCAGGAGACCCCCGGGACAGGCAAGCATCAGGAACCTGGGGGTGGGCGAGCTTCAGGAGGACAGGGCAGCGTCAGGATTTGGGTGGTGGTGAGATCAAAGAACTACAGGACACACTCCTTAACAAAACACTCACCTTCTCAGATTTCTCCTGCTCCTCGCTGAAGAACCAGTCAGACTGCAGCAAAGATTATATCATGGCAGAGAAAGACACAGTCAGTACCACTGGAGATATCCATGCCCAATACAACAGTACAACGTGTAGATATTTAGTGCATGCTGCATGTATGCTTTTGTTCCTTTTATTTGCGATTGGCTAGTGGGTATTTAATATAAGGCAAAGAAATGCTTAACACTGTTGCAATCAACAGGGTACCAATAGCCTAAAAGCAAAAATCCAAGCTTCTTATCTTAAGCAAGCACCCTCTACTCAAAAATTTACAGGAACAAATCTACAGGGTGGAGGTACACAAGAAGTGCTCCGTAAAATACCCAACACAGTGTGATTTCATTTATTTTGAGTAAAAAAAAAATATTCAGCAGTGATGAATGGATTAACCCTTCCAGAGCTGGTTCCATCAGTAGCTCTGTTTACGTCTGGATAACCTTAAGTATGCAATAGTGTGTGCAGTAAACGTGTCTCGCACTCACATGTTGGATGAGCGTTTCTACTATCTTATAGCGGTCTGGCATGTGCGTCACCATGTCTGTCATGTTATCTTCAGACGTGCGAACCAGCGTGGGGCCAAAAACCAGTGCCAAGTTCCGGGGCTCCATCTGAATGACAGGAGAAATTCTGTTAGAGGAACCTCAAAGAACCAGGGTCCTGAACTTCACCCACTCTGGGTCACTAGAAGTTAGGACAGTGTCAGGGACGTTTTATTACATGACACAACACCCCAAAATAAGAAAGCCACAAGTAAAGAGCCCAGCATTCTGTACATGAAAATCACTCTTTCTCCTAAAAACTTGAAATTACACCTACTTTGCTTTTTTATTGAACTTTCAGGCAGCACACAAGTCATTCCATATTGACATTTACTTATCTAATTGTATTCACTGTGGATTTGACTCACTAAGGACTCTACCACTAGACTGAGCGATGGTAAGGATTAGGATGGTTCATTTCCAATACTGCCTGATAGTATAGCAAAATCCCCCAGAACTATGGCCAACAACCATGAGAATCCTCACCTTGTTCTTCTCACAATTGTCTGCGATGGTCTTAAGGTGCCGGACCAGGAAACGAAGGGTCTCATAGTAGTAAGACGGAAGCTCTCGAATCTGAGAACAAATCAGTAACAGTGAGACACCAGAGAAAGAGTTGACCAACACCACATAAGGATAAAAATATTAATTCAAAAATGAAATAATATTTTTTTTTTCTGAAATACCGAGGAAAATACAGTTATTATGGATAGAGAAGTGAGAGATAAACAGTCAGCTGGAACATACATTTTAATGGTACATAATCAAAAGACCTATTTATCTGCCAACCTATCTACCTAAAAGCTTGGATTAGTTAATCCTCATGATAGCCTTCTGCTTATCTTAGACATTTTGAATTCCTTAACTGTGTTTGTCCCTACCACTAAAAAGAAGACGTATAGTGGAAGTCATAACTTTTTTGCTGTCTTCCTATAAATCCTCTCATCATATTTCATATTCATCCTCGTGCATTTTAAATTACTTTATTAAATTAGCACCTCTGCTGGAAGTCTGTGCCGTGCCTCCACCACCCATTCTGTAACATTACACAAGCTATCAGCTTTAGAGCATCATCTGTAAACACGGGCAGAGCATTTTTTATGAATTAAATGTATTGTTTAAAATTTTCTGTAGGGCCCATGCGCCCTGCCCATCCGGCACCCTGGATCTCCCCCATCCTGAAAGCTTCCTACTCTTTGCCTGATTTCCTCTGTGCAAACAGGAGTCCAAAGGAGGAAGAGCCAGGCACCAAACAAGGCTCAGCTGCCGTGATCGGGGGATGAAGCATGCAGATCAGAGGTGAGAGAAGAGGGATGAGGGGGTGGAGGAGGGTAGAGATAGAGGAAGAGACAGAAGGGTGAAAGAGAAGGGAGTAAAGGTCAGAGACAGAGAGAAAAAAAGAGGAGAAAGAAGGGAGTGCATGGGGGATAGGGGAGATCTACAGGATAGAAATTAATTAATATATATATATATATAAATATATTTATATATATATATATATATATATAGAGAGAGAGAGAGAGAGAGAGAGAGAGAAGAGAGGAGAGAGAGAGGAGAGAGAGAGAGAGAGAGAGAGAGAGAGAGAGAGAGAGAGAGAGAGAGAGAGAGAGAGAGAGAGAGAGAGTTGCAGTATATAGTGATTATTGGACAAACATATTCATAGGTTTCATGACAAGCTTTCGAGGGCGTTCCTCTCTTTGTTGAGTCAATACTGATTATAGATTCACAAATACAGCAAAAAATTCCAGGATTAACAGATTTGTGAATCTATAATCAGTATTGACTCTGACTCGACAAAGAGGAACGCTCTCGAAAGCTTGTCATGAAACCTATGAATATGTTTGTCCAATAAAAAAGGTATCACTATATACTGCAATACTCTGATTATTCATCTGGATTACTGGACATTCACGGCTACCTCACTCTTATATATATATATATATATATATATATAGATATATACTCATATACTCCCCGTTATCCGGCACCTATGGGGACTTTTGCTGGATACGTGTAGTTTCCGGTTAATCAGGAGTCCCCAAATTTAAGGTTCTAAACAACCCTTAAACACCCCAAAACCCATCAAAATCCCTCTGAAAAGGCATTAGCACCTAAACTGGGCCATTTAGACCCAGAAAAAATAATTAGAAAATAAGTTAGTATTTTTTTTTTTGTAGTCTCGAACTCCGGATAGTGCTGCAAAATGCCGGTTTAGCGGGAGTAAATTTAAAATGGGGAATTAATGACGGTGCCGGTTGCTTGAGAGTGCCGGTTGGTTAGGTGCCAGATAACCAGGAGTTTACTGTATATATATATATATATAGGCTCCGGAGTGGCAACCAGGTGGGGAAGGTTCCCCAAATGTTTTTTTTTTCACTGGGGCGCTCCATTCACTAGCTCCACCACTATCTGGGAATTGTGCTTCTCTCTCATACTTTAGGAGATAATGTGTGGGGGGTTAGGGGATTATCCACTTTTTGAGAGATGTAGGAATATCCACAGGACATAGATACTGATTAAGTCCTTCCATAATGTTTGCATTTTTATAATGAATTCAGGTCAGAAGAGGATAAGAGGATTTTTCCAGTCTATCATACTCCTGAAATGACAATGTATTAATGCTTTGGGTAAGTTAACAGAAAACAGCTAAATAAACCCTCTCCTGGAATAAAGTTCCAGTGTCCGACGTGAAAATGTGTAATTATAGTTAGACATAATATGGACTATACAACCTCTGTGATTATCATGGCCCCGGGCTGACTGTACACAATCTCTCCTTTTGCTAGAGGCATCTTATTAAGCTTCAAGACGATGACAGTGCCTTGATTCTAAGTTACATCGTAATAAAGGTGGAAAAAATACTTTAGTCCATCAAGTTCAACCTTTTTAGATATCCTCTGATGTGCAATATGCAGATTAATTGTGAAAAAAAAAAGAGTAATGTGTAGTAGTTTCCTCCCCCAAAGTAGGAACATGATTCATAACTGATCTATGGATGCTACGGATTTGAAGACATGTTTCTTCTGTGCAACATAAACCTGATGGTAGGTGGTTGTCGCAATCTTACTCTAAATACACTACTTTCTTAATATGTTTGTGGAGGCTCTGAATACCCTATTGATGTTTTTTCCAGTTTCGATCAGCACGTTGTCAACAGGCAGATATAGATAGTCCTTGACCTGAAATAAGTGCTGCTATTGTTGCCAATATTGTACAGATCCTTGGCATGTTCAGAAACTGAAGGAAAGGGCTTGAAATAGTGACATTTTTTCAGCATACTGTAATTTCCTTTTCCTGGTTATCATTAATGGTGGTGGTCAACAATGGGTGGCGCCACCGTCTTACCGTGGAAAGGTCAGATCTGAATGTACATGGGCCTATAAGATAGACCTTTCATGCCTTATCTGAACGTCTTCAGATAAGGAGGTTGAAGTTTGAATTACTCTTAGCAGCCAATTCACCAGAATCTATATATAAATACAGGCAGCAGAAACCTTAATCATTGTCTGCCAAGGATGTAATATCTAGCTTACTGAATCTCGCCGTACAGATGTAGAAATATTAAAGGTTAAGCTTTTCATTTGTATATTTAGTAACTGATTAGCAATAACAATGGCATTTGAAGAAAATGCAATTAATGTAGCTTTTAAATGTTAGAGTAGTCATTCTACTATAGGGAAATGGAAGATGTCTGGATGTCACTTTGTATATAATGTCCCTGTGCATCGATTTACTTTTATGTACTTTATTTTATTAGGAAGTGTTAATAAGCTCTGTTTTTGCGGACTAAAACAAACAAATAGTCCCTGTATGGGTCTGCCCACTGCACTTGCGGTGTCTCATACTAACCAATCAGTGACCATCTCTCAGCAATATGCTGCTGAGATGTGATCTCTGATAGGCTAAGACACTACACTGCACATCCAGCCCTACAGAGCCTGTGTCTGCATACACTAAAATAAGCACAGGGATTACGTTTGAGTTAGGCAGTAAAAACACAGCTTATGTGCACTACTTAATAAAATCTAGCACATAAAAGTAAATAGACACACAGATATATTATATACCTAGTAAAATCCAGGAACCTTCCATATACCTTTAAGTGGTTGTTCATAGTGGCATTATTTCCGTAGACCCGAATAGAAAGACTAGCAGATCTGCTTCTCCATTCCTATTAGGTATCTAGGGAGTAGGAAAAGATTTCCCCCGGGGGCTGTTTTAATTTTTTACCAGTTTATTATTCCCTGTAGTGGCCACTGTTGGCAGATAAGACTCCTATCAAGACAGCTTGGGGAGCCCTGTGCACCTAACGTGGTGGTGAGAAGCAAATCTACAGAAGCACTAAAGCACAAATTGGGGTTTTAAATCCTACATTAATTTATTTATTTAATAACCGATTAGAAATAGAACCAGTCTTTGAACTAATGACCACCACAGAGGGTCAATACAAAAGCAATTTTGTAGACCATTCCTTAAGAGCCTGTCTTTCCTGCCATCTGTGAGGCACTTACAGCGCTGGGTATGACCACCAAGAGCCTCTTTAACATGTTCTCTTTTTATTAGATTAAACTCTTTGCTTTCAGTGGAAATGTTAAGATACAAGACAATTCTCCATTGTGTTCAAAGACAAGAATCCATTTATAAGACTTCGCTTTTCTCCAGCATATCTCATTACGTCTCAGGGAGTATATGTTGATGGCACTGCTGGTCTGACCAACATCAGACAAAATCCCACTGACACCATTTTTTCTAGTAAATGTTCAATAATTATATAAAAGATTATCATATGATATACAGAATTTCCTGCAGTTTGGGATTTTAAAGAGAAAGTTTCAACTTAACTCAAGTTGCTCTAATATAAAATAGGACATTTATAGATATTGATATATATGTGTCAAAAGGTTTATCACCTCTGTACATAAGTATTGTGAGCAGCTTAAAACTCAACTGCACTTTGATTGGCTCTTGAGTTGGCTCTTGAACCACTCAGCTCAGGATTCTCAGTAACAAAAAAACTATATTAAAATGGCAATTTCCATAAAATGTATGTAACAGTACAGCTTATATCTCAGCTGATTGGCTCTTAAACTTTTGATCCAATCAAGTCACAGCACAAAGTGTATGGCATATTCTGCCCTCCACAAACATGGAGGAGGAAGTGGCAAACTAGTCAGGTAGATGGGTAATATTGGTTTCGGAACGTGCCTTTGAGATACAAGGAATAACCTCAAGATTTAATATAAAAACTTTAAATTCCTCTGATTACTACCTGTTTTAGGCAGCCCTGATCTTCTAGAAATAGTTCTTTAATCTTCTGCCCTGGCTATATGGACACTTAGACATATCCGTTGGATGCCAAAAAAAATTCTGCTAATATTAAAAGCAGAGACAGTGCCCTTGTATACTAATGAGCTTTCTATTATACCTAATCAAAGCACTGGCAGTTGTAGTGCCACTTTTAACAAAGAGGAAGCTTATATCTGCACAATGGGAACGTTTATACTTGAATCATTCAGAGGAGATCTGGAAGAAAGAGTGCGGAGGTCCTGATTTAGACCCAGGTTCACCACTGACTACCCCTGCAGTAAACCGTTCTGTACACATGTAACACCAAAATTATATTGGTCATTAATTATACTGATGTGTCATATTTAAAGCAAATATTATCAAGTACTTAGCTTGATCATGGGCAACATATAGCTTGAATAAATACAGCCTTTATTTTAGTTTTACTTTAAAGATGACAGACATTTGTTGTTCTGGACACGATTAGACACATTGATGGGGCTGCAACTGCGAGCCTCCTGTAGCTAGGCGAGTCGTTGACGCCGGACTTAGGGTGAAATCGTTTGCAGGCCATGGGGCCGCAACTGTGAGCCTCACAAAGCGAGGCGAGACGTTGCCGTGGGACTTAGGATGCAATGAGCGCCGAAGGCGACCAGTTAAAGCACGTGGGACTTACGACCTGTAGGGCGTAAGACCGAAATCCGTACATTCACTGTGCGCCTCGCAAAAATATGACTTTAACGGGGAAAACACAGAACTGGAAAGACCTAAAAAAAAAACAAATATGCCTCAAATCCAGTTACACACACACAGCATAGGGGGAGAGCCAGGGAGCCTGTGAGTGAGGTTGCAAGTTAATCTGAGGCATATTTGTCGTTTTTTCTGGATCGAAAATCGCCTAAGCGAGGAAACAAATGGCTACCGAAAAAACGCAACACGACGAAAACGAGGCCGAAGGACGGAAAACTACCCCCGGAGGATGTATAAACGAATACACAACCAGTAACACTTAACCAAAGCCAGTAACACTTCACCCAAGCCACTAACATTTAACACAAGGTAGTACCACTTAACCCAACCCGAAGCGCCGAAGGTGATCATAGCAATGTAGGAAAGCTGCAGATTTCTATGAGCGCAAAAGGTGCGCAGAGGGCCCATAGCCTTGCATTGCCAGGCTTACAATTTTATTCACGTCTTTTTTGACGGGCAAGTTCCTAGTAGCAATATAATATTCATAAACAATGATAAGCTCAGCACTCCAGCAGATCAGGATAAATGCAGATTAGATGAAAAAACAACTTTATAGGAGGATATAACTTTCCTTTAGCAAACTCAACCTTGTATCCGTTTAACTGAACTCAGAAGGGGGCCATTTTCCCGACCCTGGTTATTCAAGACACAATAGGATTGCGATTTAAGAAACCCTCACGTTTATAAAACACATAACAAACGAACAACATTAGCTGCTGTGCAAGCCATGAGCATAAAACTATTTTTAGAAAAAAATCTTAATTTTGCAGACTCTGTGTATAAAAAGTTTACATCTCATCTTGGATCTTTTTATCTACTGAATAGTCATGGGAAGGATGGTGTATGAGGGAGAGATGACGGGTTTTGTTAAGCCATCATAGCTTTTGGTATTTGATATCTACTCCCCTCACTGCACATGCTCAGACGTAGGAAGCTTGCAAGTATGAATACAAGCCTGCTCCTGTACACTCACAAATGGAACATTTATCAAAGTATCATGGTTCAGACAAGATCTGATCTGTATTGACTTTGTATACTGGTCGATGTAGAGCAACTAACAGGGTAAGTAGCATATCAGTGTTTGATTAAACTAGACCCACATAAGAAATAATGCAGTCATCAGGTCAGACATGTGGCATTTTTGGCAATCAGGCAAGTGGCTGAGTATTTGTTTGCTCACATGATAAGGATGTTTATAGGGTAACATAGGAAAATGTACTTTACCAGCTTACGAAGCGTTTTCATCCTCTCTCTGGAATCCTCCAAACGATTTGCCTCAATGAAGTCATTGTACTTGTCTAAAAGAAATGAGTGTGTCCATGTCAGAAGCCCTGTATCCAGCCCCTTCATACACACAAAGACATGTTCATGTAAGCATTCCCATACCAAGAATCCATGCATCCACATCTTTACATATCCTAGAAGATGGCATGCCATTTATTACCATAAACTAAAAGCCCTGCTACCTTTCCCACTCCTCACAAACCAGTTTAGGACACAATCTCCATGGTACTCCTGGAGCTTCAGGACCACTACCTTATCATCCACAGGGTCAACTCACAAACAGATACTTACCATCAGTGAACAGTGGCTCTGGCAATTTTCGGAAGAAGGATTTCAGGAGACTGCTCACCACGTTCAGGTCCTGCCATCGCTGCACACAGGAGAAGACATTTAATTAGTGATCTATAGATTTGGAAGCAGATGCCGGACAAAGTGAATATTAGACTTGCATCTAATTAGATTAAACACAAAAGTGGAAGGAGATTCCTGGTCAAATGAAATTAGAGAGAGGTGTACAGGTAGTTTTGTGTAAGGGCAATATGAGAGATGAGGCAAGTGATGAGACAGTGATCGCACAATAGAGTGTGGCATGGATTATCTGGACATGAGAGATGTGTTAACGGTCTAGACTCTTACTAGAGATGTCCCTTGAGATCAGACATCTTACTTGGTTGTGCTATGACATGTTAGGATAACGAGTCACTGACTCACCTGGTCCTGCATGTTAGGGTCCCCAAGACCCTTGTTCAGCTGCTCCTGTAGACTGCACACCACAGCATTATTTCCTGGTACCCTGTAAATCCCCATGTTCTCCAAGCCTTTCTGTTCCACCAGTGTGCAGCACAGCTCAACAATCAGAGGAACTCTCTACAGGAGACACAAGACACAATCCTACCATCAGCTACTCTCAGCAGGAGAAAAAAAGATAACGTCACACAGCCTCACCATCAGCGGCTTTCTCTGCAGGCGACACAACCTGACAGATAATGGACAACAATTCAGCACAGTACACCTTTACCCTTCCTCACCAAAGGCTCTGGACTCTAGAGGAATCTTGCAAGAATACTTGTATTCCTTGCTTACCATTAACTGTAGCCACCCCAATAAATCTTGAAAATGAAGCATACCTATCATGATAGCTTCTATGCACTGACAAAGTTGCTGAAATTAAGATTTTTTTTCTGGAAATGTTTTTATAACCATTACTAATGTTGTTAGTTTGCTGTATACATTACAAGTATGTGAAGTATTTGCTAATTTACAGTGGTCCTGAGATGATTTTTTCATTGGTCGTTGATGTCAGAAACCCAGCATCATGGAAGTCATGGGACAAATAGAGCGGAGACAACTGCAAGTGGTAAACGTATGCAAATGTGTTCATATCAAGTGTCTCTAAGATGATGAGTAATTATTAATGAAATTGTTGCGGTTTAAATATTCTGGTAAGCAATGCAGCTTCGACTCTCTGTCCGGGAGAATACCCAGGTAACCTTACCTTATTCTCTGCTGCAGGCTGGCAGTCCTCAAGTCTCACTCCGAATGCCCGTGGAGGGCTCTTCTTGTTCTTCTTCATGAGGTTAATTCCCCAGGGAGTCTTAGAAGGAGCACCATCTTCTGCAAGGAAAATATTTTGTGAGAGGAACACCTACGAAGATTACGCAAACAATGACAAGTGCAAGCCAGACAATTGCACAGACCCCATATGAGCACATAGGCACTTGGACAAATGTACAGACACCCAGATGAGCACAAATACACATATACAGATACCTAGATAGGCACACAGATACTCCGACACCCAGATAAAAGTGCAGATAGACAGATAATCACATAAGGATTCAGACACATGTACAGGATGAACAAACAGGCACTTACAGACAACCAGATGACCACACAAACACTAGACAAACACCCAGATGAACACACAGGCAAATAGACACAAGTACAAACACCTCAATGTGAGCAACCAGACACTTGGACACATGTACACACAGACATAGAGACGCTCAAATGAACACAAACACACTCCAACATAGTTAGAATGACACACACACCATGACATAGAAGCCACACAGCAACACACAAAAAGACATTTCATGGCACATACATATCTGGACACAGACATGCATATAGACACTCTCACAATAACAAACAGTGACAGAGCACATGACTATTACAAAGGATCACATGGTCCGAAAGTAAACACACAACACAAAAACCCTCTCCTTGCACAAATCGGATCCTACAACCTGCCATATGAGGGGTGTCGTACCTTTACCGGAGCTGTCCTGCTTTGGAGATCGAGGGGCACTCTGCCCAGCCCCCCACAATAGATCTGATCGGATGCGTGACCCTTTTGGGGAGGTGTCGGGTTTGCCCCCAGAAACACTGCAAATAAAGACAATTTTTTTTAATGAGATGTTAAAATCTAGAGGTTTGACTTTGTAGGTTTGGAACATAGTTTGATGGGTTTTTTTTCACTGGAAACATACCTTACTTTGCGATAATCGTTAAGTTTCTTGCTAATTAACGCTTGGCTGGCAAAGCCAGGGTCCTGGAAAAGAAAGACAGCTTAGTTATTATACAGGTGTAATCAGGTTACAGGTTCTATGATGCCCTTGGCCCATTCAGATTCCACCCCGACATCAGGTTACTACTAATACTTTACACATCCACGGAAGTGTGGAACAGTGTGTGCACACTTACATACAGAAATCTATCTGAATACAGACATGTCTAAGCATTTGCTGGCACTATACAATAGCACTGCACTGGCAAATTCATGCTATCTGATACTAGAAATGTGCTGGCCCAGGCCTGGGCCCTGTTGCCTTGGTAAAATTACAAATAATCACAATGCACTCATACACTAAAAACACTAATCCCCCTTGTAAATCTCTCACATTTCTCAGAAAAATAAAAAAATGATATTGTAATCAAGGCTGACCATTTTCCTACCTACCTAACTAGCTCAGCTTTAAAAGGATGCCAAATAGAGTGTTTGTGGTAGTCAAACGTTTTAAAAGTTATTCTTTTTATAGACACTTGGCTTTTAAAAATGTATGCAATTTAGCTCCTAACCATAAATATTCTATATACACATACATATATTTGGCCTCGACATCCTCCTTCCCTGAGGCCATTCCTACATGAGAACCCCATCTTAGCTTTTTAGTCTACCCACTTTCACTGATGCTCACTCACCTCTCCCTCAATCCGGCTATCATCCCGGATAGCTTTGACCCAGCCCAGCATGTCATCACGATCCTCTGCCTGAAAGAGATATTCACAGAAGTCAGGGGTCGTCAGTCGGAAGACATGTTTCCTCTTGGTCTCGCTGTAAGAGATGTCCACCAGGCTTCCGAGGATGCTGATTGGTTGCTCCTCCTCACCTGGCCCCGGGCCCCGCAACTCTGGCCTCTCTTTGTGCAGGTAGAGCAGGTGAGGGCGCAGGACGGAGTACACGCGCTTCCACTGACGGAGCCCGCCGCCAACCTTCTGCAGGGACAGAGAGAAAGGTAAGAGGTTGCCCACCATAATACAGTGAGGACAGTGTACCAGCAATTGCCTACAGTCACTGTAACCAGCGTGACCCACTAGTAGAGCGTGACTTATAATGCCAACAGGGCAATCTTGCCACATCTTGTATTACCACATACCCATGGTTTAGATTATTATATATTTTAGCCAAAGGTCCCATAGTCTGTGAAACTGAGCAACAGTATTAAACACCACTGCTGTTAATTTAAAATGTTTTATATTACGCATTGTATAGTAAAGAAGGTTATTTTCAATGTTCTGCCACTCATGAAGCATTTAGGGTGTGAGCTGCTGGTTTATTTGAGTGTTTTTCGTTACTTTGGTGTAGGTTTCAAAAAAAGACAGAACCAGGAATCCTTAACTGTATTTACCGATAAGCAAAGGTTCATCATTTGTGGACAAGACCCCCAGGTGACCTAATGAGAAGGTGCCGGTTTCTGACCTACAGACAAAATGTTCTTATCTTGCAGTATGTGTGTGTGTATGTATGTGTATATGTGTATATATATTAATATATATATATATATATATATACACACACACACAATCATTGCATCAGTCTTCATATTTATTAATTCAGAAATTATGTAGCGATCTATCAATGCTCTCCCCGATACCCATTCATTTGAGCCCTTCCATCCTACCTTGCCCTTATTGGTGAGGATCTGTTTATAGAGCAGCCATCCCTCCCTGCGCACATCACTGAACCCCACATCTGAAAGCTCAGAGGCCGAGTGACGCTTTGCCCGTCCATCCTCTGAAGCCACCAAGCTATCCAAGGACTGTTGAGAAGATACACAAACACATGGGTAACAAGCAGCATTCATAAACAAGTGGAAAACTCTCAACCACATTCATTATGATCAATATTAAAGATCCAATATCCAGTCCTTTCATTTTTTTTATTCAAATCCGTTTATATAAAGAGATCGTCCAATCAAAAGCAGTTTGAAAATCTCTCTTGCATCAGCAGTTGTCTGAAACTCTGCAAGTAGAAACTGTTTCCGGGTTTGTCAGACTTTAAAAAAAAAATGCCATTGGCGGCAGTTGTGCAGTTTAACAAGATGGATTGTAACCTATAATATGTAGGTTATCCAAATTGTGCTTAAAAAAAAAAACGTTTATATGCAGTCTATTGACTTAAAAAATAATTAGTGTCAATAAGTAATATTTGCCAAATATGTAGCAATATTAAGAGTGATTTTAAGTGTGTATAAATTTACGAATTGGGGATCTGAATCGGGACCTAAGACAATTAGGGTGTGTTTGATTAGCTATTACAGGGTAGTTTGGCAGACACATACTTCTGAAGGGTCCTTTACTTGGGAAGACACTGCCAGGAATATATGTTATAGGCACTAGAGCCTTAATACTTAAATTTAAAATATATACTAGGGAATTGCCCGTCAAAAAATGACGGCAATGCAATTGTAAGTTAGCTAATGGTTTTTTGTGTCTACTACTGAAATATGTAATACAATTAATAAATGAATATACTTTACCTATTTTGAAGCATTGTGTTGAAGAGCTGGCAATCTGTTTTGATGTTGCTGCAGCATTAGTGGTGTGGAGCTGCTGTGTAAGTGTGCTGAATGTGTGCAGTGTAATAGTGTGCGTGCGCGAGAAGAAACCGTTAGCGTAGTGGTGTACTTCCGCATTGTCGTAAAATGGCGGGTAATGTGTGGTATGCGTCTGTAGCGGAATATCCGTAGGTCTTTTGTGGTGTTTTGCGAGTTTCTTGTGGTGTTTTGCGTGTTTAGAGTGCTGTAGCCTCGTTTTCGTTTTGTTCGGCGGACATTT
The DNA here is from genome assembly GCA_027410445.1 of Discoglossus pictus. Lineage (NCBI taxonomy): Eukaryota > Metazoa > Chordata > Amphibia > Anura > Alytidae > Discoglossus > Discoglossus pictus. The sequence continues at coordinate 57,730,668 of CM050174.1, forward strand.
TTTCTCTCGCTTAGAGAATTTTTTAGTGTCTAAACTCTTTTATTATGAGTTAAATGAAGGTGTAACTTCACTTTTTGAGGTCCTGGATGCTCCCTCTTGCTGTAGGTAAGCTTTTTATGTATGTGTTGTGTGTATTTATTGTGTTTTTCATTTTTTCATGTTCGCGGGTTGCGGCAGATTTTTGCGAGGTCGTAATGTGTGCTAACGTGTCTCGTATGTTGTTTGCGTTTGTAGCCTTGTTTTCGTTTTGTTCGGCGGCCATTTTTTCTCTCGCTTGGCACATTTTTTAGTGTCTAAACTGTTTAATTTTGAGTTAAATTGAGGTGTAACTTCATTTTTTGAGGTCCTGGATGCTCCCTCTTGCTGTAGGTAAGCTTTTTATGTATGTGCTGTGTGTATTTATTGTGTTTTGAATTTTGTAATGTTCGCGAGTTGCGTCCGATTGTTGCGAGGTCGTAATGTGTGGTAACGTGTCTCGTATGTTGTTTGCGTTGCGAGGTAAAGTTTGCGAGGGTCATAGTAGGTGTCTCGTGTTTGCGTGGTCGCGGTTGTTGTGTGGTTGTTTGCGTTTGAACGTAAATTTTGCGAGGGTCGCAGTTGCTGGCAAGGAGCGCCTTCGGCGCTCCATGCCAGCAACTGAGGCCCTCGCTATGCGAGGGCCGTGGGCTCGCTATGCGAGCCCGCAAGCGTTAGCAACAACTCGTACGCTCACAACTATTTGTATCCCACCGTAGCGGGCCGGACATGGACAGCCAAAGGGCCGGATATGCCCTGCAGGCCGTACAATACCCTGGTCTGGGCTATAAGGTTGGAAATATGTTAAATTGTGGAAAATGTGTATATGTATCTCCTTTTTAGTATTGTTTGGGCCCTTTAAGCAATTTGTGTAGTTGGCCCTTGTGCCATAGCACACCGGGATTTGGAATTAGGCACACCAATTTATTGATATATATTGTAATTGTTTTCTTTTTAATATATTAAGACGCCTTAATGTTTTCAATGGTTTAACCCGGTTTAGTGTTACTTAGATTTTTTTATTTAAGCAGTTTGCTCTGTCTTTTGGGCCAGTGTATTTTACAGACAGGCAAATACAGTAGTACAACTCAGTACTTGTAAACCTCATAAGCAACTGAGTTAATTATTTTATACACTTGTATCCTGTTAACTCTATGTATTTCTATTTTAATACATGGGCAACGGTGTATTTCTACATTAATACATGGGTGACTCTGTATCCCTACACCAGTACAGGGGTAACGCTCTGTATTTATATGGCAGTATACAGTTAACTCTCTATTTATACAGCATTACCTGGTAACTCACTGTATTTATACATCAGTACACAGGCAACTCTGTATTTATATACACAATTCTTATATGCGGTGTATGCTCTGAATTCTCACCCCATCAGTGAAGAAACTGCGCAGCATCCTTAGGCTTGGCACCCGACCAACAACTCTCCTGAAATTGGAAAAAGAGATCATCATATAAACATATAAAATTGTGCTACCCACAATCCTTAAATGTAGTGGAAAGAGTGTTCAATGAGAAATTATGTGGGAAAACACGTCTTCTGGCCTGCTTGAGACATTTAGATGCCGTTTTGTTTCCTTCCATACTGTATATAAAATAGAGGATTTTTTTCAATCATCTTTCTACTACCAGATTGATCGATTTCTGGGATAGTACCCCAATATAAAGCTATGTGCCTTAACAAGGACCCCATGTCAAAAGACACACAAAGGAGGTTCCAAATATAATTAATAATAAGTATTTTATCAGTCTAATGCTATCTACAAAATGCATTTTTCTTCTTCTAATTATGGATTACAGAGGCTCTTGGTCCATTGAGTTCAGTGTAACCCATTTAAAATATAGAAACTGGGCATCATCCTTTGGGTCTCAGCAAGGCCCGTCTTTTGGGTCTCATATGTCATATGCCGACAATGGATTCAGAACAAGCCTTGGATGGCATTTAGTTATCATTGTTAATGGCTGGATCAGAAATGTGGACTGACAGCTAAAAATTGTAAATTGCAATGTATGTTTACTGTAAAAAGATGCAGTTTGAGCCTCATTTACATATGACTTCCCAGAACTTTTAGCGGCAGTGGAAACAGTGTTCACTGACAAATTATTTTAGAAATAGGTCTCCTGGCTGCTTTGGATATACTTATTTACTCAGAATGGCATTTTTCTTTTTCATACTACACAACAGCTCTCATACTTCCTTACATCCCCGATGCCCCACATAAATTACTATTCTCCTACATCTTTTCAATTGAGTGTCTACATCCATGACTATACTCCGACATCGCTTCAGCTGAGTGTCTGAGTGTACATTCATCACTATTCTTCTACATTTTTTCAATTGAGTCCCCACATTCATGACTATTCTCCTATATCCCTTGAATTGAGTGCCCACATCTTTAAATGCCATTCCTCACTCACCTCGGCAGCCGTACATCATCGCGGAACGTGTTGAGCCCATCATCACAAGACTTGGATCGTTCAGTGGTGATAGCGAGGAGATAAGAGGAACGTCGACTGGACTTAATGCTGCCTGAAGAAGAAGAGAACATACTGAGATAAAAGAGAGTGGAAAGAGCATAGTGGGAGATTAGGAGAATGTTAGGAAAAAAGGAGAAAAAGCAAGAGAGAAGAAAAAGATAAGACAAGGGGAGAGTAAGACGGGGAGATGGAGAGACGGGGGGAGGCAAAGACCAAGGAATAACAGGGGGGAGAGACGGGGGGAAGGAGGTAGACACGGAGGAGGTAGACGGAGAGACTGGGGGAAGTGAAACGGAGAGACTGGGGGGAGTGAAACGGAGAGACTGGGGGGAGTGAAACGGAGAGACTGGGGGGAGAGAAACTGAGAGACTGGGGGGAGAGAAACGGAGAGACTGGGGGGAGTGAAACGGAGAGACTGGGGGGAGTGAAACGGAGAGACTGGGGGAGTGAAACGGAGAGACTGGGGGGAGTGAAACGGAGAGACTGGGGGAGTGAAACGGAGAGACTGGGGGGAGAGAAACAGAGAGACTGGGGGGAGTGAAACGGAGAGACTGGGGGGAGTGAAACGGAGAGACTGGGGGGAGAGAAACTGAGAGACTGGGGGGAGAGAAACTGAGAGACTGGGGGGGAGAGAAACGGAAGAGACTGGGGGGAGTGAAACGGAGAGACTGGGGGAGTGAAACGGAGAGACTGGGGGGAGTGAAACGTGAAGACTGGGGGGGAGGAAACGGAGAGACTGGGGGGAGTGAAACGGAGAGACTGGGGGGAGTGAAACGGAGAGACTGGGGGGAGTGAGGTAGACGCGGAGGAGGTAGACGGAGAGACTGGGAGACTGGGGGGAGTGAAACGGAGAGACTGGGGGGAGTGAAACGGAGAGACTGGGGGGAGTGAAACGGAGAGACTGGGGGGAGTGAAACGGAGAGATTGGGGGGAGTGAAACGGAGAGAATGGGGGGCGTGAAACGGAGAGACTGGGGGGAGTGAAACGGAGAAACGGGGGAGTGAAACAGAGAAACGGGGGGAGTGAAACGGCGAGACAGAGAGATGGGAGACAGAGAGATATGGGAAGAAAAGGAGAAAAGAAAGAAGAGAGCAAGGAAAAAGAATAGCGTACAAGAGTGAAGGGAAGAGCCAGAGAAAAGAGTAGAGGGTGGTGGGATATGGAGAGTAAAGGAGATAAAAAATGTAGATAAAGGAAGCAAAAGAGAGAAGAACAAAAAAGAAAGAAAAAAGGCAAGTGGAAAAAAAAGGGAGATAAAAACAAGTGAGAAGAGGAGGTAATGAAAAGAATACATAGAAAAGAGAGAAATAGAAGAGGCAAGAAAGAACAAAACAAGTAAATTGTAGAAAAATAGAGCAAGACAGAAAGAGAAAATGAAAGCGAGAAGGATAAGGAGGAAAAACAGAGGGAACAGAGGAGATGGAGGTTTGACAGTGAGGTTGTTTCTGGCCTTTATGCAGTAAACAGACACATGTATTCCTGTATTGCACATATGGTCACTTACTGCAGTCCCTGAGAGTAATGGCGGCTGATGGAGAAGCTGAATGTTGGGGAGGAGGGGCTGTCGGAGATCACAGGCGCAGAGTTTATGGCGCTGGACACCACGCAGGAAGCGGGGACGTGTTTAGCTCGTAGATCAATACTGGGACTGGTTGGCTCATCTGCACAGAGAAAGTATTAAGCAACGATAAAAGAGTGAGATTTTCATTGCTGCTGTGCATGTATAGGGAGGCTGACACTGCTGCAATGTGCATATAGGGAGGCTGACACTGCTGCAATGTGCATATTGGGAGGCTGGCACTGCTGCAATGTGTATATTGGGAGGCTGGCACTGCTGCTTTGTTCGTATAGGAGGAGGCCATGGCTTTTGTGTGTATAGGAATGTTTAACACTGCAGTTGTGCCTGGAGTATAAATAGGAGAGATACATTCTACTACTTTGTGCGCCATGGATGTTATAGAACAGACTGACACTGTTACTATGTGTGTGGTGTATGCTGGAACAACCTCTGCATGCGCTATGGATGTATAGAAGGCAATGACTCTACTTCTGCATGGAATGTGTATAGGTCTGTGATGAGAAGTATATGTATAGAGAAGCTTGCTCTGTATGATGTGTGTGTATAGAGGTTTACAAGGTTTGGCAAGTGTAGGATGGCAATGTTGGCCATGCTTTGTTTTGTGGGGAGGGAGACTGTGTGTGGAGGTTTGCGTACAGAGTATGCTGGCACTATCAGCATGTGTAGCATGGATGTACTGGTGAGGCTGACACTACTGCTGCTTATGGCAAGGAAATATGGAGGAGGCTGGCACTACTCCTACATGACATGCCATATGGAATGCTGCAGTATTTGGAAAGTATATAGGTAAAAGGCTGATATTGTTTTTATTGTGTAGCATTCCTGTAAACGGGAAGCTTACACCTGCAGAGTGTAGCATGGGTTTTAAAGGAGGAAGCGGACACCTGCCTCTGCCAGTATTATGTGTTTGACAGTGTATCACTTGATCCCTCTGAGGTGAGGAAGTGTTGTGTGAGCAGAATTGTACACTCACCTATGAAAGGGATTGATGCCAGTGGCTCCTCTGGCAGGAAGGTAATGGTGGTACTCTTGCAAGGGACGCATCCCTTGGTGTCCTCCTCATTTCCCTGCAGGAGGAGGTGGAGGCTCCACGTCCCTTCCCCCTCCTCCTGAAAGACTAGGTTGGCTTGTCGTGATGGAGGAACAGCCCTGCGGCCAGTGGGAGGCTTCTGCCTCAGGACTACCTCCTCCCGCTTCTCTTTCTGTTATGCAGCTCTCATCGGCAGAGCCTAGCATTTGCTGCAGGACTCCCTTCTCTCCTTGGGAGAGGGAGGAGAGCCAGGGGTATTGTGCTGTCCTAAAAGTGGGAAGGCCCACTGAAGCAGTTTCCCGAAAAGAGAAGGCTGGAGGAGCTCTGTCCGACGTTGGAAGGAGGGGCTGTAACTTCGATACCCAATATATCCAGAGTCTGCAGCACTGGAGGGTCTGTGATGATGGTTTGGCTGCCCTCTCCGCGGGCCAGGTGGCAACAGTCTGGCTCGGTGGCCCGCGCGCCGGAGTGTGCTGGAGCAGTCCGTGGTGTCCTTTCTGGTGACCAAATAGGACGTTCCATAGGGAGGAGAGATGAGTCCACTTAAATCCAACTTCCTCCGATGACTGTCATAACGAGCCAAAAAGGTTTTCTGACCGTGTACGATGACCCCAAGATCATCAGCCAGAGGGCTGGTGGGAGGGTGTCCTGGGATGCACTATGAGGCCAGTTCTTGAAGGGCTGGTCTCTCCTAAGCGGTCTTGTGAGGCGCTACGTCGTCTTGGTGGCAGCAGCAGAGCCCCTCCTGCGAGGGGTCTGCTGGGACATCCAGCTGCACAGAGCTTGATGCCGCTCTCCATGGACTCACCCAGCGGGGGGCTGTTAAATCGCTCCCAAGCATCTGGAGAAACTCTACAAGGGGGGTTCAGGAAGGTGACGAGGAGTCCAGCCATGACTAGGCAGATTTGGAGGTCCTGGACCCCTGAATCTGTCTGAAGAGGGCTGGTGACCCCATGTAAGGTCTGGGAGGAGGAGGGAAGCACTGTGGGGACAGGTCGGGTATAGTTATCATGGTGTACTGACCTGCCCCCTTGGCACCTCACCATGGCAGGGGCTCCTGATGGTTGGGACATCCTCAGAACTGAGGCGATAGGTACCTGGAACCTGCTGGATACCCAGTAACAGGTTCGGGAGGATGACTCCTCCATGGGTAGGATACAGGGGTGGCTCAGGTATGCTTTGTGCTCCTCCCCATCTATGGCTCATTTCCCTTCAGATAAGCATCATGAGAGTAGGCCTGGAGAGAGAGGGAAGAGACAGATGACATATGTGTAAATCAAACCTAGAACTCTTAATACTAGCATAGGGTAACTGCTTGGTTCATTTCCAATGTTAGTGTTTAAAGAAGCAGAGTGATCAATTATCTCAGCAATTGCCTGTGTTGCCCATTAATAAGTGAGGCATGCAATGGGTGGAGCAAGGATCCTATTTTACAGTTCTTTGGAGCTACTGATTTTTTTTTTTAATATGTACTAAGTTTATCTTCGCATTTAATATCAAAATTATTCTTCCAGTATCCTGTGAAGTCAAGGACTAAAGAACATAGAGATAAAAACAGGCGCCTGCGCATTCACTACTAAAGTGTGTAGCGTAACAGAAGGGGAGATAGGGATATGTCATGCTCTACTCACCAACTGTAGTATATCTTCATCCCGGGGCATAATTGACAACTCTAAGGCATCCTCACTATAGAACAAAGGAGACAGAGATCAAAAGTGACTATGCACAGTGTGTATAAAATTACCATATTAAAGCTACACAAGCAATAGGGTCCCTTTTTAACGACACACACAACAAGTTCCGGGACCATAGTATGTCTGATGAATCTAGGCCAAACCCCCCCAAATCTCACCTGTTTTGTATTAGAGCTATCACTTGTGAATAGGTCTTCCCAAATGAGCTTTCTCCCATTCACCTTCACACTAGTCGGTCCCCCTGAAATAGAGAAAATGTAAGATAGAGAAACATTGCATGGCCAGTGTTTTTTTTTTTTTGTATGAGAAATATTTGATCAACAATGTCGAAAAATAAATTAAATACAGACAATGTGAGATTGGTTTTCTCCTTTTCTGTTCCTGACATGTTACATGAATCAGAGCGCCGTGAGCCTTATGCCCAGTGGTTTCAATGTAAGTCAGATAAGAAAACCAAATTAATAGGGTCTCAATGAGCCATTCTTTTAAACTCTCTGAAATCACTTTAATAATAAGCTTTTAAATATTTAGCTTTTCAGACGCAATTATTTTTCACTGCAAAATTATATTTTCTTAATTAGGCTGCTTATTGCAGCTTTTGAATCAGAGAAGAGTGTGTCCTTAGAAACAAATAAGCTTTGATTTAGTCCTGAGAGCACTGACTGTTGTAGCTGCCACACTCCAACTGAGCACACAGAGGCTTCCTTTTCAAAGTCTCCTTCCACTTCAAGAAATAAATCACTGGCAACTAAAATTATAGATTCAAGAGCATCATAAATGCATATAAAATAACAACTTAGAAGCTGTATTATTTGTATTTACATTCTAAAAACATGTTGTCTAGTTTCAAATGTACAGTGCCTTGCAAAAGTATTCACCCCACTTGGCATTTTTCATGCTTTGTTGCCTCGCAACCTGAAAGTAACAATACATTGTAGAGCCACCTTTTGCGGCAGTCACAGCTCCAAGTCGCTTTGGATAAGTCTCTATGAGCTTGCCCCATCTTACCACTGGGATTTTTGCCCATTCCTCCTTGCAAAACTGCTACAGCTCTCCAAGTTGGATCCTTAAGCTTATGAACAGCAATCTTTATGTTCCTGACCACAGATTTTCTATTGGATTGAGGTCTGGGCTTTGACTAGGCCATTCCAACACATTTACATGTTTCCCCTTAAACCCCTCAAGTGTTGCTTTAGGCCGTGTGTTTGGGGTCTATTGTCAACTGGAAGGTGAACCTCCGTCCTAGCCTACAAATCACGCGCAGAGTGTGGTACAGGTTTTGCTCAAGAATATCCCTGTATTTAGCACCCATCCATCCCTTCCCTCAACTCGGACCAGTTTCCCAGTCTCGGCTGCTGAAAACCCTCCCCCACAGCATGATGCTGCCACCGCCATGTTTCACTGTGGGGATGGTTGTTCTTGGGTGATGTGATGTGTTGGGTTTGCGCCAGACATAGCCGTTTTCTTTGATGGCCGGAAAAGTTCAATTTTAGTCTCATCAGACCAGAGCACCTTCCTCATACATTTTTGGAGTCTCCCACATGCATTTTCGCAAACTCAAAGCGTGCCATTTTGTTTTTTGCTGAAAGTAATGGCTTTCTTCTGGCCACTCTGCCATAAAGCCCAACTCTATGGAGCGTGGGGCTTATTGTCGTCCTATGTACAGATACTCCAGTCTCTGCTGTGGAACTCTGCAGCTCCTCCAGGGTTACCTTATGTCTCTGTGCTGCCTCTCTGATTATTGCCCTCCTTGCCCGGGTTTGCTGTTGTGCCATGTTCTTTCCATTTGGTTATGATAGATTTGATGGTGCTCCTGGGGATCATCAAAGATTTGGATATTTTTTTATAACTTAACCCTGACTTGTACTTCTCAACGACATTGTCCCTTACTTGTTTGGAGAGTTCCTTGGTCTTCATGGCAGTGTTTGGTTGGTGGTGCCATCTTGCTTAGGTGTTGCAGCCTCTGGGGCCTTTAAAAAAAGGTTGTGTATATGTAATGACAGATCATGTGACACTGAGATTGCACACAGGTGGACATCATTTCACTAATTATGTACTTCTGAAGGTATTTGAGTGCACCAGAGCTTTTTATGGCTTCATAACAAAGGTGGTGATACATACGCACATGACATTTTCTGTTTTCTATTTCTAAAAAATAGTTTTATGTATATATTTTTCTCATTTAACTTTCACCAACTTAGACTATTGTGTTCTGATCCATCACATACAATTCAGATTAATAAAACATTGAACTTAAGGCTGTAATGTAACAAAATAGGTAAAAAGTCAAGGGGGTGAATACTTTTGCAAGGCACTGTAGTTCTTCAAAATAGAACATTTGAAATGTATGACCACATTCATCCTATAGGGACCTTCTTCTCATTTCTCTCCTGCTTGTCTGTATATGGACTGGACATTTTTTTGCCATCAGTTCAGTGCAATCATAATTCACCCACACTATTCCCACTCTAAACCTCTCTCCCCAGTACATCAAGTCTCTGTTGCTTTCTCACCAGTGCACAGTCCAGCCTCTTGCGCTGGACCTCCTTCCTTAACATGCTTAACAAATATGGTGTCCATTGGCTCCAGGCGGTTGGATGGGGAGGAGAAACCTAAAACAGACAAGTTAAGTGAGACCGAAAAACGGAGTTGGATAATTTAAGCATTGGGTAATGGGGTAAAATAGACTAAGGGAGGGAGACAGAGGAGGAAGAGACAGAGAAGAGGGATAGGATTAAGGGGAGATAGAGGGACCAAAGAAGGGTTTAAAGGGAAAGAGGAGAGATGAAGAGAACGAGGAGCAGAGAGAAAAATAAATACTGTATTTTTCCGTGAATAAGACAGAATTTTTTTACCAATTTTTTTGTCTATATTATGGAGGTTGTCTTATTCACGGAGATGTTGCTATTAGATACCCTGGTCTGGTACTGTAATGCTTCATCTGGCCACTAGATTTAAGGCAGGAGAAAAGACACACATTTGCAAATGCATTGGTTCCAAATGCATTGGTTCCAAGTATGCAAGTGTGCATAGAAATGCGTATTTTATACGTTTTTATTGTGTTACACATATATTTAAGGGCACTTTCTGTCATGATTTTCACCGATTTCCATTCCAGCTCAATATCCTTGTGATCACATCACTTATTACTCAGTCGCGATGTGCAATTGCATTTTTCTGGTTTACACATGGATCACACTTCCATTGAGCTGGAATGGAAATCAGTGAAAAGCATGACAGAAAGTGCCCTTAAATATATGTGTAACACAATAAAAACTTATAAAATACACATTTGCATATATATTTATTTCTGAATTTTGGGCTCCAAAAATAGGGGTCGTCTTATACATGGACGGAAAAAATATGGTATGTCAAATGTGCTATAATAACCCAAATAAAAACATTTATGGCCATACAGAAATCAAAAAGTGACCTAGCACACAGCCTGTTACACAATGCAGCATTTCCTGAGACAGTAAGAGGTTAAAGGTGCAGAAAGCTATAAGCTGTCCACAGATAAAGAATAGAGGGATGTACTCGCAGAGTCACCTACCTGGGCTGCCATTCTCCTCCTGCAGAGAGACAAAGGCTAGTGTTAGTATGCTGATCACATGCAGTGACCTCATAGGCAAAAACAATTTCCATGTGAACTCACTACTACTCAAACAAGTCCACTAGAGCCACAGATCCTCATGAATGGAACCTGAGCAACCCGTATATTAGTGTCCCAAATACTGTGATTTGGGAAATAATATGAGTATACTGGCTAGGATGGACCACACCTCCCTCACTCTCCTCCATCTGACAACCCTCCCTTTCCACTCCAAGCACACACTCTTCCTCCAACTACTGACAAGTCTCCCTCTCTCCTCAAACCACTGAAAAACGTTCTCATCTCTTCCAGCCAATGACTACCCACTCTCCCCTCCAACTACTGGCAATTCTACCTTTCTCCTCCACCTGATAACCCCACCCTATCTCCTCCATCTGATGACCCCACCCTATCTCCTCCATCTGATGACCCCACCCTATCTCCTTCACGATGACCCCAACCTCACCACCCAACCAGTAACGCCACCCCCTATCTGACCCTCCATCTCTCCTCCAACAACTCGTCCATTTACTTTCCTCCTCCAACCTCCGACTCCCCTCGCCTCCAACCCCCCCGACTCCCCCCCCCTCGCCGCCACACCCCCCAGACCTTCCCCACTCTCGCCTCCAACCCCCCGAATCTCCCCCACTCGCCTCCCAACCCCCCGAACTTTCCCCCACTCGCCTCCAACCCCCCGACTTCCCCCACTCGCCTCCAACCCCCCGACTTCCCCCACTCGCCTCCAACCCCCCGACTTCCACCACTCGCCTCCAACACCCCGACTTCCTCCACTCGCCTCCAACCCCACCGACTTCCATCCACTCGCCTCAACCCCCGACTTCCACACACTCGCCTCCAAACCCCCCCGACTATCCACCACATCGCCTTCCAACCCCCCGACTTCCACCACTCGCCTCCAACCCCCCCGACTTCCACCACTCGCCTCCAACCCCCCGACTTCCACCACTCGCCTCCAACCCCCCCGACTCCCACCACTCGCCTCCAACCCCCCAAACCCACAGAATCCCTCCCCTCTAGCCTCCAATCCCCCCCCGACTCCACCCTCTCGCCTCCAACTCCCCATCCCCCTTTCGCCTCCAACCCCACCGACCCCCTCCTCTCGCCTCCAACCCCCCGACTTTCCCCCGTTAGCCTCCAACCCGCCCGACTCCCCGTCTCATGCCTCCAACCCCCCCTCTCTCGCCTCCAACCCACCCGACTCCCTCCCTCTCGCCTCCAACCCACCCGACTCCCTCCCTCTCGCCTCCAACCCCCCTCCCCCCTCCTCCAACCCCCCGGGACTCCCCATTCTCCTCCAACCCCCCCGGGACTCCCCATTCTCCTCCAACCCCCCGGGACTCCCCATTCTCCTCCAACCCCCCGACTTCCACCACTCGCCTCCAACCCCCCGACTTCCACCACTCGCCTCCAACCCCCCAACTTCCACCACTCGCCTCCAACCCCCCGACTTCCACCACTCGCCTCCAACCCCCCCTCCCCCCTCCTCCAACCCCCCGGGACTCCCCATTCTCCTCCAACCCCCCGGGACTCCCCATTCTCCTCCAACCCCCCGGGACTCCCCATTCTCCTCCAACCCCCCCGGGACTCCCCATTCTCCTCCCAACCCCCCCCGGGACTCCCACATCTCTCCTCCAACCCCCCGGGACTCCCCATTCTCCCTCCAACATCCCCCGGGGACTCCCCCATTCTCCTCCAACCCCCCGGGACTCCCCCATTCTCCTCCAACCCCCCGGGACTCCCCATTCTCCTCAACCCCCCGGGACTCCCCATTCTCCTCCTACCCCCCCCCGGGACTCCCCATTCTCCTCCAAAACCCCAGGGACTCCCCCATTCTCCCCAAACCCCGGGACTCCCCCAATTCTCCTCCCAAACCCCCGGGATCCCCATTCTCCTCCAAACCCCGGGACTCCCCCTTTCTCCTCCCAAACCCCCGGGACTCCCCATTCTCCTCCAAACCCCGGGACCTCACATTCTCCCTCCAAACCCCCGGGACTCCCCATTCTCTTCAAACCCCCGGGACTCCCCCATTTCTCCTACCAAAACCCCCGGGACTCCCCATTCTCCATCCCAAACCCCCAGGGACTTCCACCATTCTCCTCCAAACCCCCGGGACTCCCCCCTCTCCTCCAACCCCACAGGACTCCCTCCTCTCCTCCAACCACCCAGGACTCCCCCCTCTCCTCCAACCCCCCAGGACTCCCCCCTCTCCTCCAACCCCCCAGGACTCCCTCCTCTCCTCCAACCCCCCCCAAATTCCCTACTCGCTCCTCCAACCCCCCCCAAATTCCCTACTCGCGCCTCCAACCCCCCCAAATTCCCTACTCGCTCCTCCAACCCCCCCCCCCCAAATCCCCTCCACTCTCTCCTCCAACCCAAATCCCCTTCCCGATCTCCTCCAACCCAAATCCCCTTCCCGATCTCCTCCAACCCAAATCCCCCTCCCCCGATCTCCTCCAACCCAAATCCCCTCCCGATCTCCTCCAATCCGACACCTACCTATCTCCCTGACCCCCTCCTCGCCTCCAACCCCACCGCCTCCACTCCAATCTCTCCTCCAACCCAAATCCCCTCCGCTCTCTCCTCCAACCCAAAGGCTAGAGGGGGAAGTCTTCCAAACCCTGACTCCTCCCTCTCTCTTCCAAACCCTGACTCCTCCCTCTCTCTTCCAAACCCTGACTCCTCCCTCTCTCTTCCAAACCCTGACTCCTCCCTCTCTCTTCCAAACCCTGACTCCTTCCTCTCTCTTCCAAACCCTGACTCCTCTCGCTTTACACCAACTGGCCCCTCTCCTCCAACTACAATCCATTCTGTCTTCTAACTTACCCCCCCCCCCCCACACTTTCAACTACAGTCATCTCCCTCACTCCTCCAAACATTGTCCCCACCACTGACATCAGAGGGGACTTCTGTATAGAGAGGGTTTTTGATGCACCTGTTGTGTGGCGAGCACAGCAGACTCTGGTGGGTAGACTATGAAGTGACGGAGTGTGAACCCGAACCCTTGCCGGGTCTTCCTGATGACCAATGTCCTGGGACCAATCCATGGGAAGGACTCGTCGACTGGAGGGGAATTACTGGGAAAGGCCCCATCTCTCTGTGCCACGGGGGTCTGAAAACAAAAAGGGATTAAAAGGATATGTCACATAAATATCATACACAAAATCACAATCCCATACAGGTCACAGAATCACATACATGTCACATAATTGTCAAGCCAACCTAGCTCCCACTTTTTTGTGTCATTCTGAAACAGTGTGTGTCACATTGATGATAAAAGGACTTTATCTTATCTCACAATTATGTATTCCTCTGAAGTGGGTGGGATAGGCTTGAAAGTTCAGAGACTCACATACAGATGAGATGATTAGAATTTGTACTGAATTGTGTTATCCAAAGAACAAATACATTGGAAATGAGCAAACTCTACTTTTAGTAAGCCATGGCAGCTCCCAGACTTTCCCTGGAGCTTGACAATAACCAATATTCTAAGGGATGGGTCTAAGACATCTTGCACCAACGGGTAATAAACTTGTATAGTTCACATTCAGAGTCAATAAAAACCCGGAAAATAATAGCAAGACATCCAGAATCCTTAGAAACCAGGAGGACAGCACGACATCCAGAGTCCATATAAACCAGGAGGACAGCAGGACATCCAGAGTCCATATAAACCAGGAGGACAGCAGGACATCCAGAGTCCATATAAACCAGGAGGACAGCAGGACATCCAGAGTCCATATAAACCAGGAGGACAGCAAAACATCCAGAGTACATGTAAACCAGGAGGACAGCAAAACATCCAGAGTCCATATAAACCAGGAGGACAGCAAGACATCCAGAAACCATATAAATCAGGAGGACAGAAAGACATCCAGAAACCATATAAATCAGGAGGACAGAAAGACATCCAGAGTCCATAGAAACAAAGGAGGACAGCAAGACATCCAGAGTCCATATAAACAAGGAAGACAGCAAGACATCCAGAATCCATATAAACCAGGAGGACAGCAACACATCCAGAGTCCATATAAACAAAGAGGACAGGAAGACATCCAGAGTCCATATAAACCAGGAGGATAGCAAGACATCAATAGTTCATATAAACCAGGAGGATAGCAAAACATCCAAAGTCCATATAAACAAAGAGGACAGCAAGACATCCAGAGTCCATATAAACAAGGAAGACAGCAAGACATCCAGAATCCATATATACCAGGAGGATAGAAAGACCTCCAGAGTCAATATAAATCAGGATGATAGCAAAATATCCAGAGTCAAGATAAACACGGAGCATAGTAAGAAAAAGAAGGAGGTTAGTAATGCATCCGGCATCAACATGAACAAGGATCGCATATATAGTTGTCAGCAATACGGGTTGTTGCTAAAGGCGCTCCTTGCGCTGCTGATGAGAGCCGTAGGCGCTCATCCCTACGACCCCCTATGACTTTACTCCCTATGAGGTGGAGGCTCCCACGTCGGCTGCAATGAGCCGCAGCCGGGACTTACACCGCAAAATTTACGGACTTAGCATCCACAAATACAAGCCACGGGACTTCGGAAAAAAAAAACATTACGAGCTTGCAAAAATATGACCTTAACGTCCGAACCACACACACATAAAAACATGAAAAACACAATAAATACACACAACAAATACCTAAAAAGCTTACCCACAGCAAGGGGGGGCACCCAGGACCTCTGCAAGTGAAGTTACACCTCAATTTAAGTCCAAATTAAAGAGTTTACACACACGAAAATCCCCTAAGCGAGAGAAAAAATGGCAGCCGGAAAAAAACAAAAACGAGGCTACAGGACCCCAAACACGCAAAACACCACGAAGCACATACAGATTTTCCGAAAAAGCTGTACGAGGTCCAAGATACACTATTAACAAGGACGCTAAATCATCCTCAGCCGCGTACCACATACACATTAGCTGCCATTTTACAACACTAACTTACACAATGCGGAAGTACACAGCTACCCTAACGGATTTTCCTCACGCACGCAGCCTATTTACACTACACACTGCACACATTGCTGACACTTACACATCAGCTCCACAACAGTGCAAACCGACATTGTATGCTGCAGCAACATCAAAACAGATTGTCAGCTCTTCAACACAATGCTTCCTGCATATATATTACTTCAAAATAGGTAAAGTATATTCATTTATTAATTATTTCATTAGCATACAAAAAAACATATACACAAAAAAAAAAAATCACAATACACATAAAAGCCATTCACTGCGCCAACGCTGCTCATAGCACACAAAGCCTTGCAGTAAGCGCAAAAAACACATCAACGCCGACCAAACAATAACACGAAAAGCGCCGATCAGAACAAAAAATACAACAACCAACAGCCGAGGGCACACAGTGCGAGGCTCGCAATGAGCGCCAAAGGATCTCGGACCCCCAACAAAATTAATGTCTCAATCAAACAGCATTACCTGCCTTACAATCTTATTGACGTCAATAAGATTAACCGCCATAAAGATATGTACTAAACTAACAATAGTAAAAAGATGGTAGATAGCAATTACCCCTACTCTGAGAGAGATTATTAACTATTTAGATAGTACTGCCTTAAAAGAGGATGGTGTAACTAAAATTATTAATAAACAAGGGGAATTATATAAAATATAATATGAAAACCCTGGAAAGAACATAGTTTGAACATTTTAAATTCTTAATCCTACATTTATGTTTGTTTAATTCCATATGATGAATACATTGTATATAGTATACTGTATAAATGTATGTCTTTATTTGTTATGTTACTTTAAAGAAATATAAATTAATTAAAATAATATGAACAGGGGAAGAAACATCTGGGCATCAACCCAGGAGAGCAAGACATCCAGCTATCAACCTAAACATGGAGAGCAGGACATTGGCATCATGAAAACCCAGAGAGCAAGATACTGGCATCATTAAAACCCCAGGGAGCAAGACAATGGCATCATGAGAACCCAGAGAGCAAGACACCAACATCATGAGAACCCAAAGAGCAAGACACCAACATCATGAGAACCCAGAGAGCAAGACACCTACATCATGAGAACCCAGAGAGCAAGACACTGGCATCATTAAAACCCCAAGGAGCAAAACATTGGCATCATGAGAACCCAGAGAGCAAGACACCAACATCATGAGAACCCAAAGAGCAAGACACCTACATCATGAGAACCCAGATAGCAAGACACCAAAATCATGAGAACCCAGAGAGCAAGACACCAACATCATGAGAACCCAGAGAGCAAGACACCAACATCATGAGAACCCAGATAGCAAGACACCTACATCATGAGAACCCAGAGTGCAAGACACCAACATCATGAGAACCCAGATAGCAAGACACCAACATCATGAGAACCCAGATAGTAAGACACCAACATCATGAGAACCCAGAGAGCAAGACACCAACATCATGAGAACCCAAAGAGAAAGACACCTACTTCATGAGAACCCAAAGAGCAAGACACCAACATCATGAGAACCTAGAGAGCAAGACACCAACATCATGAGAACCCAGAGAGCAAGACACCAACATCATGAGAACCCAAAGAGCAAGACACCTACTTCATGAGAACCCAGATAGCAAGACACCTACATCATGAGAACCCAGAGAGCAAGACACCAACATCATGAGAACCCAGATAGCAAGACACCAACATCATGAGAACCCAAAGAGCAAGACACCAACATCATGAGAACCCAGAGAGCAAGACACCTACATCATGAGAACCCAGAGAGCAAGATACTGGCATCATTAAAACCCCAAGGAGCAAGACATTGGCATCATGAGAACCCAGAGAGCAAGACACCAACATCATGAGAACCGAAAGAGCAAGACACCTACATCATGAGAACCCAGATAGCAAGACACCAAAATCATGAGAACCCAGAGAGCAAGACACCAACATCATGAGAACCCAGAGAGCAAGACACCAACATCATGAGAACCCAGATAGCAAGACACCTACATCATGAGAACCCAGAGAGCAAGACACCAACATCATGAGAACCCAGATAGCAAGACACCAACATCATGAGAACCCAGATAGTAAGACACCAACATCATGAGAACCCAGAGAGCAAGACACCAACATCATGAGAACCCAAAGAGCAAGACACCTACTTCATGAGAACCCAAAGAGCAAGACACAGACATGATTAAAACCCAGAGATCAAGATACTGGCATCATTAAAACCCCAGAGAGCAAGACATTGGCATCATTATAAACCAGGACATCAAGGCATTGACACCCTCATCAACCAGAGCAAGACAATGGCATCATGATAAACCAGGACAGCAAGACATCCAGTATCATCATAAACCAGGAAAGGAAGACATCTAGTAGTATCAACGTAAAACCAGGAGAGCAAGAGACTGGCAATACATCATCAAAAAAGCAGAAGAAGAAGATATCCAGTAGCAGCAGCATCATAATCAAGGTCTGATATACAAATAAACGTGGAGAGTAAACTAGGAGATCAAATCTGGAATCATGGGCTCCTAAAAATTGTACTTCTGGATTTCAATATTTTTTCCAAAGTATATATATCCAAAGTATAAAATATGCCTATTAAAAGTGTTTTTCCAGGTTCCTAAAAACAGCCCATCTGGCTCCTATAAAATCTTCCTAACCCCTAAATGTGAGACATTTTTAATTTATATATTCTACCAGTGCAATGCTATGTAATGCTACTTTATAAATATATACTGATGAAAACCTAATTTTGCCAACATTTTAGTAGATTTCAGAAACGTTGTCTTGATAAAGCTTAAATAATGTTATTGCAGTTGAAATCTTCCACTTCCTTTCAGCAGTGCTTAGGACAATGATAAATGATACAATTCCATGGACAGATGGGTCCACAGTCTAATATTTAGAGTAGTTGTACAAATTTATACATTTAAAGAATAACAAAAAAAAACATGCTGCTTGTCAGGTGGTTTTTCAACTCAGATGTCATATAGGATTTATAAAACAATGGTAAATTTCGACATCTCCTTACATACGCTATTCACTGAATACAAAATTGTCCCAATACAGTTATAAAAAATTAAAAAAAAGATACAAGCAGAAAGAAAATCACTATAATCATGCAATGTACTAATGCCAGATAACTGTTCATTAGCATATAATGAGGTATTTTAATGCCATTACCGACGGCTGATACCCTTTTTGTAGTGCACCACAGTATAGCACAATATAGCCAAAAACTATAGTAGAAAAAACTACATATTTCTTTAGGTTTATCTTATCCACTTTATATGTATAATCATTTTTGCATATACCATCAATCGGGATGATAAGCTAAGATGAAGACTCCTATAGTATGGTCCTGTTAATATGAAGCTACCAAAACTGTATTGCTGTGTACAAGGATTTTATTTGTGAGTATATTTAAAATGTTTTAATAAACCATTGGTTTAAAATACAGGAGGTCCCAGGTTATATATGACCCCTACTTAAGAACGGGATCTGTTCTGGTTGTTTGGATTAAAATAAAGAGCACAATGACTTCTGTAACTTATTATTACAGTACAGTATTAATACAGTATTACATTGCATTATCATTACCACATGAGACATTATTATCATTGTTATTATTATTCATCATGGATCCGGTTTACATACAAAGCTGACTTAAAGACACTCTCAGGAACGTATCTTGTCCGTATCTCGGGGACTACCTGCGCTTCAACCATTTCAAGAAAAGCACATTTATTCTAACTGAAGAAGCCGCAGAAATTAGCGATGAAACGCAT
Organism: Discoglossus pictus; assembly: GCA_027410445.1. Taxonomy (NCBI): domain Eukaryota; kingdom Metazoa; phylum Chordata; class Amphibia; order Anura; family Alytidae; genus Discoglossus; species Discoglossus pictus. The sequence continues at coordinate 57,749,882 of CM050174.1, forward strand.
TTTAGATTTTTGTTTTATCCTAATGCATGATGACCAATAAATTGACAATATTTTAAACCATGTGATTCATCACAAGGTCTCTTTAACATATAGAGGCCTATACCCCAATTTTTTCAATCATTTTCTTAGCAATATATATATCCATAACCGTAAAAAATGGTGGGTGAAATTGATCACATGGAGATGTGCATACATCTAATGTTTGATATATACATATACCTTCAAAATAACAAGTATAAATACATAGACTTAATAAACTAAGAATATAGATTAAGGCAACAAAGTGAAGACAGAACCGTCCAGAGGGAAGGCTCCAGTCAACAACTAGTCCCGTGGGATTTAGTGACCAGCCGCAAGCCATCTCTCCATCCTCTGTAAGAGGCCAGGGGGTGAAAGAAGATCTGCCCAGAAGGCTTTGCTAGATTTCTTCCAACCGGTATAGGTTTGACTGCAATAGCCATTGCAGGAAAGGAGGCAGACAAAAACAAATTCAGGATAACAGATCAAAAACCATCTCAGGACAATGCCCCTACATCATGGGTAGGCACGTTCGGTTCTGGAGAGCCACACTCAGGCCTGGATGTGAGGATTACCTTTTTGTGGACATGTAAATCAATCAGGATGACTGAAGAAGCAACAGTCTCACCTGCACGCAGCATTGTGTGTTTAGTAATTCAGTTGTGTCCGACTCTCTGTGACGCTATGAACCACAGCAGGCCAGGCATATCTTGTGTCTGGTAGTATCTATCCATAAGGTTTTCATGGCAAAGATACTGGAGTGAATTGGTAGTTACTTCACCAGTGCAGCACAATTTGTCTGACCTCTGTGCCAAGACCTGCCCATCTTGGGTGACCCTACATGGTATAGCTCACAGCTTCATTGAGGTACACAGGCCTCTTCAACACTACCGATGTAGCGATCCAGAAAGGGTAAGCAGAAAAGATATCCTCAAATTCTGAATGTGCTTCTTCAGGACCAATCCTATCCAACTCCCTTACACTAAAACGCTAAATTTCACATGTAAGTTTTAAAAGTTACACTTAACTTATCTTCTTAAAATACGGATTGTTTTGCTAATCAGTAGCTGCTAAAACAAATGCAACCTTCTTGTATGAGGGAATAAGTAAGAATATAATTATGCAGGACAATTGTCATAAAGCAATATAAAAGAGACCCACAGCATACCGAGAGAGAGTAATGAGACGGGTGGCTAGAGAAGGGAATCTGGATGTGGGAGGAATAAGGAATGTGAGCTGTGGGACGGGGACAAGCTCTGGAGACCGGATGGGGGCTGCAGGGGAAGTCTCTGCATGTGCACCATGGGATGCTTCTCGTATTCTATCATTTTAGTATAAAACATTTTGTGACCTTGTTCATTACAAAAATTGTAACAGAATTTCATAAACCGCTGATTGCAAAAACATATTTTAGGGAGTGTAATTAAAGTTATAAAGAAAATGACACAGATATTGCACAAATGTAAAGTGCATTTATAAATAAATATAATTACAATTGGTTATTAAAAATGTGAGTGTCACATAATTATGTATTATAAGGATAAATAATATGAAACCATCTCCTAATCTCACAGTGACCTTATTAAAGGGCCAGTGTAAGCACTTTTCAAGTTATATAGAGAATAGAGCACTATAGAAAATGTCTTACAGTTCAAATCTAAATGTCTCTGTTCTTATCCTTTTTCTAATCTAACACATACTGCTTATATCAGACACCGACATTACATGGAGTCCTTCTATACATACAGTTATTTTATTTAAAAACAAAACTTGTTTTCCACACCCCCAGAGCTGCCAACATAGGTACAGTGTACCTACCAATAGAAACAGTGCATTTGGGTATGGATTTTAACACAATACTAACCTTCAAATGCAACAATGGCACAATGCAGAGATCTACAGAGCAATGTTTGGGTTCCTCCTGCTTCATTGTGCAGGGAACTACACATCAGATGATGCATTCCTGTGCAAACTACCATCACTGATTTATACAAATTATTAGCTGCCTGTGATTGGTCAAAATAAATTATGAATTTTATGCTAATTTTAGCAGGGATTCCTAGGGGTGTTAACTATGAAAATCAACTGCTTGCAAATTCAAGAGATTTAGCAAACTTTATGGTAAGTTTAATAATATTTATTTTGGTATTTTTTCATGCAAAAAATGCTTTCCTACACTACTAATTCTCCTCTATCCATGGAACTTGAATATGCCTTTAATTAACTCAAAAATACATGTGCAAACCGCAGCAAAGGAAAGCTTTATCAAGAAAAAAATAATGAAAATAACATAGATATCTCCCTTCATGACACATCCTGCACTCATCAGCACAGTAGTATGCAGACAAATGCTTTAGTGTTAATTTTCTTTAATGAATCATTTATTTTCCATGTGGAAGATACTTTTGTAATGTATAATGTATGATCTTTTAAATGCATGACATAAAGATTTGTACAACAGTGGCCATTTATTGGATCACTGCTGTTTAAGAAAATGGACAGTTTTTGGGAAATGTACCAAACCGGCCATATTAGTGGCTGTCTAAGCCATGGACATAAAATATTTTTTGCCAACATCTGGATTATTTGGAGGGAAGGGTGGGAGAGGAGGGGATAGGCAGAAGTCCAGAGTCTTTGTTTGATGATAAAAGAAGATTTAATTGACATCACACCCATTGCCCCTCACTAGCCCAGAAGCGGGAATCTTCATCATCCAATTTAATCACAGTAATGTAAATGCCCCCCTCCCACACATACATCTGCCACCAAAGTATCATGGATTCCCCCATGGTCCTGCAGATACATAAAAAAAAATCTAATTAAAAACAAACTGTTTTGTTAACACTATTAGTTAGACAAAGTTTTCTGCTGTAAAACACCACACACAGTAGTAGACTCAGTTATATGGCACCCACTGGGATTGGTAGATGCCGGATAAATGTAGTTTCTGGTTACTTGACAGTTACTATTAAGAGGCCTAGATTAGCTGCACATAGGATGCTCTACTCAGTATATTCATCAGTGAGGTCTGTTCTAGCAGAAGCAGCTTTCACTCCTCACTTACACACAGGTACGTTGGACTGGAGGGTGTGGTGCTGAACCCGGAGAATGTAACACCAACACTACACTGGCTCAGTCACTCATGCCTATGTGCTTCCAGATAAAACTGAATTGCAGAGATGTACAGTGGGTGCAATCTAGGTGCCAGTAAGCATTTTGTGGCATGACAACCTGGCTCCTGGCATTTGTTGAGCCCTGTAAGATGTAAGTTTTATTTAAAGAACAGTATTCATTTTTCTGGTTGCCTGGGTTCTGGTTAACGGAGAGTGTACTATATATATATATATATATATATATATATATATATAAATAAAAGCTAAAAGTTTTATATGGGACAAACCAAAATAATACACATAGTGTCAACCCAAAAAGGAAAAGAAGATAAAATGTGGCCATAAAGGTACATAAGATGAATCATGGGCTGTGCAGTTATATTAAACTGTAGCAGCTTTGCATTGCGTTTGCTCATACTGACATTGATATATTTGCTATGGATACATTTATCAGCACCGTTATTGATAGAAAAGATGAAATATATTGAAAAATGCAGTCATGAACATTGTCTGTTACATGCTCATGTTTAGTGGTGGAGAAAGGTTATGGAGAGCTCTGGTGCAAAATGATTTGGGGACACAAGAAGACCTGCAGGTTTTTGCCTGTAGCACATTCTACAAGTTTTACATTAATACGGCTCCATGCACTGAATAGTCTCACGAGGGTCTCCTATGGTTTCTGTTGTCCTACGGTAAATCAACAGCCTTCTGATTGGCTGCAAGCTGTTTGGTCCTGCACCCAGAAAATTCATAGGTTACACTTTTTTTTCCCCACTGAATAAAATCTTGCCGATGCATATACAGTGTGGCCACCATTATTTTCCAATACTGCCTTAACCCTCATGGGCATGGAGTTCACCAGAGCTTCACAGGTTGCCATTGGAGTCTTCTTCCACTCTTCCATAATTACATCACAGAGCTGGTGGATGTTAGAGACCTTGTGCTTGAAGATGCCCCACAGATTCTCAATAGAGTTTAGTTCTGGAGACATGCTTGGCCAGACCATCACCTTTACCTTCAGCTTCTTTATCAAGGCAGTGGTCATCTCGGAGATGTGTTTGGGGTTGTAATGTTGGAATACTGCTCTGCGGACCAGTCTCCGAGGAGGGGATCATGCTCTGCTTCATTATGTCACAGTACATGATGGCTCCCCAGTGCCGGTAGCACTCATGCAAGCCCAAACCAAACATATATACAGATATGTCTATATGTGTATATATGTTTCTATAATATGTTGTGTTGATTCTCCCTATATGCATTTACCTGTTGATTATTTCAACAACCTTTCCTCAATAAAGATATATACTTTTGGTAGTGGGAGTGTCATGATGCTGTTGGCACCGGGAAGCTACAGTCCATTGAGGGAACCATGAATGCCAACATGTACTGTGACATACTGAAGCAGAGATTCGGAGACTGGGCCGCAGGGCAGTATTCCAACATGATAGCGACCCCAAACACACCTTCAAGACGACCACTGCTTTGGTAAAGAAGCTGAAGGTAAAGGTGATGGACTGGCCAAGGATGTCTCCAGACCTAAACCCTATTGAGCATCTGTGGGGCATCCTCAAACGGAAGGTGGGGGAGTGCAAGGTCTCTAACATCCACCAGCTCTGTGATGTCATTATGGAGGAGTGGGAGAAGACTCCAGTGGCAACCTGTGAAGCTCTGGTGAACTACATGCCCATGAGGGTTAAGGCAGTGCTAGAAAATAATGGTGGCCACACAAAATATTGTCACTTTGGGCGCAATTTGGACATTTCCACTTAGGGGTGTATTCACTTTTGTTGCCAACGGTTTAGACATTAATGGCTGTGTGGGTTGTTATTTTGAGGGGACAGCAAATTTACACTGTTATACAGGCTGCACACTTACTACTTTACATTGTAGCAGAGTGTCATTTCTTCAGTGTTGTCACATGAAAAGTTATAATAAAATATTTACAAAAATGTGAGGAGTGTACTCACTTTTGTGAGATACTGTATATTAATAAATACACACATAGTTAGGTGCCGATAGTGGTCAATAAAGGAAGCAAACAAATAAAACAAATCTTCTACCCCTCTCATTAATAAACAAATAGCTCTTATTTGCGCCCATTAGTGGGCTCTGGTTCTTTGCACCTCCAGTACTGTCAGACCCTGTAATCCAAATGAACCAAAGTGCCTGAATGTCTTATGATATCTTTATATGCATTAAAGTGTCTTATTATACCCTGTTTTAATGGTCAGACAACACTCAATGGCATCTGCTAGCTCACTATTTACATATAAGCATCTTTATTCACTTGAAACTTCTCACAACTTGTCCTGCAATGTTTAGAGAGAATGACAAAAAGACTGCCCTCACTACCATGCCAACACATACCCGCTCTACAGTGCCATCTCTAACAGTTTAATGGATGCCTTGTAGAGGACCATCTCTAACAGATGGACACACACTGCACAGTGCCATCTCTGCCAGACTGACGCACACACACTGCACAGTGCCATCTCTACCAGACTGACGCACACAGACTGCACAGTGCCATCTCATCCAGACTGACGCACACACACTGCACAGTGCCATCTCTAACAGATGGACACACACTGCACAGTGCCATCTCTGCCAGACTGACGCACACACACTGCACAGTGCCATCTCTACCAGACTGACGCACACAGACTGCACAGTGCCATCTCTACCAGACTGACGCACACACACTGCACAGTGCCATCTCTAACAGATGGACACACACTGCACAGTGCCATCTCTGCCAGACTGACGCACACACACTGCACAGTGCCATCTCTACCAGACTGACGCACACAGACTGCACAGTGCCATCTCTACCAGACTGACGCACACACACTGCACAGTGCCATCACTGCCAGACTGACGCACACACACTGCACAGTGCCATCTCTGCCAGACTGACGCACACACACTGCACAGTGCCATCTCTGCCAGACTGACGCACACAGACTGCACAGTGCCATCTCTGCCAGACTGACGCACACACACTGCACAGTGCCATCTCTGCCAGACTGACGCACACAGACTGCACAGTGCCATCTCTACCAGACTGACGCACACACACTGCACAGTGCCATCTCTACCAGACTGACGCACACAGACTGCACAGTGCCATCTCTGCCAGACTGACGCACACACACTGCACAGTGCCATCACTGCCAGACTGACGCACACAGACTGCACAGTGCCATCTCTACCAGACTGACGCACACACACTGCACAGTGCCATCACTGCCAGACTGACGCACACACACTGCACAGTGCCATCTCTACCAGACTGACGCACACACACTGCACAGTGCCATCTCTGCCAGACTGACGCACACAGACTGCACAGTGCCATCTCTACCAGACTGACGCACACACACTGCACAGTGCCATCTCTGCCAGACTGACGCACACACACTGCACAGTGCCATCTCTGCCAGACTGACGCACACAGACTGCACAGTGCCATCTCTACCAGACTGACGCACACAGACTGCACAGTGCCATCTCTACCAGACTGATGCGCACACAGACTGCACAGTGCCATCTCTACCAGACTGACGCACACACACTGCACAGTGCCATCTCTGCCAGACTGACGCACACACACTGCACAGTGCCATCTCTGCCAGACTGACGCACACACACTGCACAGTGCCATCTCTACCAGACTGACGCACACACACTGCACAGTGCCATCTCTACCAGACTGACGCACACAGACTGCACAGTGCCATCTCTACCAGACTGACGCACACACACTGCACAGTGCCATCTCTACCAGACTGACGCACACACACTGCACAGTGCCATCTCTACCAGACTGACGCACACAGACTGCACAGTGCCATCACTGCCAGACTGACGCACACACACTGCACAGTGCCATCTCTACCAGACTGACGCACACAGACTGCACAGTGCCATCTCTACCAGACTGACGCACACAGACTGCACAGTGCCATCACTGCCAGACTGACGCACACACACTGCACAGTGCCATCTCTGCCAGACTGACGCACACACACTGCACAGTGCCATCTCTACCAGACTGACGCACACAGACTGCACAGTGCCATCTCTACCAGACTGACGCACACAGACTGCACAGTGCCATCTCTGCCAGACTGACGCACACAGACTGCACAGTGCCATCTCTGCCAGACTGACGCACACACACTGCACAGTGCCCTCTCTGCCAGACTGACGCACACACACTGCACAGTGCCATCACTGCCAGACTGACTAGCACACAGACTGCACAGTGCCATCTCTGCCAGACTGACGCACACACAAAGCACACTGCCATCTCTGCCAGACTGACGCACACACACTGCACAGTGCCCTCTCTGCCAGACTGACGCACACACACTGCACAGTGCCATCTCTACCAGACTGACGCACACACACTGCACAGTGCCATCACTGCCAGACTGACGCGCACACACTGCACAGTGCCATCTCTACCAGACTGATGCGCACACACTGCACAGTGCCATCTCTGCCAGACTGCCATGCACACTGCCATCTCTACCAGACTGCCATGCACGGTGCCATCTTTACCAGACTGCCATGCACAGTGCCATCTCTACCACACTGTCACATACCCTGGTAAAGTGCCATCTCTACCACACTGTCACAAACCCCCGGTACAATGCCATCTCTACCATATTGTCTCATACTCCCGGTACAATGCCATCTCTACCACACTGTCTCACACCCCAGTACAGTGCCATCTCTACCACACTGTCTCATACCCCCCTATACAGTGCCATCTTTACCAGACTAAAAGACAATGCAGAGTACCACTTCTACCAAATTGATTTGTACAATGCCATCTCTATTGCTGTAAACAAAGGATACATGCCAAAGAAGCTTACAATCTAATGGTATAATGAGAGACATTATCGAAGGAGTTTACAGTTTAGTAGTATAATAAAATAAGACTGTACCTAGGACTCTACAAAGAAAATGATATGTGTTCCACCAAGTTGAAATTGAATGAAAACTGCCCCTACAAACTTGAAGTGGAGAGCTTACAATCCAGAGATTAAAATGGTATGAAGCCTACAACATTTTTTTTTATTATATGTCCTGTCACTTTAAATAGCTGAGGTTTAGAGCTACAACACGGGGGCATACAATGGAGTCCAGTCTGACAGCAGGAAAACAAGAGGCTTGCACTTAATATACTCAGCACTCACATACATTTACTGTGCTGAGCTGCCCAGCTCTGTATACATCTACATGCACATACCTCACATTGCTCAGGGATGATATATATATAGTTCCAAACTGCTCTGCATACTATGCATTGCTCTGCACAGATATATATATATATAGGTATATAGATAGAAATTGTTTGCATAACTAAGGCTCAGCAACTGTCTACGTAAATATATAGAGATCCACGACATGGAAGTGATTGAATTAATTTGGCAAAATAGCTTACCCCTTGTGATTTGCCCCAGGGTGTGGTTCTGATCCGAGTTGGGCGAGTAGATACCCCCTCTCCTTCAGTTCTGGAGCTTGCCAACCAGATACAACATGGCTCTGGTGAACTGCAATCAACCCCCACCACCTTCTCCCAGTGCCAGCTGGGCCCTGTGGGGCCACAGACACTGCCATGTACCATGGACATTGCCAGGCCTCTTAAGGAGTATAGAAGTTATGAGGACACAGAGTGCCCCACAGATCTGAGAGAATCCATATCTATAATGGGTGGATGCAGAGGTGTGGGAGGCCTGCAATGCTATACAGAATATCAAGGGGCGAGGAAACAGGGGGATGCATTCACACACAGAGCTATTGTCCCAGGGCAACACAGATTAAAATAGGAATACTTGCATGCTGCAAATCTGCTACACATATGCTGACACATAAATAGGAAGGGGCACTATGGGGGGGCAAAGAAGAACACACGCTAAAAAAACAACAGAAAGAGTGAGACACACAACCAGAGAGAGACATCCAGGGACACAGAACGGGGAAAACTCCTGGCCGGCTGAGCTGCAGCTGCCACGGGCTCTCACCCCACCCCGCCTGTGCCTCCCCCCCCCCCCCTCCATTACCAGCCCCACAGCTGACAGGGGGGCGGGCGGACAGGAGGCTTAACCTGCCCATCAGCACAGGCCAGACTGTCTGCTAAGGCCAGGCAGTGTCTGTCTGGGGGTACCGAGCATGGCACCACCCTATATGTACCTGCCCAGCAATGCCAGCCTAAAAGAGGTGCCAAATTTACAGAAACCAAAATACATTTCTCTGTTTACTAGGTGAAGCTTTTTTAAGCACTTTTCCTAAATACTAAATCTGGCCGATAATTTGTTTTAGCTTATCACCCCCACCCAGTGTGTCACTCTCTCTCTCTATCAATGTCATTCTCTCTCCCGGTGTGTCTCTCAATTCTCTGTTTTTCCGTCTCTCTCTAATTTCCTTCCTAAATATGTTCTCATTCATCAGGCTTCCAGGGACAGAGGAGGGAGGTAATGCGGGAGAGGAACAGGAATGGAGGGCAGGAGAGAAAGAGATGAGGCAAGAAATAGTGAGCGCTAAATAAAATTATTCAGAATGTCATATTTGAAGAAATTTACTCCATAATGTGAAAAAGACTATAAATAAAAGCAGCCTTTCATTTTTTACTATTGTATTTTTTTTTTTTATTAATGATGACAGATATTTTTGTCTTTGTTTCCAAAAGGGAGGAACAATAGATATGATTTCTATTCAGTTTAGTTGAAAACCTCCTCTCCAGATAGTACACGTCAATGGAAGACTAAGCCTGCATTGGACAGAACTACCCTCAAGCTACAGGCAGGCTGATTAAAATATAATATGTTTATGTCCCTGTCTTATTTGTGTTATTTTGTACCACACTTCACACTTTACCAAACTCCAGTGACCATTTAAATAATAGGAAATGCAGCAAGAGACAGCACATATGAGGTAGGATTAGAGGAGGGGACAGAGAAGGAGCAAATAAAGAAGGCTATCAAAAGAAATAAAAGTAGATGGCGGAAAAAAAAATGGTGGCAAGAGAAAGAAGCAATAACAGCAAATAGTAGAAAAGAGATAGGGAAGGCAAAAAGGTGATAAATCCACTGGAGAAATGGTCAGTGGAGGACAAGAAGGGGAGGAATGGGTAGAGAAGAATGGGTGCAGGAAGGGTCCAAAATAAAAAAGGAGTGGAAGAAAGGAATTGGGAATGGGAATGGATACTTTTCTGAACTGCTACCTTGTCGTGGTGAAGAGACATGTTTACCTCAATGAAGCTATGGGCTATACCATGTAGGGTCACCCAAGATGGGGAGGTTATAGCAGAGAGGTCAGAAAAATTGCGGTCTACTGGAAAAGTAACTGACAACCGACTCCAGTATCTTTGCCAAGAAAAACCTTATGGATAAGAATGACCAGACACAAGATCTGCCGTGGTCCATAGGGCCACGAAGAGTAGGATACAACTGAATGACTAAACAACAACAACAACGGGAATGGTTAGAGAAGGATGGGTATATGCGCAAGGATTTAAAAAAATAAAAGGGATAGAAGAGAGGGACAACTAAGAGAAGGATGGAAAATAGTGACAAAGAGGACAAGGGGATAAACTATAGAGACAGGGTAACAAGGGGAAGGGGGAGCAGGAGAGAGAGCTCTGATGGGACCATACAGAGGAAAAGCAATAAGTGCAGTGCCAGCATGAACCAGAGCTATTGTTCTGTGGGATGACTGTGTGTGTGTCTGAGTCAGGGAGTCTGTGTGACCTCATGTAATGTTACTGCAATTACAGAAAGACACTTCTCTCAGCACATTAGACTGTAAGCTCTTTGGGTGAGGTGTGTGTGTGTGACACAATGACTCTCTGTCAAGTCGAGTGTCATTGTTTTTGTTCCGCAAATTCCACACAAAAGAATCAGATAGAGGAGTGGGTGTATAAAAAATTAATTATTCATACAGATCCTGAAGACAAAGAGAAGAAGGGGGGAGCTGGGTGTGGTGTGGGGTCCCAAGGCTGGATAGTTAACCCTTTATGAAAAGTGGTGGTCAGCATCCCACCCAGATACAAACACACACACAACATGAGGGAGTTATGTCAACATAACATTACTACAGATAGTGATACAGTGGCATTAGCTTGAGAGAGAAATAGATAGAGAGATTAATAATTACTATATATATATATATATATATATATATATATATATAAATAAGTTAATTGTGTATCTAACTGCGCTTCTGGATTAAAAAGCAGTAAAAAAAATTTGTAACACACTTTTATACAATTAAATAAAAATAATTATAAAAAGCAATTGTGTTGTGTACCAAATTCAGTATTCTTAAGACAAGCAGCCTGATCCAATTTTTCAGATCCCTTTAAAATCTTATTCTATGTCTTTATATTGTGTCTTTAGATCCTTGGCGCTTATCTTCAGTTTCTTTTTCCTTAGTGCTGAAAAATAGACAAGGAGAAAAGAGGCTCCTCTAAGGTAGTAGGTTTTGCAAATGAGGAAAGTTCTTTAAAAAATAGGTAATCTCCTTACATTTATGTCAGATTATTCAGGCCCTCAGATCCTGTCACTGCTCTCCTTGTGCAGGGTTATATGTGCCGTCAGCTTTATGCATGCAGTCATCAGGGAGAGAGAGGTATGGTCAATAACGTTTTAATACAGAGTAAAAAATAATATAAAAAGCTTACATTAGGTTTAGTAATGTCCACAAATGGAAGATAACTTCCTTCAGTCCTCTGTGTCTGTATCTCCACAGGTCAGCAGCAGCAGCTCTCCACGTGCTGTGATTCTGTTTCCTGCTTTGGTAGTCACAGGTGGAACTGTTTAATCACTCAACCGGTTTCACACTTGTGCTTCGTCTGGAGTGGGTGGTTGTATTGTTCTGATCTTCTATTTAAGTCATTCTCTTAATTGACTTGATAATGCTCAGCATTTAAAATTAACTTCTCAATTAGTTCATAAATAATAAAAAATACATTTTTACACCATAGTATACTTAAAACAAATATACCACTTTTATAAAATTACAAGGTACAGTTAAAACATTATATATGTTAAAATAGTTTTCTAACACTCATGATATAATTTATTTAACAACATAATTATTTGTGTGTTAATATATTCTTGCTGATTGGAACTGATAAATGGTATCTTTTTCCCATTTTTACTGCCAACTAATGTTACTGTCACTATCAAACTGCAATACCATGAAGTAACATTAGTTGGCAGTAAAAATGGGAAAAAGATACCATTTATCAGTTCCAATCAGCAAGAATATATTAACACACAAATAATTATGTTGTTAAATAAATTATATCATGAGTGTTAGAAAACTATTTTAACATATATAATGTTTTAACTGTACCTTGTAATTTTATAAAAGTGGTATATTTGTTTTAAGTATACTATGGTGTAAAAATGTATTTTTTATTATTTATGAACTAATTGAGAAGTTAATTTTAAATGCTGAGCATTATCAAGTCAATTAAGAGAATGACTTAAATAGAAGATCAGAACAATACAACCACCCACTCCAGACGAAGCACAAGTGTGAAACCGGTTGAGTGATTAAACAGTTCCACCTGTGACTACCAAAGCAGGAAACAGAATCACAGCACGTGGAGAGCTGCTGCTGCTGACCTGTGGAGATACAGACACAGAGGACTGAAGGAAGTTATCTTCCATTTGTGGACATTACTAAACCTAATGTAAGCTTTTTATATTATTTTTTACTCTGTATTAAAACGTTATTGACCATACCTCTCTCTCCCTGATGACTGCATGCATAAAGCTGACGGCACATATAACCCTGCACAAGGAGAGCAGTGACAGGATCTGAGGGCCTGAATAATCTGACATAAATGTAAGGAGATTACCTATTTTTTAAAGAACTTTCCTCATTTGCAAAACCTACTACCTTAGAGGAGCCTCTTTTCTCCTTGTCTATTTTTCAGCACTAAGGAAAAAGAAACTGAAGATAAGCGCCAAGGATCTAAAGACACAATATAAATATATATATATACATATATATACACAAACACACACATATATATATATATATATATATATATATATATATATATATATATATATATGTGTGTGTGTGTGTGTGTGTGTGTGTGTGTATATATATGTATACAAACACTTCACCACATATATTGGTCCAGAAAGTACCACTTCAAGTTGAAAGTTGAATAAAGCTTAAAATGTCATTTATATTTTTTATATACTACTGGGACTTTTACATTAGTCATTAATCCGTTGCGGAGAGATGGACAAATAAGGATTCGGATGATTATAGAATCACATTATCATTTAATTAATTTATATTTTAATTGTTGACAATCATGACAAAAATAGGATTTTTGGACAATCATCAGAGCATTTTTTGCTGAAAAAATGTGACTATTAGATTTAGTGAATATAGGGGCAGACGAATACAGGGGTCCCGCTGTTCTTTTATCCGTCTCTAATATATTCATTTATTTTAAAATGTCCACACTACTATAATCACAGCTGTACTGTCACACGTGCATGTAGAGAGACATTACACGGGGTGAACACACAAACACAATGTGGGAGGGGCACAGATATGTGCGTGGAATGTAGAAGGCTGCCCTGGGGTAAGAGGGGCAGGTGCCTGGTGGGTAATTGCATTGCACCTGCTTCCTTGTCATACACCCATCAAACCCGACCAGAGGCATAAACACACGGAACAGGCTCCACAGGAAGGCTCGACACCCTGTGCAAGGTTCAGAAAGTGTTAAAGTTACCCCTTAAGTGTCATATTTACAGTATTCTCTTTTGAACAGTTTGACTTGATAATGTGCAAAATGTTTTCTAATTTTTAAAATAAACCAATGCACCCTATATGCAATTATGATTAAAAGTATATAAAAGTTTCCCTGTTTTTAATATTAAAATAAACAACTTGATTGTTGTTTCCACTCACTCAAATCTTCCCAACAGTCTCTGCAAAGGTCTGCCCCCAGCAGCTCATGCATACAATGTTTCTATCGGTGTTAGATGCACTAGCCATAGATGCAGATAAGATGTATATTAATTTCTGTTGAAAGCGGCTCTCTCAGTAGCACACCGGACAATAAATCTTTATGAAAGAGTAAGCCTTCATTGGATAACAATCATCCTCAATCTAAAATGGAATTTACCAAGACACCAGCAGATTCAGTTATATATAGTTACATAATTACATACTTAATTGAGGTTGATTTTTTTTTTAGCCCATCAAGTTTTTAGATCTCCTCTGATCTGCAAAATGCAGATTATTTGTTAATTGATCCAGAGGAAGAAAAAAAAAAAAAAAAGAAACCCAAGTGAAACTTTACCAATTGTCTCAAAAGGGAAAAAAAATATATATTTCCTGACCCCAGAAACTAGAGATCAGATTCCTCCCTGGATACATACTCCCCCTCTAATTATCCAGGATAACCTGTTAAAAAGGAGAGGACCTAATACTGAACCCTGAGGAACCCCACTTACCACATTAGTCCAATCTGAGTATGCTCCATTTACAACAACCCTTTGCTTCCTGTCTTTTAGCCAGCTCTCAATCCATGTGCATATATTTACTGCAATTCCTGTATGCCTTAGTTTTCACAATAGTCTTCCATGTGGCACTGTATCAAAAGCCTTTGCAAAATCCAAAAAGACTACATCCAAGTTCTTACTAACCTCTTCAAAGAAACTAATTAGATTTGTTGGACATCACCTATCCCTCATAAATCCATGTTGACCCCTACTTATTATGCTGTTCAAATAGACATATTCTTGTATATTATCCCTTATTGACCCTTCTAAAAGCTTTCCCACTACATAAGTGAAACTCACTGGTCTATAATTCCCAGGATTTGCTCTTGCTCCCTTTTTAAATATAGGTATCACATCTGCGTTTCTCCAGTCATCTGGTAGAGACTCTGTGTTGAGTGAATCTTGAGAAAAAAAAACTCCCCAGCCATTCTACCATCTTATTCCCTAGCACACAAGCTCCCTCGTCATTAAGGGGCAATCCATTCCTTTCCAAAACTACTGTAACCTTTTATAAATCAAGAAAAACAAACTACATTATTACACATTTCAGAGCAAGAATCACTGCTAAAAAAAAAAAGCCTTTCACCTAACTAAATAAATATATAATTATGTTTATTTTATAATAATGAGAATTCCTAGAAAACATTAACTGTTTACATAAAAGTTATTGACCTTGCCCAGTTTGCCAGATACTTTTCCATGTTTGTGGATGGAAGAAGCTGCCATTTTAAAATGGTTTTAGGTTATGGATACCAAGTTCTGATTTGGTCAAAAGTTCAAGTGCCAGCTCAAGAGCCAAACAGACTACAGCTGAGTGTTCTGTGCTCCTCAGGAGCCCATATCACCTAACATACTAAGGACTGACAGCAGTAATAGCCAAGGGCTAAAACTTTTCCATGAATATTTGAATGAACTCTCTCATAAGTGAGGTGAACTGTTGAGAACATACTTGAAAGCTAAAAAACGTCACTGATGCAAAACAGCTGTAATCTGGACCAGATTGATGTTCTGCTGGAGATAGACTATGTTATATTGAACAATGAGCAGCTAATATGCTGGCTAATGTAAAAGTGACACATATTGCCCTCTACTAAGGGTTCCCCGGTAGGATCCTGTGCTTTCACTGCTGCAGCCTGGGTTCGATTCCAGTAAGGGAACCAAGAAGCATAGGGAGGGGCTTTTCTCCACCTCCCTGTGCCTTATGATGGGGAGTGGACAGGTAAGCTAAGGGCTAGACCATCATGGAGCTTGGAAGCAGGCAGGGCTATGAGGTAATTGGCTCTACCCCAGTGATGTCATTAACATTGATCCCAGGTACTGAATTAAAAACCTCTTTGCCGCTGCCCTATTGGCCGGTTACAACACATTATCATAGCCCTCCCCATTTACTGAGCATACTCATTCTGAACCAGAACTAGTCAGAATTGTTTTTTGCTCAAGGGGAAAACTGACAATTTCAAAAGTAAGAACGTTTTACTATAAACTGCATATTGTTTGTAATTTGTTGTTGTTGTTGTTGTTGCGGTTTAGTCGTTCAGCCGTGACTCTTTGGACAGCAGCATGCCAGGTGCATCTCTCAGTCACTGCCCCTCTGAGCTCCATCAAGTTCATGTTCATTGCTTCAGTGACCTCATCTATCCATCTCCGCCTCTGTCGCCCCCTTCTTCTTGTGCCTTCAATCTTCCCCAGCATCAGAGTCTTTTCTAGGGAAACCTGCCGTCTCATAATATGGCCAAAATATTTGAGCTTCAGCCTCATGATCATACCTTCTCATTGGACAAATCATCACTGCTGTTAAGATCCTTCCTGTAAAGATCTTCAGTGTATTCCTGCCACATCTTCTTTGTCTGATCTTCTTCTGTTCCTATCATTTTTGTCTTTTAAAACGCTTACTTTTGCTTGAAAGGTGCCTTTTAGGTTCCCAATTTTCTTGAAATGATCTCTTGACTTGTGTTATCTCCTTCAATCTCTTTACACCGCTCATTGCAGAATGTCTTCTTGCTGTCCTCTGGAATTCTGCATTCAGTTGGACAAATCTTTTCTTATCTCCACTACCTTCCACTTTCCTTCTTTCCTGGGCTACTGTCAAAGCCTCATCAGACAGACAGTTTGACTTCTTACTTTTCTTTCTTTTAGGGATATTCTTTGTTGCCGTTTCCTGGATTATGTTGCAAACTTTGGTCCAAAGTTCTTCAGGCATTCTATCTTCCATGTCTAGTTCCTTAAATATATTCTTTACTTCCACTGCACATTCACAAGGGATATTATTTATTTATCTACTTGGTCTGATGGTTTCCCTCTTTTCTTCAGTTTAATTTTCAATAAGAAGCTCATGGTTTGAGTCGCAGTCAGCTCCAGGTCTTGTTTTTGCTGACTGTCTAGAGCTCCTCAATCTTTGGCTGCAAAGTATATAGTCAATATGATTTCTATGTTGTCTATCTGGTGATTTCTATGTTTAGAGTAATCTCAGAGGCTGTTGGAAGAGGGTTTTTGCTATGACCAGAGAATTACCCTTGACAGAATTCTACTAATTTCTGACCTGCTTCATTTTGTACCCCAAGGCCAAATTTGCCCGTTATTCCAGGTGTCCTTTACATAGTTACATAGTTACATAGTAATTAAGGTTGAAAAAAGACTTTCAGTCCATCAAGTTCAACCTGTTAAGATCTCCTCTGATCTGCAATATGCGGATTAGTTATTAATTAAATTATTGATTAAATAATTATTAATAGTATAGTATTGGAGAATGAATAAAGAGTTAGTCCATCAAGTTCAACCTTTTTAGATCTCTATTGATCTTTTTAATTTGGACTATTTATTATTATTGTTAATTGTTAATTATTGTTAATTGATCCAGAGGAAGGCAAACATAAAAAAAAAACCATTGAAACTTTGCCAATTGTCTCATAAGGGGAAAAAAAAAAGCAAAATTCCTTCCTGACCCCAGAAACTGGCGATCAAATTTCTCCCTGGATCAATATTCCTTGCTTGTTATCTAGGATAGCCTTGAATGCCCTCTTTATTCAGAAATATATCTAACCCCTTTTTGAAGTTGTCTATCGAATTCGCTGTCACCACCTCCTTTGGTAGAGAATTCCACAGTTTAACCACCCTAACTGTGAAGAACCCTTTTCTTTGTTTAAGGTGAAATCTTTTTTCCTCTAACCTCAACGGATGTCCTCTTGTCAGTTGAAAATCTCTTGCTACAAAAAGTTCACTTGACAAAGCCTTATATTGACCCTGGATGTATTTAAATAACGTAATCATATCTCCTCTTAGACGCCTTTTTTCTAGCGAAAATAAGTTTAATTTTGCTAGTCTTTCTTCATAACTTAGCCCCTCCATTTCCCTTATTAGTTTTGTAGCCCTTCTCTGTACTTTTTCCAGCTCTAAAATGTCTTTTTTGTGAGGTGGTGCCCAAAATTGTACTCCATATTCCAAATGAGGGCGTACTAGAGATTTGTATAGTGGCAGAATTATATCTTCTTCCCTGGCTTCTATACCCTTCCTAATACATGCTAATATTTTATTTGCCTTTGCAGCAGCTGCTTGGCTTTGAGCACTGTTACCTAGGTGGTTGTCCACTAGTACTCCCAAATCCCTTTCAATATCTGATACCCCTAGATTTGCTCCATTAAGATTATAGATTGCTTGGCTATTGTTCCTTCCCAAATGCATAACCTTACATTTATTTGTATTAAATCTCATCTGCCATTTAGCCGCCCATTTCTCTAATTTATGCAAATCCTTTTGTAGGGAAAGTACATCATTATCTGATTTTATTACCTTGCACAACTTAGTGTCATCAGCAAAAATGGAGACACTACATTCGAGTCCTACTTCAATGTCATTAATAAATATGTTAAAAAGGAGAGGACCCAATACTGAGCCCTGAGGAACCCCACTTATCACATTAGACCAATCGGAGTATGTTCCATTTACAACAACCCTTTGCTTCCTGTCTTTTAGCCAGCTCTCGATCCATGAGCAGATATTTACTGCAATTCCTGTATCCCTTAGTTTGCTCACTAGTCTTCCATGTGGCACTGTATCAAATGCCTTTGAAAAATCTAAAAAGACTACATCCACTGAGTTGCCCTGATCCAAGTTCCTACTAACCTCCTCATAAAAACTAATTAGATTGGTCTGACACGACCTTTCCTTCATAAATCCATGTTGACTGCTACCTATGATCCTGTTCAAATAGACATATTCTTGTATTCTGTCCCTTATTAACCCTTCTAAAAGCTTCCCAACTACAGAAGTGAGGCTCACTGGTCTATAATTCCCCGGATTTGCTCTAGATCCCTTCTTAAATATAGGTATCACCTCTGCTTTTCTCCAGTCATCTGGTAGAGACCCTGTAGTGAGCGAGTCTTTAAAGATTAGATATAATGGTTTGGCTATTACAGAACCCAGCTCCCTCAGTACCCTTGGATGTATTCCATCAGGACCTGGGGCTTTATTAACATTTATTTTCTCCAACCTCTTTTGTATTTCTTCCTGCGTTAACCAATTATTTAGTGAAGGTAGTGTAGCCCCATTATGTTGCAGTGTCCCAACCACTGGTACCTCCCTTGTGTAAACCGACGAAAAGAACCTATTTAGCTCATCTGCCTTTTCCTGGTCACTAATTATCAGATGGCCTGTGTCACATTGTAATGGTCCTATCGATTCCTTCCTGGCCTTCTTCCCATTAATATATTTATAAAATATTTTAGGGTTAGTCTTACTTTCCATTGCAACTGACTTCTCATTTTCTATTTTAGCCAGTCTAATAGCCCTTTTGCAAGCCTTGTTGATTTCCTTATAGTCACATAAAGATGCCTCTGTTCCCTCCTTCTTGTATAATTTAAATGCATATTTCTTTTTCCTCATCATGATCTTTAAGTCATTGTTAAGCCACATGGGATGTGATTTACTCCTATTTATTTTATTTCCACATGGTACATGCTGATGAGTATGTTTATTTAGTAAGGATTTGAATGTTGTCCATTTATTTTCAGTATTCTTCCCTGTAAGTTCTTTGTCCCAGTCTATATGTTGTATTGCTGCCCGTAGCCCATTAAAGTTAGCCCTTTTAAAATTTAGAGTTTTTGTTGGCCCCTTACAACTCTGTTTTTTGTATTCAATCTCAAATGAGACTGTGTTGTGATCACTGTTCCCCAAGGGTTCCCCTATTTTTACATTTGATATTATATCAATATTACTTGTGACGACTAAATCTAAGATGGCCCCATTTCTAGTAGGTTCTTGTATTACCTGGGCTAGATAATGATCCCTGAGTGTACTCAAGAACCTGCTCCCCTTAGCTGAGCTGCTGGTCTCGTTTATCCAGTTTATATCAGGGTAATTAAAGTCTCCCATTATTAGAACTTGCCCATGCTTAGCTGCATTTCCAATCTGTAACAATAATTGTATTTCCTCACTTTCAGCTATATTTGGGGGTTTATAGCATACTCCCACCAATATGCATTTAGAATTAGCTCCTCCACTATTTAGCTCAACCCACAAGGATTCAATGATGCCTTTAGTGCCAGCATAAATATCTTCTCTAACTATAGGCTTAAATTCAGGCTTAACATAAAGACAGATCCCTCCTCCTCTTTTACCATTTCCCCTATCTTTCCTAAATAGGTTATAACCATCCAGATTAACAGTCCAGTCATGAGATTCATCCCACCATGTTTCCGTAATGCCTATTAAGCCCCATTTTTCTTGTACTGCTAATATTTCTAGCTCATCCATTTTCCCAGGCAAACTTCTTGCGTTTGCAATCATACATTTTATGTTGCTATGGCTCTGCTGATGTGAAGTGCCTGCCACTGTATTTGAGGCCCCTATTAATATCTCCCTACTTTCTATTGTAACCCTCCCCCCTTCTCCTCCCCCATGGGTAAATAATTCATCCCTTTCCCTCTCTACCCTATTTACCCCAATACGTCTATATAGTCCCTCCCCCCCACCTACAAGTTTAAAAACTCCCCCAGCCGTTCTACCATCCTATTCCCTAGCACAAAAGCGCCCTCATCATTAAGGTGCAATCCATCCCGGCTATAGAGATTGTACCCAAGTGAGAAGTCAGCCCAGTGCTCTAAAAACCCAAAACCCTCTGCACTGCACCACTTTTTTAGCCACGCATTAACCTCCCTAAGCTCCTTCTGCCTCCCTGGGCTAGCACGTGGCACTGGTAGTATCTCAGAAAATACTACCTTGGAGGTCCTTGCTTTAAGCTTATTCCCTAATTCTCTAAAATCATTCTTTAGGACGCTCCATCTTCCACTAACTTTGTCATTGGTACCAATGTGTACCAAGACCGCCGGTTCATTACCAGCCCCTCCCAATAATTTATCCACCCGATCCACAACATGCCGAACCCGAGCACCCGGGAGACAGCAAACTGTTCGATTGCTGGGATCTGGGTGACAAATTACCCTGTCTACCTTCCTAATAATAGAGTCCCCTACCACCAAAACATGTCTGTTGTTCTGCCTATTCTGCCCTCCCTCTTCTCCAGTAGAGCTGTTCGCCCGGCTGTTAGAGGGAACAGCTCTATCTGGCATTGCCATTCCTGAATGGACATCGCCAACAGTTTCACTCAATCTGGCAAATCTGTTGGTGTTTGACAACTCAGAACTGGCCTGCCTCCTCCTGTTCCCCCTGCTTCCCCTTGTAACTGTAACCCAGCTACCTCCCTGGCCATCCTCACTAGCCCCAGCTCCTCCCTCCATACTAGGCCCAGCTAAACTGTGCTCCGTGAGCACCAATTCCCTTTCCAGTGGAGCAATATCACTAAGTGCTGCAATTCTCCTCTCCAGATCTTCAATTTGAGCTTCCAAAGAGGCAACATGCTCACACCTGTCACAGAGGTATGGACCCTGGATCATATGTTCCAGTAGTGCATACATTTGACAGGATGTACACTGAATAAGGTTGCCACTGGACTGACTCATAATTATTATTATTGTCTACGAAATTTCAGTGGGAAAAATAAAGAATATAATATAATATATTTATATAAAGTTTTCCTCCTTTGCACTATAAATCTGCCCTCCCTTTTCTTTGAAGGCCCTCCTTTTATTTAAACTCCTAGGCTTTTACTAGAATTGCACTTGATACTGAAAATGTTCGCAAGCTCACAAGTTCCCCTTCTCCGGTTTCTATTAACTTCTGCCTTCTCGCCTGGGCACAATTAGTGCACTCTGCAATTTATCAGCCTTTACTTGTAAGGTAAATCCACTTGTAAACAGGCCCCAAACCAGCTCACAAATCCTTTATCCTAGTTTAACAGTCAAGCCACACCCCTCTCACCTGGGTACACTTAGTGCACTCTGCAGTTTATTAGCCTTTACTTTTTAAGGTAAATCCACTTGTAAACAGACCCCAAACCAGCTCACAAACCTTTTATACAAGTTTAACAGTCAAGCCACACCCCTCTCACCTGGGCACAATTAGTGCACTCTGCAGTTTATTAGCCTTTACTTTTTAAGGTAAATCCACTTGTAAACAGACCCCAAACCAGCTCACAAACCTTTTATACAAGTTTAACAGTCAAGCCACACCCCTCTCACCTGGGCACAATTAGTGCACTCTGCAGTTTATTAGCCTTTACTTTTTAAGGTAAATCCACTTGTAAGGTAAGTTAAGGTAAATCCTACTTTAGCATTCCAATCTCCTATGATGATAGTACAATCTTTTCTTGGTGTTATATCTTTGGCGTGTTGAATGACTTCGAATAAACTGGATAACTTCAGCCTCTTCAGAATCCGTGGTTGGAGCATAGACTTGGATCACTGTGATACTAAATGGCTTGCCTTGAATTTTAATTGAAATCATTCTGTCATTTATTGGGTTGTAACCGAGCACTGCTTTGGCCACTCTTTGACTAGGATGGGCTACTCCATTTCTTCTGCGGGATTCTTGACCACAGTAGAAGATCTGGTGATTGTCCCATTCCAACCATTTAAGTTCACCAATTCCCAGGATATCAATGTTTAACCCTGTCATTTCATTCTTGACCCCATCTAGCTTGCCTTGGTTCATAGTTCTAACATTCCAGCTTCCTATTCTGAATTGATCTTTGCAGCAGTTGACTTTCCTTTCCCCTCCAGACACATCCGCAGCTGGGTGTCCTTTCGGCTTTGGCCCAACCACTTCATTAGATCTGGTGTTACTTGTGCTTGCCCTCTGCTCTTCCTCAGTAATGTGGTAGACACCTTCTGACATGAGGGGCTCATCTTCCGGTGCCATATTGTTATGTCTCTGGTTGTGCCTGTCCATAAAGTTTTCTTAGCAAAGGTACTGGAATGGGATGCCAGTTCCTTCTCCAGTGGGCCACTATTTATCTGACTTCTCTGCCATGACCTACCCCGTCTTGGCTGACCCTACATGGTATAGCTCATAGCTTCATCGAAGTACACAAGCCCCTTCACCACGACAAGGTAGCGATTTGTAATAGTCTGTGTAAAACACATGAGCTTTAATTGTAAATGTTAAGGCACTTATACTTATAATTTTTAATTACAATGATGCTTATGTTTATGTGCACTTCTAATTTATTCAATAAAAGTGATATTTTCTATATCACTTTAATAGATAACCATACCAGTGGCATTATTTTGAAGTAGTCTTCGCTTGGGACCTCGTGACCTCATGGACCATAACTCGTTTCTTAACACTTTATTACCTGGACCATAACAATACGGATTCACGTGGTATTCATGGCAGAAATACTGGAGTGGGTTGCCAGTTCCTTCTCCAGTGGTCCAGAGCATACAGCTCCTGGCATTCCTAGGTGGTCTCCCATCCAAGTACCCAAACCTGCTCGGCTTCAGGGTGGTGTGACCTCTTGCTTCCCTGTCTTGGAATTGAACCCAAGTCGACAGCAGTGGAAGCACCGAGTCCTAACCACCAAGGAATCCGAAAGTTAGGCATTTTAAGTATAAATTATCTAAAAAGGCCCAAACCCTGTACATTTATTTTTTTCTAACTTAGGATCATTAAATAATTCTTACAATAGTAAGAAGTAAGCGCATGTCAAGTTGCTGAAATCATAATAGTCATAAAGACTTAAAGTGTTAAAGTATAATAATTTTTCTTACTTATGATAACTGGGCATGCTTGTCTTGATAATCAGCCCCAAAGTGAGAGTCGAGTAATGGTCTTCGATAGAATGGATTTACAGCAAGGGGGTATCTTTTTGGATAATTCATAATAAAAATATCTCAAAGTGTACAATTAGAAGGGTCTCTGTGCATTTCCCATAAGTTCAGGACACATACAAGAGAAAACCCGGCCCATCTCACTTTAATATAATTTTTTTGTACTACAGAGAGCATACGCTAAAAGGTGCCACGTCTTAAGTGATATTGAATTAAAGCGTGAAAATGCATTGTGGACTCATTTGCATGTTCCCGCCCAGTTTCCCAGAGTGCAATGCAATAACTATTTCTCGGAAATAAGTTATTTAACATATCTTTAGACATACAAATGTCAACACAAATGTACTATTACTTTAAAAGTTATGAAACGTGTCTAGTATGCCTCAGTGTTTGTCATTGGCACTTAGAATGCTCAGCTGATTGGGTCACACTTTAAAGCCACAGCCCGGTTCTAAGCTTCGACAAGTGACGTGAGTTGCTATAGAACAAAAGCAAATGCTAAAAGTTGTACAAACATGTTTGAATGTCTGTAAGTGAACTTTTTCATAGAAAGCAACTTTTGTTTAGGTGAAAATCCCCCTTTAAATACAAGGAGGAAAATCACTTTGGAATAAGGATGGCTGATCCCATTCTTCCCGGGAGGAGGATCAGTCTCATCTAGCTCGCTCCTTTAAGGAAGGATTGGATCTAGCCAGTGACACAGATGGGCTTCCAAATATGTTGTCTAGCGTTCAAAAAAGTCTAGGTATCACATTTTTTTTTCTAAAAACTAGAGTTACTGCATATTTCTATTTTTTTAAACATATATATTTGTTCATCATACTGTTGTCCTTCAAAGGACTGAAAAGTTGTTGTTTTTTTCATCTATCCAATAAATTGGCAAAAGCAACCAAACAAAAAAAAGGAATTCAAGTACTAAAAAAAAAAATACTTTTAATGCTCAAATCTGGTTAACCAGCCTAAAAAAATTCCTATAACAAAAAGACAAGGTGTAAACATCTTCTAGATCAGTGATGGGTGACCAATTTCACTTGAAGGGCCTTGTATATAACCCTTGAGTCCTTTAACGAGCTACACAGTGCTTTAAAAGGAATACGGAAGGCTCCTGGATTTTACTAGGTAATAAAGTGTTAAGAAACACTTATACGCTCTATGTCTGAAGACATACTCTATAGGACTGCATATGTAGTGTCCTAGCCTATCAGGGACCACCTCTAAGCAGCACGTTGCTGATAAATGGTCACTGATTGGTTAGTATGATACAGCTAATCATCCAACATCAGAAACATGATGGTCCTGCCAGTGCCGCAAAGCTGCATTTCCAGATTCCAAACAACATTAGTAACTCATCTAGTTCTTTTTTAAATGAATAGCATTCAAGTTAAATTTCCTTCCTTAATATTAATTAAAATCTCTTTCATTATCAGCATTTCACTCTGAAATATCAGGATACACAGCAAAATGTCAGGTTCTGCCCACAATCATGTCTTAATTTTGTTTGTTTTGTGACGTTCAGTTGTGTCCTACTCTCAGTGACCTCATGAACTGTAACATACCATGCTGATCCACTTGGTATTCATGGCAGAGATACTGGAGTGGGTTGCCAGTTCCTTCACCGGTTATACTGGGAAGGATTACAGCACATGAAGAAGGGGACGGCAGAAACGGAGGTACATGAGATCATTGAAGTAATGAACATGATCTCGATGGAGCTCAGACGGGCAGTGGCTGACGGATGTATCTGGGGTGCTGCCATCCATAGTGTCACGGAGAGTTGGATACGACTAAACAACAACAACAGCAAATTGCTTTGAGAGGGAATTCTGGAAGATGTGGTCTTGCCATAAGTATTCACAAATTGAAAAAATACAAGTTGCAGTATTTCACTGAAGTCTCTCATCCGAAAAGGCGGGTGCCCTGGTGGTCCAGTGGTTAGGATTCAGTGCTTTCACTACTGTGACCTGGGTTCGATTCCAGTCAGGGAACCAAGAGGTCACACCACTGTGAAGCCAAACTGGGTTGGGCCTGGTCAGTTCTTGGAGGGGAGACCACCTAGGAATACCAGTAGTTGTATGCAGTGGCCCACTGGAGAAGGAACTGGAAAACCCACTCCAGTATCTCTAAGATGAATACCCAGTGGATCAGCATGGCCATGGACAAAAAGATGTGCCTGGTGTTTTACGATCAGAGTCGGAAACAAGTGAAAGACGCAAAAAAAAACATAAAATAAATTCACTTTATATATGTATATACCTATTCAGAGTAAAATAATATTTCCTTATAGTCTGACATTGTTGCAAAGCTGCATTTTTTTAATTTTTCACACAATTGTGTGCTTAATAGATTACTTTTTAAATTTATCATACAAAATTCATGTCTTCCTGAATTATGAAAATATACATTTTTGAAGTAAAATGCAGGTTTTGACACCACTCAGACTGTCCCAGACTATGATGGAAGGTAAGAACACCCATCGGTGAGATTTAGGCCCATGATTTAATTTACAGGATGAGTGGCAGTTCCCGGTGAGTGATAGTGGGGCCCAGCCCACTGTGGGTAGGATTCCCGCCAAGCCTTGTCACTGCTTCCCCCTCAGGGAGCAGGAAGGGGCCGTGTGGCCTGCAGGTTCCTGTGGAGTCAGGACAGGATATTAGTGTGAATTTTACCACCTTCCTCTCGTCTGTCCTGCCCTCTCCCAATGACAAAGGGAAACCCAGCTTCCCCCATCACTACTGTATGTGGATCAGTGACAGGATTCGCACCCAAGCTATAAACAAGCGCCATTTAAAGGAGCGCTGTAGTTTGGGAAAGCATTCCCATGCTTGTGAAGTACGTAACAAACTAACAACATCAGCATCTATTACAGCCCGGGACATAAAACTATTATTTTAACAAAAATCATATATTTAGATCACTCTGCTCGTATCATAGAGGATAAAATGCTGCTTAAAAGCATATGGGTCTGCACACTGCAGTAGGGCTGGATGAGTAGTCTAGTGTCCTAGCCTATCCGGGACCATGTCTCAACATTAAGTTGCAGAATGTTGCTGAGAGATGGTCACTGATTGGCTAGTATGAGACACAGCACAGCAAGTACAGTAGAGTCTATGTCTTTGTGAGCTGCAGAGGGCAGGCACAAGCAGGTACTATTTGTATTATTTTAGGCAAAAAAACAGAATTTATAAACACTTCTTAATAAAATAAAGTACATAAAACTAAATAGGTACACAAGGATATTATATACCTGGTAACCTCCAGAACCGTTCCATATCCCTTTAACCTGTTCCATGTTTATAAGGTACCAGGACCTAGATATCCAAAACAGATCCTGGATCCCATGCACTTGGACCGAGCTGCAAATAGATCCAGGACGGTCTAGGAGTCAGGGGGTGAGATACACTATACTCTATAAAATATATATTGAGAAAACAGAAGTAAAGCTTTAGGAGCCTGGACGACTGGACTCAAAGGATTTGGCCCATACAAGAGAGAAGGAGAGATGGGAGTCAGAAGGAGAGCGTGAGTGAGAGAGCGCACAGCAGAAAGAGAGCAAAAAGAGTAAAGAGAGCAAGGCAAAGAGATTGTGATAAAGAGCAAGAGGGAATGAGAGAAAAACAAGACAAAGACAAAATAAGGGAAGGAACAAGAGAAAGAGATGGAGAGGTAAAGAATGAATGATAGGTATAATACCCAAGAGAAAGAGAGAGCCCAATGAAAAGAGAGAGAGCACAGCAGAAAGAGAGCAATATGAACATGGCGAAGAGATAGTGAGAAAGAGCAAGAGACAGAGGGAATGAGAGTAAAACAAGACAAAGACAAAATAAGGGAAGGAACAAGAGAAAGAGATGGAGAGGAAAATAATGAATGATAGGTATGATACCCAAGAGAAGGAGAGAGCACAATGAAAAGAGAGAGCGCACAGCAGAAAGAGAGCAAAAAGAGTAAAAAGATAAAGGCAAAGAGATTGTGAGAAAGAGCAAGAGACAGAGGGAATGAGAGAAAAACAAGACAAAGACAAAATAAGGGAAGGAAGAAGAGAAAGAGATAGACATGGAGAGGTAAAGAATGAATGATAGGTATAATACCCAAGAGAAAGAGAGAGCGCACAGCAGAAAGAGACCAATGAGAGGGAATGAGAGAAAAACAAGACAAAGACAAAATAAGGGAAGGAACAAGAGAAAGAGATGGAGAGGAAAAGAATGAATGATAGGTATGGTACCGAAGAGAAAGAGAGAGCACAATAAGAAGAGAGAGCGCACAGCAGAAAGAGAGCAAAGAGAGGGAATGAGAGAAAAACAAGACAAACACAAATTAAAGCAAGGAACAAGAGAAAGAGAATGAATGATAGCTATGATACCTAAGAGTGCATGATGAAGAGAGAGAGTGCACACAGAAAGAGAGCCACAAGAGTAGAAAGAGAATAGCAAAGAGATTGTGATAAGAGAGCAGACAGAGGGAATGAGAGAAAAACAAGACATAATAAGGCAAAGAGAAAGAAAGAGCACAAGGAAAAGAGAGATAGCACAGCAGAAAGAGTAAAAAGAATAAAAAAGAGCAAGGCAAAGAGATTGTGAGAAGAGAAAGGGAATGAGAGACAGACAAAAAGAGAAAGAGCATGAAAACATGAGAAAAACAGAGCAAGTGAGTGAAAGTGATTGGGTGAGAAATATTGGTTTTGTTTATTCGTTCAATTGTGTACAACTCTCCGTCACACTATGCAACGCAGCACAAACAGGCACATCTATTGTTATGTCTCTGGTTGTGCTTATCCATTAGAGTTTCCTGGCAAAGATACTGGAAGGGGTTGCCAGTTCCTTCTCCAGTGACCTCAATTTGTCTGACCTCTCTGCTATGACCTGCCTATCTTGGGTGACTCTACATGTTATAGCTCACAGTTTCATTAAGGTACACAAGCCCCTTCATCACGACAAAGTAGCGATCTAGAAGGGGAAGAGAAAGATAGTGTGCCTCAAAAAAGGATGATATAATTAAGATAACTTACAGATGTGTTGCAGTGTTATCTAAATTATTTTCACCCCAAATTCCATCTCAGCAAGAGGAGAACAAGAGGTAGGGATATAGTTGGAGGAAAGGAAGTATAAGAATCAACCCACCCCGAGGATCACTAATGTGTCATATTTATCTATTTTTAAGAAGGTGCAAAATGTTGTACATTTTGTAAAATAAACAATTAGACTTTTTCATTATTGTATTCAATGTTGCTTTGATGATAACAGACATTTAGACTTTGTTCCTAAAAATATTAAATATAGTCTCTATTTAGTTCTGTTGAATATTGTTCTCTATTTATTACACTTGACAACATAATACTATGCAAGAGTAAGTACCCGTAGGATAACCCTCTTATAAACTTTCTGGACTGCAATGTCCCCAACTGAATCTTAGTGGATCTGGCCCACTGTCACATCTCCTGGTGACACACGCCTTGGAGAGGTAGCAGTGGATTGTGGAGCGGATATGTCAGACTTCGCACCCATTTCCCCATAATAAACAAGAGCTCTCAGTGCAAACACATCATTTCTGATGCACAAGTGCCAGATTTAATAGGGACACTATAAAATGTTTCAGCATCCACAGTGGGCGAGCGCCGGACACAGATGTCCCACAACTTCCTCTAGACTGCAGGTGTGTGTCAGGGCAGGTTAGGGGCTAATTCTGATGACTGCAATATTTCTGGATAGTTTTCCTTTTTTGGTTCCAGATAATACAGAACAATCTACTATATATATGAGCAATTACTGTGCCCCACAGCAGACACCCACCCACTAAGATTCGTACAACATGTGACAACAGCACCACATATTTGTGTCAAATGATTGGGCAGGTCTGGGAAGTAAAGGACACTCGGAAATAAGGTGCAGGGAGTTAGATTTGTAAGACAGGGGCTTCACGAGACAGTGTGCGTCTATGAATGTAACTGAGAGCATGAAAGAGAGAGAGAAAAAGAGAGAGAGAGAGGGTGAGAAAGAGAGAGAAAGGGTGAGAGAGAGAGAGAGAAAGGGTGAGAGAGAGAGAGAGAGAGAGAAAGAGTGAGAGAGAGAGAGAGAAAGAGTGAGAGAGAGAGAGAGAAAGAGTGAGAGAGAGAGAGAAAGAGTGAGAGAGAGAGAGAAAGAGTGAGAGAGAGAGAGAAAGAGTGAGAGAGAGAGAGAAAGAGTGAGAGAGAGAGAGAGAGAGAAAGAGTGAGAGAGAGAGAAAGAGTGAGAGAGAGAGAGAGAGAGAAAGAGAGAGAGAGAAAGAGTGAGAGAGAGAGAGAGAGAGAGAGAAAGAGTGAGAGAGAGAGAGAGAGAAAGAGTGAGAGAGAGAGAGAGAGAAAGAGTGAGAGAGAGAGAGAGAGAAAGAGTGAGAGAGAGAGAGAGAGAAAGAGTGAGAGAGAGAGAGAAAGAGTGAGAGAGAGAGAGAAAGAGTGAGAGAGAGAGAGAAAGAGTGAGAGAGAGAGAGAAAGAGTGAGAGAGAGAGAGAAAGAGTGAGAGAGTGAGAGAGAGAGAGAAAGAGTGAGAGAGAGAGAAAGAGTGAGTGAGAGAGAGAGAGAGAAAGAGTGAGTGAGAGAGAGAGAGAGAAAGAGTGAGAGAGAGAGAGAGAGAGAGAAAGAGTGAGAGAGAGAGAAAGAGTGAGAGAGAGAGAGAGAGAAAGAGTGAGAGAGAGAGAGAAAGAGAGAGAGAAAGAGTGAGAGAGAGAAAGAGTGAGAGAAAGAGTGAGAGAGAGAAAGAGTGAGAGAGAGAGAGAGAGAGAAAGACTGAGCGAGAGAGAAAGACTGAGAGAGAGAGAAAGACTGAGAGAGAGAGAAAGACTGAGAGAGAGAGAAAGACTGAGAGAGAGAGAAAGACTGAGCGAGAGAGAAAGACTGAGCGAGAGAGAAAGACTGAGAGAGAGAGAAAGACTGAGAGAGAGAGAAAGACTGAGAGAGAGAAAGACTGAGAGAGAGAAAGACAGAGAAAGAGAAAGACAGAGAGAGAAAGACTGAGAGAGAGAAAGACAGAGAGAGAGAAAGACACAGAGAGAGAGAAAGACACAGAGAGAGAGAAAGACACAGAGAGAGAGAAAGACACAGAGAGAGAGAGAGAGACA
>CM050174.1:57785811-58013766 GCA_027410445.1 Discoglossus pictus
AGAATGCAGATATATCCACCCTTCTGAGTGTTTATCAGTTGAACAGAAATGGGAGGATGGATAGATTAGACCACCAGGCACATACTGATTGTTGTCATGGTAACCTCATATCCTGGCAAGCAAATGAGTCAGACATCTTTACAGCAAACCACAAAAATGCACTAAAAACACTGAATATAACACAGAGAGAGCAGGCGGGCCCAAAATGCCCTGTACATGTCACAGCAAGCGGATCAAAACAAGCCTTACATTCTTATAATGGGAAATACTCCAGAGCTAGACTTACTACTGGTTTGTTAATTGTGAGAAAGCAATGGCGGAAACTCATTTCATGTAGGCCTCGTAAAGATGGGTGTTGTATACAATATAAACAAATAATTATTACACACAGCTCATTATACATGTGTAATGCTATGTTCAACTAGATATAACAAATTAATACACTATCAACATAATCTAAAAAAGAATATCCCCCCAGCACACAATACAAATAAATGTAAATAAAAAAAGATTAAAAAATAAATACATATATATATATATATATATATATATATATATATATATATATATTTACATACATATATACAGAGAAAGAGAGAAAAGCTGGATATCATCATCATTATCCAGGTTTCTAACATTTTTTTTGACACCTACACCACTGATAGGTACATCATATTATATCCCATACATATACAAATTAACAGGCCAATACAGAAATATACACAACTTGTACATTGTACATGTCACACAAATGGAGAACTGTACACCTCAGAAAATGCTGAGACTCGCTCAAACTCTTTACCCAAACTGCTGTTAAAACAGTCTTTACTGAGCAGAAAGTACACACACAGCTGTTTGGCAAATATATGCACACATCCTATCCAAATACTGCACATCTGTACACATTTTATACACACACACATCCTGCTCTGCAAACATGCAGCTCATAAACAAATTGTACACATGCACATATGCAATGTATGACAAACACACAAACAAGCTACATGTACTGTCTATTCACAGATAAATTATATGCAATTTGGATATATACACCTATATAGTGTATTGGCACTGCAGGTACTATGGATATAGCAATGCTGTACTAACATGCAACCCGCACTTCATACTCACATTTACATGCTCGGTGCACAGCAAATATAGGGAATGTATACTTATTGTATATGGTCTGCTTACTGTAAATACCTTATGTGTAAAATGCACATATGTGCATGCACTCTACAAATTATATAAAGCTCTGTTTATATATTCTGTTAACACATTTGCTCTGTCAAATGATAAAAATGTCACAGAAGACAGGGCTCATATAATTTGTACTTCTGGCTCCTGAAGATCCTTTCAAGGTATAATGTATCTCTATGAAGAGCTTCCTTCCAGGCTACTAGAAAGAGCTTGTATGGCTTTTAGAAAATCTTCTTAGATCCAAAGAGATGCATTATTTTGTCCACCCCTATATCGGACACAACTGGACCACGCAAATTTATATATATATATATATATATATATATATATATATATGTATATATATATATATGTGTATATATATATATATATATATATATATATATATATATATATATATATATATATATATATATATATATATATATATATATATATCTTTATACACATAAATACATCTCACACAGTAAAGGCCCCTCTGGTTTCACGAGTCCCTGGCATCCTTCTCCACCCAGAGTGGTGAGGTAGTGCAAGACTGATAGATGCACACCCAGCACAGCTCCACACACATCTCCAGCCCTACCATCCTGACCCACATTCCATCCAACAAATACAAATCTCCACACTAAGAGCCTACCAGTCCTGCCACCCAAATCCAATCAAAGTATACCCCAACCACAGTGCCCAAGCAGAACCATACACCATACATCTAGATACCACCATAGTATACACTAACCACAGTGCCAACCAGACCCACACACCATACATCCAGATACCACCACAGTATACCCCAACCACAGTGCCCAAGCAGAAGACAGAACAGTATACTCCAATGAGAGCCCAATCAGGACCACACAGTATACATCCAGATACCAAAGTATACTCCAACCAAAGCGCCCAATCAGAACCACACAGTATACATCCAGATACCAAAGTATACTCCAACCAAAGCGCCCAATCAGAACCACACAGTATACATCCAGATACCAAAGTATACTCCAACCAAAGCGCCCAATCAGAACCACACAGTATACATCCAGATACCAAAGTATACTCCAACCAAAGCGCCCAATCAGAACCACACAGTATACATCCAGATACCAAAGTATACTCCAACCAAAGCGCCCAATCAGAACCACACAGTATACATCCAGATACCAAAGTATACTCCAACCAAAGCGCCCAATCAGAACCACACAGTATACATCCAGATACCAAAGTATACTCCAACCAAAGCGCCCAATCAGAACCACACAGTATACATCCAGATACCAAATTATACTCCAACCAAAGCGCCCGATCAGAACCACACAGTATACATCCAGATACTAAAGTATACACCAACCACAGTGCCCAATCAGAACCACACACTATACATCTAGATGCCAGCACAGTATACCTCAAACACAGTGCCCAATCAGAACCACACAGTATACATCCAGATACCACAATATACCCCAACCACAGTGCCCACTTTGTATCTCTACCCACTCTGTATTTACAGTAGACCCAACCCATCTAGAAGCCCTCACAGTACACCCACTCAGAGCCCCTCTCACACACCCCAACCACAGTCATCACTCACATCCCCACCCATGTCCAGCCATAATCCCTCACAGCCCACTCTACTTGTCCAGAACCCCTTCCAGTTCACCCACTCAGAACAAACCCCACCCAAGATGCCCACCAAGACCACTAATACACATCCCATATACCCCACGTTACTCTCTGAGAACCCCTCACAGCCACCATGACAAGCCAGACCTTAATATAAACATTACCCACCAGGACCCGTTATACCCCACCCTGCCTCCCAGAGCCCCTCTACCTGCACCCACACACAGCATGCCCACGCACCCCAGCCCCACGGTGACCCGGCGGCTCTTACTTGTGCTGTGGGGGGAGACGGGGATCCCACCAGGCAGAAGGCCACGCCATTCATTTGGTGAGGGCCGGGGATTCCTGGCAATGGCTGGACCCTTCCTCCTCCTCCTCTGTGCTGGCTCTGAGCGGCTCTCCCTCCTCACAGGATGACACAGGACCGACACTGCCCTCCTCCTGCTGGAGGGAAGGAGAGAGGGGGAGGAGGAGGGAGCTGTCACACTGAGACATACAGAGAGAGAGCCAAGGAGGAGACACAGAGAGAGAGAGAAGGAGGGAGCTGTCACACTGAGACATACAGAGAGAGAGCCAAGGAGGAGACACAGAGAGAGAGAGAGAGAAGGAGGGAGCTGTCACACTGAGACATACAGAGAGAGAGAGAGCCAAGGAGGAGACACAGAGAGAGAGGAGGACGAGGGAGCTGTCACACTGAGACATACAGAGAGAGAGAGAGCCAAGGAGGAGACACACAGAGAGAGAGAGAGAGAGAGAAGGAGGGAGCTGTCACACTAAGACATACAGAGAGAGAGAGAGCCAAGGAGGAGACACAGAGAGAGAGGAGGACGAGGGAGCTGTCACACTGAGACATACAGAGAGAGAGAGAGCCAAGGAGGAGACACAGAGAGAGAGAGAGAGGAGGAGGATGGAGCTGTCACACAGACA
Organism: Discoglossus pictus; assembly: GCA_027410445.1. NCBI lineage: Eukaryota > Metazoa > Chordata > Amphibia > Anura > Alytidae > Discoglossus > Discoglossus pictus. Next base: position 57,789,556 of record CM050174.1, read on the forward strand.
TACAGAGAGAGAGAGAGCCAAGGAGGAGACACAGTGAGAGAGAGAGAGAGAGAGAGAGAGAGAGAGAGAGAGAGGAGGATGAGGGAGCTGTCACACTGAGACATACAGAGAGAGAGCCAAGGAGAAGACACAGAGAGAGAGAAAGGAGGAGGGAGCTGTCACACTGAGACATACATAGAGAGAGAGAGCCAAGGAGGGAGCTGTCACACTGAGACAGACAGAGAGAGAGCCAAGGAGGAGACACAGAGAGAGAGAGAGAGGAGGAGGATGGAGCTGTCACATTGAGACACACAGAGAGAGAGAGAGACAAGGAGGAGACACAGAGAGAAGAGGAAGAGGGAGCTGTCACACTGAGACATACAGAGAGAGAGAGAGCCAAGGAGGAGACACAGTAAGAGAGAGAGGAGGAGGGAGCTGTCACACTGAGACATACAGAGAGAGAGCCAAGGAGGAGACACAGAGAGAGAGAGAGAGAAAGGAGGAGGGAGCTGTCACACTAAGACATACATAGAGAGAGCCAAGGAGGAGACACACAGAGAGAGAGGAGGACGAGGGAGCTATCACACTGAGACATACAGAGAGAGAGGAGGAGGGAGCTGTCACACTGAGACATACAGAGAGAGAGAGAGCCAAGGAGGAGACACAGAGAGAGAGAGAGGAGGAGGGAGCTGTCACACTGAGACATACAGAGAGAGAGCCAAGGAGGAGACACAGAGATAGAGGAGGATGAGGGAGTTGTCACACTGAGACATACAGAGAGAGAGCCAAGGAGGAGACACAGAGAGAGAGAGAAAGGAGGAGGGAGCTGTCACACTGAGACATACATAGAGAGAGGAGGAGGGAGCTGTCACACTGAGACATACAGAGAGAGAGAGAGAGCCAAGGAGGAGACACAGTGAGAGAGAGAGGAGGAGGGAGCTGTCACACTGAGACATACAGAGAGAGAGCCAAGGAGGAGACACAGAGAGAGAGAGAAAGGAGGAGGGAGCTGTCACACTGAGACATACATAGAGAGAGCCAAGGAGGAGACACACAGAGAGAGAGGAGGACGAGGGAGCTATCACACTGAGACATACAGAGAGAGAGAGGAGGAGGGAGCTGTCACACTGAGACAGAGAGAGAGCCAAGGAGGAGACACAGAGAGAGAGAGAGGAGGAGGAGGAGGGAGCTGTCACACTGAGACATACAGAGAGAGAGCCAAGGAGGAGACAGAGAGAGAGAGAGGAGGAGGAGGAGGGAGCTGTCACACTGAGACATACAGAGAGAGGGAGAGCCAAGGAGGAGACACAGAGAGAGAGGGGGGTGGAGGGTGCTGTCACACTGAGACATACAGAGAGAGAGAGCCAAGGAGGAGACACAGAGAGAGAGAGAGAGAGAGGAGGAGGAGGAGAAGGGAGCTGACACACTGAGACATACAGAGACATACAGAGAGAGGGAGAGCCAAGGAGGAGACACAGAGAGAGAGAGAGAGAGAGAGGGGGAGGGTGCTGTCACACTAAGACATACAGAGAGAGAGAGAGAGCCAAGGAGGAGACACAGAGAGAGAGGAGGACGAGGGTGCTGTCACACTGAGACATACAGAGAGAGAGAGCCAAGGAGGAGACACAGAGAGAGAGAGAGAGAGGAGGAGGGAGCTGTCACACTGAGACATACAGAGAGAGAGAGCCAAGGAGGAGACACAGAGAGAGAGAGAGGAGGAGGATGGAGCTGTCACATTGAGATATACAGAGAGAGAGACAAGGGGGAGACAGAGAGAGAGAGAGAGAAGAGGAAGAGGGAGCTGTCACACTGAGACATACAGAGAGAGAGAGAGCCAAGGAGGAGACACAGTGAGAGAGAGAGGAGGAGGGAGCTGTCACACTGAGAGCCAAGGAGGAGACACAGAGAGAGAGGAGGACGAGGGAGCTGTCACACTGAGACATACAGAGAGAGAGAGAGCCAAGGAGGAGACACAGAGAGAGAGGAGGACGAGGGAGCTGTCACACTGAAACATACAGAGAGAGAGAGAGCCAAGGAGGAGACACAGAGAGAGAGAGAGAGAAGGAGGGAGCTGTCACACTGAGACATACAGAGAGAGAGAGAGCCAAGGAGGAGACACAGAGAGAGAGGAGGACGAGGGAGCTGTCACACTGAGACATACAGAGAGAGAGAGAGCCAAGGAGGAGACACAGAGAGAGAGGAGGACGAGGGAGCTGTCACACTGAGACATACAGAGAGAGAGAGAGCCAAGGAGGAGACACAGAGAGAGAGGAGGACGAGGGAGCTGTCACACTGAGACATACAGAGAGAGAGAGAGCCAAGGAGGAGACACACAGAGAGGAGGACGAGGGAGCTGTCACACTGAGACATACAGAGAGAGAGCCAAGGAGGAGACACAGAGAGAGAGGAGGACGAGGGAGCTGTCACACTGAGACATACAGAGAGAGAGAGAGCCAAGGAGGAGACACAGAGAGAGGAGGAGGAGGGGGCTGTCACACTGAGACATACAGAGAGAGAGAGAGCCAAGGAGGAGACACAGAGAGAGAGAGGAGGAGGGAGCTGTCACACTGAGACATACAGAGAGAGAGAGAGCCAAGGAGGAGACACAGAGAGAGAGGAGGACGAGGGAGCTGTCACACTGAGACATACAAGGAGAGAGCCAAAGAGGAGACACAGAGAGAGAGAGGGGGAGGAGGAGGGAGCTGTCACACTGAGACATACAGAGAGAGAGCCAAGGATGAGACACAGAGAGAGAGGGGGGGATGTGGGAGCTGTCACATTGAGACATACAGAGAGAGAGAGAGAGCCAAGGAGGAGACACAGAGAGAGAGAGCTAGCCAAGGGGGAGACACAGAGAGAGGAGGAGGAGGGAGCTGTCACACTGATAAATACATAGAGAGAGCCAAGGAGGAGACACAGGAGAGAGAGAGAGTGGAGGGAGCTGTCACACTGAGACATACAGAGAGAGAGCCAAGGAGGAGACACAGGGAGAGAGAGAGGAGGACGAGTGAGCTGTCACACTGAGACATACAGAGAGAGATCCAAGGAGGAGACAGAGAGAGGAGGAGGAGGGAGCTGTCACGCTGAGACATACACAGAGAGAGATCCATGGAGCATAAACAGAGAGAGAGAGGAGGAGAAGGGAGATGTCACACTGAGACATACAGAGAGAGAGCCAAGGAGGAGACACAGAGAGAGAGAGAGGAGGAGGAGGAGGGAGCTGTCCACTGAGATATATATATATACTAGCGACTTGCCCGTCAAAAAATGACGGCAATGTTATTGTAAGTGAGCTAATGTTGTTTTGTGTGTAATAGTAAACATGTAATCAATTAATAAATGAATATACTTTACCTATTTGGAAGCATTGTGTTGAAGAGCTGTGAACCTTGTTTGAATTTGGTGCAGCATTAGTGTTGTGGAGCTGCTCTATAAGCGTGGTGAATGTGTGCAGTGTAATACTGTGCGTGCGCAAGGCTAAACCGTTAGCGTAAAATGGCGGTTTCTATATGTTGTCCGTCTTAGCGGATTTTCCGTTGGTGCCTCGTAGTGGTTTTCGATTTCCGTGTGGTGTTTTGCGAGTGTGTTGTGGTGTTTTACGTGTGGAGAGTGCTGTAGCCTCGTTTTCGTTTTGTCCGTCGGCCATTTTTTTTCTCGCTTACCGATTTTCTTTGTGTGTAAAGTGTTTTATTTGTATTTAAATGAAGGTGGAACTTGTTTTTTGGAGGTGCTGGATGGTTCCTCTTGCTGTAGGTAAGTTTTGTATGTATGTGGTGTGTGTATGTATTGTGTTTTTAATTTTGTAATGTTCGCGAGTAGCGTCCGAGTGTTGTGAGGCCGTAATGTGTGTGAACGTGTGTCGTATGTTGTTTTCGAGTGTCGTAATGTGTGTGTCGTGCTCTTTGGGTTGCGACTTGAACTTTGCGAGGTCCTCAGGTGCTGGCATGGAGTGCCTACGGCGCTCCATGCCAGCAACTGAGACCCTCGCCCAGTGCCCTCGCTTCGCGAGGGCCGCGGGCTCGCTATGCGAGCCCGCAGCATTAGCAACAACTCGCACGCTCACAACTATATATGTGATATAGAGAGAGAGAGCCAAGGAGGAGACAGAGAGAGAGAGGAGGAGGATGGAGCTGTCACACTGAGACATACAGAGAGAGCGCCAAGGAGGAGCAAGAAAAATCCAGGAAATTATAGACACTTCTGTAGTGGGGAAGTGTTAATAAGAGATAATATAAAAGAATATGTCGATTTGAACAAGATCATAAGTAGGAGTCAACATGGATTTATGAGGGATAGGTCGTGTCAAACAAATCTACCGGTAATTAGTTTCTATGAGGAGGTTAGTAGGAACCTGGATCAAGGCACCTCAGTGGATGTAGTATTTTTGGATTTTGCAAAGGCTTTTGATACAGTGCCACTTGGAAGACTATTGTGCAAACTAAGAGATACAGGTATTGCAGTAAATATCTGATCATGGATTGAGAGCTGGCTAAAAGACAGGAAGCAAAGTGTTGTTGTAAATGGAACATACTCCGATTGGACTAATGTTGTAAGTGGGGTTCCTCAGGGTTCAGTATTAGGTCCTCTCCTTCTTTAATATAATTATTAATGACTTAGAGGTGGGACTGGAAAGTAGTGTCTCCATTTTTGCTGATGACATGAAGTTGTGCAAGGTAATTAAATTATATAATAATGTGCTTTCCCTCCAAAGGGATTTGCATAAATGAGAAAAATGGGCGACTAAATGGCAGATGAGATTTAATATGAATAAAGGTAAAGTTATGCATCTGGGAAGGAAAAATAGCTATGCAATTTATAATCTTAATGGAACAAATCTAGGGGTGTCGGATATTGAAAAGGAATTGGGAGTACTTATGGACAACCACCTAGGTAACACTGCTCAAAGCCAGGCAGCAGCTGCAAAGGCAAATAAAATATTATCATGTATTAAGAAGGGTAAAGAAGCCAGGGAAGCAAATATAATTCTGCCACTATACAAATCTCTAGTACGCTCTCATTTGGAATATGGAATACAATTTTGGGCACCACTTCATAAAAAGGACATTTTAGAGCTGGAAAAAGTACAGAGGAGGGCAACAACACTAATAAGGGGAATGGAGGGGCTAAGTTATGAAGAAAGACTAACCAAACTAAACTTATTTTCTCTAGAAAAAAGGTGTCTAAGAGGGGATATGATTACCCTATATAAATACATCCAGGGTCAATACAAGGCTTTGTCAAGTGAGATTTTGTTCCAATAGTTTTTAAACTGACAAGAGGACATCCCTTGAAGTTAGAAGTAAAAAGATTCCACCTTAAAGAAAGAAAAGGGTTCTTCACAGTAAGGGTGGTTAATCTGTGGAATTCTCTACCAGAGGAGGTGGTGACAGCAGATTCAATAGATAACTTTAAAAAGGGATTGGATATATTTTTAAATAAAAAGGGCATTAAGGGCTATCCTGGATACATATAGAGGGAATATTGATCCAGAGAGGAGTCCAATCGCCAGTATCTGGGTTCAGGAAGGAATTTTACATTTTTTCCCCTTTTAAAACAGCTGGCAAAGTTTCACTTGTTTTTTTTCTGTTTGCCTTCCTCTGGATCAATTAACAATAATCCCAGTATTGCATATCAAAAAAGGTTGAACTTGATAATCTAAAATTATTTTTTCAACCTCAATTACTATGTAACATAGTGAGAGAGAGCCAATGAGGAGACACAGAGAGAGGGAGGAGGAGGGAGCTGTCACACTAAAGCATACAGAGAGAGAGAGAGAGCCGAGGAGGAGACACAGAGAGAGGGAGGAGGAGGGAGCTGTCACACTGAGACATACAGAGAGAGAGAGAGCCGAGGAGGAGACACAGAGATAGGAGGAAGAGGGAGCTGTCACACTGAGACATACAGAGAGAGAGAGAGAGAGCCGAGGAGGAGACACAAAGAGAGGGAGGAGGAGGGAGCTGTCACACTGAGACATACAGAGAGAGAGAGAGAGCCGAGGAGGAGACACAGAGATAGGAGGAAGAGGGAGCTGTCACACTGAGACATAAAGAGAGAGAGAGCCAAGGAGGAGACACAGAGAGAGGAGGAGGAGGGGGCTGTCACACTGAGACATACAGAGAGAGAGAGAGAGAGAGAGACAAGGAGGAGGAGGAGGGAGCTGTCACACTGAGACATAAAGAGAGAGAGAGACAAGGAGGAGACAGAGAGAGGAGGAGGAGGGGGCTGTCACACTGAGACATACAGAGAGAGAGAGAGAGAGAGAGAGAGACAAGGAGGAGGAGGAGGGAGCTGTCACACTGAGACATAAAGAGAGAGAGAGACAAGGAGGAGACAGAGAGAGGAGGAGGAGGGGGCTGTCACACTGAGACATACACAGAGAGAAAGAGCCAAGGAGGAGAAACAGAGAAAGACAAGGAGGAGACAGAGAGAGAGAAAGACAAGGAGGAGACAAAGAGAGAAAGAGACAAGAAGGAGACACATACACAGAGATAGAGAGACAAGTAGACACAAGAAGAGAGAGAGAGAGAGACAAGGAGGAGGAGGAGGGAGCTGTCACACTGAGACATACCTAGAGAGGGAGAGAGAGGGGAGGAGGAGGGGAGCTGTCACTTTGAAACATACACACAGAAAGACAGGGAGGAGGAGGGGAGCTGTCATACATACAGAGAGAGAGAGACAAGGGGGAGACACAGCTAGAGGAGTAGGGAAGCTATCAAGTGAGACATAAAGAGATAGAGAGCCAATAAGAAGACACAGGGACCCATGAGACACAGAGAGGGATAGCCAAGGAGCAGACACCAAGAGAGGAGGGGAAGTGAGAAAGGAGACATAGAGAGATGGAAGAGGATTAGAGCTGTCACACATAGACATACAGAGAGAGGCAAGGAGGACACAGAGAGGAGAGGAGCTGTCACACTGAGACATAACAAGAGAGGGAGGGAGAGAGAGAGGAGGAGACACAGAGATGGGGAGAAGGAAGAGGGGAGCTGTCATTCTGAAACATACAGGGAGAGTGAGCCAAGGAGGAGACACAGAAAGAGGAGGGAGGGTAAGGTAGCAAGTGAGATACACAGAGAGAGAGAGAGCCACGGAGGAGACAGAGAGAGAGAGGAGACACGCAGGGAGGAGGAATAGATGAAGCGGTTACTCTGAGACACACAGAGACAGAGAGCTGTCCCACTGAAATACAGAGAGAGCGGGAGGAGACATATCCGGGGACATTCCTATTTTCTATATCAATATTTAGGAAAACATACAATATCCCCTAAACTATGTTCTTTTAAAGAACTTGATAATGTGCAAAATATTTTTATTGATATTTAAGAAATATGTTACTGCTTAAAGAGACACTGTCACCCCAAGAGAATGCGGGCTTCATCTTCAATAGCATTAAAAACTGTCTATACATTGTACTAGCAGATTTGCACTACAATGAATCATTCCTGAGATAATCCAGATTGATTGTGGGCCTCCTTTAAGGTACTTTGCTGCTCAATATGCTAATTTCAGTCTGAGAGTGCTTAATAAGAAGAGGACCTAGCTGCATGATAACCTTAAAGGGCCATTGTCTTACACTAAAGAGACATACACGCAGACTTAGTCTTAATAAGCATATCAAAGAAGCTAATTAGTACTTGGGAGTAATTTGTTTACATAAGAACACAGCAGGAAAAAAATGATTATCTCCTGGACAATTCTCTTTAGAATAAAATGGCTAATGCAATGGATAGGTACATTTTCATACTGTTGAAGAATAACTTTAAAAAAAAACTTGATTTGGGGGGTAACATATTTCCCTTAAGCAGCCATATTTGTTTTGCTTTGTGTTTGCATGTGAAATAAAGTTCTGCAGTCACATTTCATTATAACTTCTACAAAATGTATGATAACAAAAAAATGTATTTTTTTACATAGTAACAGCTATATTTAGACATGCCCAGAGGCCCACTTTTTGTCATAGCGATCACCCATAAACATGTATAAACACATGCACAGGCCCTGTGTACACAGTGTCACATACATATCACAGGCTGAGGAATTTCTGGTTTCCTTGCTCCAAAAAAAGTCATTTGAAACACAGGAAAAAGGCGTAATTCTCAGCATTAACTCTTCCTGTGCCTTGTCCCCCGGCCCAGGATAGGGGGACTTCCTGTGTCACACACAATATGTGTGGATGCAGAAGAGGGGCTCACTAGAAATGGCATGGTGTGAGCTGACATCTACTAGTGATTTATAAAGGGGCACTTGTACCCTTTTTTTCTGTTGCTATTACTTCTTCCTGTATCATCACACATCCTATTGGCTTTTCCTGCTAATTGTTGCATTGCTTCCCTAACCTTAAATATCCAAGTATATTGCGCTAACAGGAGTTAGATGTTTTAATTATGCAGTGGTCATTAATTAATTTCACATTCAGTTATTTAAAAAAAAACAATATTCAACACTAAACTCACTTTCAAAGATCGAGCTCAGCTGCTGCTTGTCTCCACACTCTATAAGGTCAATGGGACCTTGTCTAGCAGGCAGCTGCTAAAGTTTTAGAACATAATTATATCAACACTATTGTCTATATTGGCTGGACGCATGCTGTGTTAAAGTGCTTTGTTTTGGCAACTAGCTTTTGCTGTGGACGATTGCTTGGCCTCTTATTTAATCAGATTGTTCTTAAAATCCTTTAGACCTGTCATATGTCCTCTCATTTTTTTAAGATTTATTAATATTATTTTGGAGATATGGTTTCCAGAATCGGACACATTATTCTAGGTTTGGTCTGATTTTAAATCTAATAAGTTATATAAGAACCGCTCTTTTCCTGCAGTTAATTGCCCTTCCAATACAACCAAGTACCTTATTGACTATTCCTAAAAATACTCCATAAAATAAAATTGAATGTACTGATCTTAAGGGACACCAAGTTGCAATATTTACACTTTACTCTTAGGGAGAATATGTGACTTTACACAGCTCCATCATCTCGTAGAACTTTATAAAAAAAAGTGGTGCAGTGCAGAGGCTTTTGGGTTTTCAGAGCACTGGGCTGACATCTCACTTGGGTACAATCTCTATTGCATTTGCAGGGATGGATTGCACCTTAATGATGAGGGAGCTTTTGTGCTAGGGGATAGCATGGTAGAATGGCTGGGGGAGTTTTTAAACTTGTAGGTGGGAGGAAGGGACTATATAGAAGTAATGGGGTAGAAAGGGTAGAGAGGGAAAGGGATAAATTAGTTACCCATGGGGGAGGAGAAGGGGGAGGGTTACAATAGACAGTAGGGAGGTATTAATAGGAGCCTCAAATACAGTGGCAAGCACTTCACAGCGGCAGAGACATAGCAACATAAAGTGTATGATTGCTAACGCAAGAAGTTTGCCTGGAAAAATGGACGAGATAGAATTATTAGCAGTACAAGAAAAATGGGGCTTAATAGGCATTACCGAGACATGGTGGGATGAATCTCATGACTGGACTGTTAATCTGGATGGCTATACCCTTTTTAGGAAAGATAGGGGAAATGGTAAATGAAGACGAGGGATCTGTCTGTTAAGCCTATACTCAGAGAAGATATTTATGCTGGAACTAATGGCAACATTGAATCTTTGTGGGTTGAGCTAAATAGTGGAGGAGCTAATTCTAAATTCATAATGGGGGTAGTATGCTATAAACCCCCAAATATATTTGAAAGTGAGGAAATACAATTATTGTTAGAGATTGGAAATGCAGCTAAGCACAGGCAAGTTCTAATAATGGGAGGTTGTAATTACCCTGAAATAAACTGGATAAATGAGAACAGCAGCTCAGCTAAGGGGAGCAGGTTCTTGAGTACACTCAGGGATCATTATCTGTCCCAGGTAATACAGGAACCTACTAGAAATGGGGTCATCTTGGATTTAGTCATCACAAGTAATGTTAATATAATATCAAATGTTAAAATAGGGGAACCCTTGGGGAACAGTGATCACAAAACAGTCTCATTTGATATTGAATACAAAAAACAGAGTTGTAAGGGGCCAACAAAAACTCTAAATTTTAAAAGGGCTAACTTTAATGGGCTAAGGGCAGCAATACTACATATAGACTGGGACAAAGAACTTACAGGGAAGAATACTGAAAATAAATGGACAACATTCAAATCCTTACTAAATAAACATACTCATCTGCATGTTACATGTGGAAATAAAATGAATAGGAGTAAATCATAACCCATGTGGCTTAACAATGACTTAAAGATCACAATGAGGAAAAAGAAACATGCATTTAAATTATACAAGAAGGAGGGAACAGAGGCATCTTTATGTGACTATAAGGAAATCAACAAGGCTTGCAAAAGAGCTATTAGACTGGCTAAAATAGAAAATGAGAAGTCAGTTGCAAAGGAGAATAAGACTAACCCTAAAATATTTTTTAAATATATTAATGGGAAGAAGTCGAGGAAGGAAGCTATAGGACCATTACAATGTGACACAGGCCGTCTGATAATTAGTGACCAGGAAAAGGCAGATGAGCTAAATAGGTTATTTTCGTCAGTATACACAGGGGAGGTACCAGTGGTTGGGGCACCGCAACATAATGGAGCTACACTAAATCCAAAAGAGATTGGAGGAAATACATTTTAATAAAGCCCCAGGTCCTGATGGAATACATCCAATGGTACTAAGGGAGCTGGGTTCTGTAATAGCCAAACCATTATATCTAATCTTTCAAGACTCACTCACCACAGGCTCTATACCAGAAGACTGGAGAAAAGCAGATGTGATACCTATATTTAAGAAGGGAGCAAGAGCAAATCCGGGCAATTATAGACCAGTGAGCCTCACATCTGTAGTTGGGAAGCTTTTAGAAGGGTTAATAAGGGATAACATACAATAATATGTCTATTTGAACAAGATCATAGGTAGCAGTCAACACGGCTTTATGAAGGATAGGTCATGTCAGACCAATCTAATTAGTTTCTATGAGGAGGTTAGTAGGAACTCCCTCAATTTACTGGCTATCACAGAAACCTGGCTCACTCCATCTGACTCTGTCTCCCCTGCTGCACTCTCTTATGGTGGTCTACACTTCAGCCACACTCCTAGACCTGGGAACAAACAAGGTGGAGGTGTGGGCATACTGCTATCCTCTCGCTGCACTTTTCGCTGCATACCCCCTGTTCCCTCCCTCCAATTCTCATCTTTTGAAGTCCACACTTTTCGCATCTTCTCTCCCATACCTCTGCGAGTAGTGATCTATCGCCCGCCTGGATCACCCTCTCAATTTCTGGACAACTTTGCCGCCTGGCTCCCTCACTTTCTCTCCTCCATTATACCTTCACTCATTCTTGGCGATTTCAACATAGCCACTGACACACCCACCTCCCCAACAACTGCAAAATTACTTGCACTTGCCTCCTCCCTTGGCCTCTCACAATGGACAGATTCCGCAACTCACAGTGGTGGACACTCAATTGACCTTATTTCTACTAATCTCTGCACTATCTCCAACCTTGACATCTCCCCACTTCCCCTATCTGACCACCACCTGCTAACTTGCAACCTCACCTCATCTTCCGCTCACCACCCTTCTTCAAATTCTGCCACCAGAACACGCAGAAACCTGCAAGCACTCAACCCACAACAATTTTCAAATGTACTAAAACCCCTTCTCAGCCCCCTCACCACCCTTGCCTGCCCTGACGTCGCCACTTCACAATACAACACTACTCTAACCTCCACCCTTGACTCTCTTGCCCCCATAATCACAAGCAAATGCCCTTGCTCTCAACCACAACCATGGCACACCACACAAACACGCTATCTACAGAGATGCTCACGCACTGCAGAACGACTATGGAGGAAATCTCGCACTTCAGCAGACTTTCTCCACTACAAGTTTACCTTGCGCTCCTACTTGTCTGCCCTCAATCTTGCCAAACAACACTACTTCTCATCACTAATATCAAACCTGTCCTCCAACCCTAAACGTTTATTTGCTAAATTCAACACCCTCCTCCGCCCACCCCACCTCCTGCCCATTCCTCTCTCACTGCTGATGACTTTGCCAGCTATTTTAAAAATAAAATCGATACCATCCGAAATTAGCTCTCCTCCCAGCTTGGCCCTACCCCACCACCCTCTCCCCAAACCGACAACACCCAGCCCTTACCCTTCCCCAATCCCACCTCCACTATGGACTCCTTTGACCCTGTAACCGAGGATGAAGTATCTACTTTACTATCAACCTCTCACCTTAACACATGTCCTCATGATCCTATTCCATCACAGCTAATCCCTCTCCTATCCACCACACTTATCCCAGCTCTCACACATCTATTCAACCTCTCCCTAAACACTGGCAAGTTTCCATCCTCCTTAAAACACGCCACAGTTACACCCATTCTCAAGAAGCCCTCTTCTGACCCAGCTTCTGCCTCCAACTATCGCCCTATCTCACTACTTCCACTGGCTTCTAAACTCCTTGAGCGGCTTGTTTACAATCGCCTCACTCAATTTATTTCCTCCAATTCGGTACTTGACCCCTTCCAATCTGGTTTCCGGGCCCAACACTCTACAGAAACAGCGCTTACAAAAGTCACTAATGACTTGCTAGCCGCCAAATCAAAGGGTCACTACTCTATTCTAATTCTCCTGGATCTCTCTGCTGCCTTCGATACAGTTGACCACCCTCTTCTAATCCAAACTCTCAGCTCTTTTGGCATCCAGGACACAGCTCTTTCATGGTTCACATCCTATCTTAAAGATCGTACATTTAGCGGCTCCTTCTCTGGCACCTCTTCATCACCTCTCCCTCTGTCTGTTGGCGTTCCCCAAGGTTCTGTCCTAGGCCCCCTCCTCTTCTCCATCTACACCTCCTCCCTTGGTACCCTTATAAAATCCTTTGGATTTCAGTATCATCTCTATGCAGATGATACTCAAATCTACCTCTCTGCACCCGATCTATCCCACTCTCTTTTAGCTCAAGCTTCCAACTGCCTGTCTAGCATATCCTCCTGGATGTCCACCCGTCAACTCAAACTCAACATGTCTAAGACTGAACTCCTAATCTTTCCACCCTCTACTACAGCTTCCACACCTCAAATATCTCTCACTGTTGACAACACCATCATCACCCCTACCTCCCAGTCCCGTTGTCTTGGGGTTCTACTGGATCCCGCCCTCTCTTTTATTCCTCACATCCAAGCAATAACAAAATCATGTCAGTTTCACCTTAAAAACATCTCCAAAATTTGTCATTATCTTACACAAGACACAGCTAAAATTCTAATTCACTGTCTCATCATCTCTCGACTCGACTACTGCAATTCCCTCCTTGCTGGCCTCCCCATCTCTCGTCTGTCTCCCCTCCAATCCATAATGAACGCCTCTGCTAGACTCATCTTCAATACCAAACGATCAGTGTCTGCAGCTCCTCTCTGTCAATCACTCCACTGGCTTCCCATAGCTTCCTGAATCAAAGTTAAAATCATGACCCTAACATATAAAGTTCTCAACAACAGTGCACCCCCTTATATCTCTGCTCTTGTTTCAAAATACTCTCCCAACCGGCCCCTTCGTTCTGCTAACGATCTTTTTCTTTCCTCCTCTCTCATCACTTCCTCTCACTCCCGTCTTCAAGACTTTTCTCGTGCTTCCCCATCTATTTGGAACTTCTTGCCCCGCTCCATTAGATTATCTTCCTGCCTCAAAACCTTTAAGAAATTATTAAAAACACACCTGTTTAAAAAATCTTATCACCTTCAGCCTTAACATGTACAACTGAACATTCCACAGCTTAATAACACTTACATCCACAATCTACAGTACAACACACAGACACCTCCACTTTACTGAACCAACTGCTTTCAATTGCATTTGTCACCCTCTTGTATCACACATAAACCCTTAGATTGTAAGTTTGCGAGTTTTCAATCTTGTGTCAGTGCCTTGGAAACAAGCACTATGTGCATTTGATTATATTCTCAAAAACAGGGCCCTCCATTCTTTACAAGGTGTTTAATTTGTTTTCTGCTATGTACTCAACCCCTGTACAGCGATACGGAATATGTTGGCGCGATATAAATAAAGATAATAATAATAATAATCAGGGCAACTCAGTTGATGTAGTCTTTTTGGATTTTGCAAAGGCTTGTCATACAGTGCCTCATGGGAGACTTTTGAGCAAACTAAGGAATACAGGAATTGCAGTAAATATCTGCTCATGGATCGAGAGCTGGCTAAAAGACAGGAAGCAAAGGGTTGTTGTAAATGGAACATACTCCGATTGGACTAATGTGGTAAGTGGGGTTCCTCAAGGTTCAGTATTAGGTCCTCTCCTTTTTAACATATTTATTAATTACGTAGAAGTAGGACTCGAAAGTAGTGTCTCCATTTTTGCTGATGACACTAAGTTGTGTAAGGTAATTAAATCAGATAATGATGTACTTTCCCTACAGAGGGATTTGCATAAATTAGACAAATGGACAGCTAAATGGCAGATGAGATTTAATACAAATAAATGTAAAGTTATGAATTTGGGAAGGAAAAATAGCCATGCAATTTATAATCTTAATGAAGCAAATCTAGGGGTATCAAATATTGAAAGGGATTTGGGAGTGCTTGTGGACAACCACCTAGGTAGCAGTGCTCAATGCCAAGCAGCAGCTGCAAAGGCAAGTAAAATATTAGCATGTATTAGGAAGGGTATAGAAGCAAGGGAAGCAAATATAATTCTACCATTATACAAATCCCTAGTATGCCCTCTTTTGGAATATGGAGTACAATTTTGGGCACCACTTCATAAAAAGGATATTTTAGAGCTGAAAAAAGTACAGAGAAGAGCTACAAAACTAATAAGGGGAATGGAGGGGCTACGTTATGAAGAAAGACTAACCAAATGAATCTTATTTTCGCTAGAAAAAAGGCGTCTATGAGGGTATATGATTACCTTATTTAAATACATCTAGGGTGAATATAAGGATTTGTCAAGTGAACTTTTTGTAGCAAGAGATTTTCAACTGACAAGAGGACATCCTTTGAGGTTAGAGGAAAAAATATTTCACCTTAAACAAAGAAAAGGGTTCTTCACAGTTAGGGTGGTTAAACTGTGGAATTATCTACCAAAGGAGGTGGTGACAGCGAATTCGATAGATAACTTCAAAAAGGGGTTAGATATATTTTTGAATAAAGAGGGCATTCAAGGCTATCCTAGATAACTAGTGAAGGAATATTGATCCAGGGAGAAATTTGATCGACAGTTTCTGGGGTCAGGAAGGAATTTTGTTTTTTTTTCCCTTATGAGACAATTGGCAAAGTTTCAATGTTTTTTTTGTTTTGTTTGTTTGCCTTCTTCTGGATCAATTAACAATTAATAACAAATAGTCCACATTAAAAAGATCAAGAGAGATCTAAAAAGGTTGAACTTGATGGACTAACTCTTTATTCATCCTACAATACTATACTATTAATAATTAATTAACAACTAATTAATTAATAACTAAACCGAATATTGTAGACCTCAGGAGATCTTAAAAGGTTGAACTTGATGGACTGAAAGTCTTTTTTCAACCTTAATTACTATGTAACAAGGGGCCTCATTCAATTGCGATTTGGCCAATTGAATAGGGGTCTAAATAAGCACATAGCATATTTTTTTTAAAGAAGTTTTTAGTTATTGAAAATCTTGCTTTTGGATAGATATTTACTAACTAAAAACTTCTTTAAAAAAAATATGTTATGTGCTTATTTAGACCCCTATTCAATTGGCCAAGTTGCAATTGAATGAGGGCCTATATATTTATAGAAAAAGGATGTTAATGGGTGGAACTTGAGGGCAATATGTCAGCTTAGTAATTTTTTCAATTACATTTATGTTGCAATATCAAAATATATTAATGTATTAGCTTAATTAAAAAAAACATTATCATGAAATGCTTTTTCAGATCTGGTTCTGGTGAAAAACTGCAGCTGTGAATGGCCACTTGAAAATAAGACTGAATAGAAGAGCGAGTCTTAGTAGCTTAACTCTCTCCGTCATCCTGCAATTAAATTAGATATACAGTTGTGCTCAAAAGTTTACATTCCTTGGTAAATTGGTAATATATGTACCATTTTCAAAGAAAAAAATGAGTGAGCAGGCAAAACACATTTCTTTTATTTCTTATGGGATTCATATTCATAACTGTAGGTTATAACAGAATAGCACAATCATAAAACAAAACATGGCAACAAAGAAAAATATAAAATGACCCTGTTCACAAGTTGGCATACCCTTAGTTCTTAATACTGTGTATTGCCCTGTTTAGCATCAATGACAATGGGTAGCACGACTTCAGCAGGCCTGAAAACTGCGCGCCGACGCATGCGCACACATACACAAGCGCGCTGGTTAAATGCACGCCGCAGACATCTGCGCGCACATCTTTTACCCTCTGACTGGAGGAGAGAGAGAGGGACTGGACACGGGGTCTGGAGGAGAGGGAGATGGATTAGACATGGGGTTTGGAGGAGAGAGAGATGGACAGGGACTGGAGGAGAGAAAGAGAGGGATGAGGAGAGGGTTACAAGGACTGTAAGAGAAAGAGAGGGTGACAGGGACTGGGAGAGGGGGCTTGAGGAAAGGGGAGATGGACTTGAGCGAATGATAGGAACTGGAGGAGAGAGGGTGACAGGGACTGATGGAGAGATGGTGAATGGAGGAGAGGGACACGCTGGAGACTAGAGGGCAAGGCAGGGGTTGGATAGGGGCATAACTTGGAGCGTCAAGAGGCTAAAGACTGTGGAACAGTGTAGAGGACTCGGTGCAAGGACAGGCAATGGTTGACTGGAGGCTGTTTGGGTAGAGACATTGACAGAGTGCACAGAGGGTGAGAGATGTGCGTGCAAATGTTGGCGGCACGCATATAACCATCGCACTGGTGTGAGTGTGCGCGCATGCTTCAGTGCGCATGCCTCAGCGGAGTAGTTCTTAGGTGCGTTGAAGTCGTGGGTGCCATGACAGTGTGCAGTCTTTTGTAATAGTTGTCTATGAGGCCCGTAATTCTTGTAGGTGGTATAGCTGCCCACTCGTCTTGGCAAAATGCCTC
Organism: Discoglossus pictus; assembly: GCA_027410445.1. Lineage (NCBI taxonomy): Eukaryota > Metazoa > Chordata > Amphibia > Anura > Alytidae > Discoglossus > Discoglossus pictus. The sequence goes on from CM050174.1 coordinate 57,806,592, forward strand.
CAGGTAATGCAAAGTCTTTGGTCGTCTTGCATGAACTGCATGTTTGTGATGTCCCCAGAGTGGCTCGATGATATTAAGGTCAGAAGACTGTGATGGCCACTCCACAACCTTTACCTTTTTCTGCTGTAACCACTGGAGGATCAACTTGGCTTAGGGTCATTGTCATGCTGGAAAGTCCAGGAGCGTCCCATGCGCAGCCTTCGTGCAGAAGAATGCAAATTGTCTGCCAGTATTCTCTGGTAACATGCTGCATTCATCTTGCCATCAATTTTTACAAGATTCCTCGTGCCTCGTCACATCATTGAGCCACCACCATGCTTCACAGTGGGGATGGTATTATTTTCACTATAGGCCTTGATGACCCCTCTCCCAACATAGTGCTCATGGTGGTGACCATAATGCTCTATTTTGGTCTTGTAACTCCAAATTACAGTGTGCCAGAAGCTGTGAGGCGTGTCAAGGTGTTGTCTGGCATATTGTAACCAGGCTTTTTTGTGGCATTGGCGCAGTTTCTAGCATCTCAGGCATGCAGCTTATTTTTGTTCAAGTATCGTCCTAATCTGCTCCTTGAAACAACCACACCTTCTTTTTCCAGAGCAGCCTGTATTTCTCCTGAGGTTACCTGTGGGTTTTTCTTTCTATTCTGGACAATTCTTCTGGCAGTTGTGGCTGAAATCTTTCTTGATCTACCTGACCTTGGCTTGGGATTAAGAGATTCCTAAATTTTCCACTTCTTAATAAGTGATTGAACAGTACTGACTGGCATTTCCAAGCCTTTGGATATCTCTTTATATCCTTTTCCATCATTATGTAGTTCCATTACCATGTTACACAAGTTTTTTGACAGTTATTTTCTGCTCCCCATGGCTCAGTATCTAGCCTGCTCAGTGCATCCGCATGAGAGCTAACAAACTCATTTGCTATTTATACACAGACACTAATAGCAATTTAAAAAGCCTCATATGTGGGAAATAAACCTTTAATTGCCATTTTAACCTGTGTGTGTTACCTTGTGTGTCTGTAATAAGGCCAAACATTCAAGGGTATGTACACTTTTGATCAGGGCCATTTGGGTGATTTCTGTTATCATTATGATTTAAGAAGGAGCCAAACAACTACTGTATTAATCGGCGTATAACACACACTTTTTCTCCCTGAAAATAGGGAGCAAATGATAGGTGCGTGTTATACGCCGATATTCCCTCCCCCCTCCTCATCCTCAACCACCCTCTGCATTCCAACCCCCCCCCCTCATTCTAAACCCCCCCCCCCCCCCTCCTCAACCTCCCCATCCTGCCACCCGGTATATGCTAATGACGTGGCGCGCATGTGACGTCACATGTGCGCCGGGTCAAGGAGCGGAGCAGAAGCAAGTAAGTGAGGGGGAGGTATTTAGGGGGGTTTAGGTTGAGGAGGTGGGTTTAGGTTGAGGAGGGGGGGTTAGAATGAGGAAGGGGGTTAGAATGCGGAGGTGGGTTTAGAATGAGGAGGGAGGTTGAGGAGGGGGGGTTGAGGTTGAGGATAGGGGGGTTGAGGTTGAGGAGGGGGGTTGAGGAGGGGGTTTGAGGATGGGGGGGTTGAGGAGGGGGTTTGAGGAGGGAGGTTGAGGAGGGGGTTGAGGATAGGGGGGTTGAGGAAGGAGGATGAGGATCGGGGGGTTGAGGAGGGGGGTTGAGGGGGTTTGAGGATGGGTGTTGAGGAGTGGGTTTGAGGAGGGAGGTTGAGGAGGGGGTTGAGGATAGGGGGGTTGAGGAAGGAGGATGAGGATGGTGGGGTTGAGGAGGGGGCTTGAGGGGGTTTGAGGATGGGGGGGTTGAGGAGGGAGGTTGAGGAGGGGGTTGAGGATAGGGGGGTTGGGGAAGGAGGATGAGGGAGTTGAGGAGGGGGGTTGAGGGGGTTTTAGGATGGGGGGGTTGAGGAGGGATGATGAGGAGGGAGGTTGAGGAGGGGGTTGAGGATGAGGAGGGAGGTTGAGGATGAGGAGTGGGGTTGAGGATGAGGAGGGAGGTTGAGGATGAGGAGGGGGGTTGAGGATGAGGAGGGGGGTTGAGGTTGAGGAAGGGGGTTGAAGAAGGAGGATGAGGATGGGGGGGTGGAGGAGGGGGTTGAGTATGGGGGGTTTGAGGAGGGGGTTGAGGAGGGAGGTTGAGGTTGAGGATTTTGCTTCTAAGTTCTTTATTTGAAGAAAAAAAAAATCCCTGAAATTTCCTTCTTAAAATGAGGTGCGTGTTATACGCCGGTGCGTGTTATATGCCGATAAATACGTTATGTGATAATAAATGGCTACATATGAATACTATTCTTTAATAAAATATTTAGATTTTTTTCAAAATAAATGCCAAAATTTCACAATTTCTGCCAGGGTATGCAAACTTTTGAGCACAACTGTAGAAGATGTAAGTGCACATAAAATAAGCAGTCAATTTTCTAAAAAAAAATCTAATATGACATTGTTAGTTTGTTATATACTTTATAAGTGCCTCATCCATTATAACTAATTAGAACCAGCTATGCAGGCTGAGTGAGGAAGTGGTACATTTTCTATATTAGTAATATTGTTGTTTTCCCATTAAACGACAGTGTTCCTACAACAGCATTTATAATATCTTTTCAGAGAGATATCTCAACAACGTCCGGTTGTTTGTGTGACTACCCCATGTCATGTTTAGACAATGCTGACCAGGCTCAAAATGTGACCGTTTAGCGCTTATCTAATCATCTACCATGGCCAGGCCTTATTAAGGGCCAGGATTGTTTGCAGCCATGACATGGCATTCTAGTGTAGGGCCAAAACACTCATATCCTTCATGACATGTTACAGACAGGAAGTGTTCCCATGGAAACAGGGTCCTACTAAATGCAATTGGGGTCAAATATTTGTGGAGAGAGGTCAAGATCTTTCAGATATACCCAGGCCTATTGAAGCTTTAGGTGAACGTGTTTATGGCCATACTAAATTAGAGTTGGGGGTATCAACAGGCTTGTTTTTAGGGGCTATCTAACCATGGTTTGGTAATAATAATAATGATAAGGTCCAGGACTGCTTGGTGCCATCAAATTGGCATAGATTTTGGTGGTTTGGTGTAGATAGGTAGAGTTTTTTTAGTTGACCTGGCTTGTTGGTTCAATAGTTTGTCCTGGACTGGAGCCTGGATTGGTCAATGTCTTGGAATGCTTCCCCTTGATATGGGGGCAACTCCTTAATGATGATTGCCCAGCCGACAGGAAGTGTTCCCATAGCAACTGAATCCAAGGAATTTCCAGTTGAGGGCAGGTCATTGTGGAGAAGTCGGGATGTCAGAACTCTGTCTGTGCCTATATATATATAGCGCCAACATATGCTGCAGTGTTGGGGTGTTTCTCTCTCTCTCTGTCTTTCTCTTTCTATCTGCCTCTCTCTCTCTCTCTCTGCCTGTCTCTCTCTCTATCTGTCTCTCTCTCTCTCTCTGCCTCTCTCTCTCTCTGCCTTTCTCTCTCTCTCTCTGCCTGTCTCTCTCTCTGCCTCTCTCTCTCTCTCTGCCTCTCTCTCTCTCTGCCTCTCTCTCATTATATATATATATATATACATACATACATTGTACCTGTCAATATAGCTTGCATGGATTTATCCAAGTTAGGACGCATACCCACAGACAGTCACTGTGTTGATCTTATTAGAACTCATCAGTATGGGGCTAGCTCCTAATTTGTGCTATGTGTTTTTGTGGGAAGGCTATTAACCACAACATAATTTAATATAATTACATATTAACATTAAAATAAGATGCTCAGAATCTCAGACTATATTTACAATTAAAATTGTTTCTAAATAAATGATATCAATATAAATTAACATTAAATATGATTTCAAGATGGAGAAACAAATGTTACAAAGAAGTAATGTGCATCTCCAAAGCTGTAAATCTCTAGTGGGTCATGCCGCAGGGAAATTACATAGGGGATATAGGACATGGACATATGAGGGGGAGACGCTGCCCTCTTGTGTTACATTAGGGGAATTATCACATATACACATAGGTCAGTGACTTAAACTTTTTTGTAAACGGCCCACCAGGTGGAATTTTTTAGGGATCATCCTCAATACCATATCCATAGAGGCGAGTCTGCCAGACAATAAGCTTGCAAGACCTGAAAACGCCATCACATCATTCCTGAAATTACCTTCTTGCACTGTTAAGGTAAACCACCAGTCTCTATTAGGTCACCTCAATCCTGCCTCCTTCCTTCACCCGCAAGGAAGAACCTTCATTAGTAACATACTGACGACACTTAGCTGGCACCCACACCCTTGACTACCTTCCACCAACACAAACTCCCCGGTAGGGTCATTGTCTCGCTCTACCATCTAATATGGCCTTGCAGACAATACAAATAAGATATACAACAGAGCCTGGCACCTGTTTTGTATCTTCAAAATTCAACCACCCTTCAACCTTCACACCATCATTACGTTTTTTCCACTTATTGTGATACGCAACTGGATCTCCACTATCACACCATCAAAGCCTCTCTTACCAGGAACCACTTTAATTTTTCACAAGCCACATCTGTTCTCTCTTCTCTGTCCGTCAAATAATTTTTGAGACATCTGGCGCAGAAGGCGCTCATTGCAGCCAGTGGTGCCATCACACATGCGAGCCCCAGTGGCGTGGCACTGTTCAAGAGCGTAATTCTAAAAACCCACCCAAATTTTTTTTTTACAAACAATTCGAACACACACACAGCACATGGAGAGACACAGGAAGCCTGGGAGTGATGTTGCAAGCTAATTACACCCATGTTTGGCGTTTTGGTCACTAAAAAATCGCCTAAGCGAGGAAAAGAATTGCGGACAAAAAACGTAAAATTTCAGCATGAAAACGAGGCCAGGCTCACAAAACTTACAAAATACATGATGCTGAAGACAGTAACACTTACACGAACAACGACAGGCACGCAGGACTTTGAAAATAAAACTAACGGCAGTCACCGCGCGCCACGCAAACATTCAGGAGAAAGATACAGGGAAGGGACAGGGAGGAGATGCTGGAAAGAGACACATGGCATTCCCAAGCACAAAACTTGCAGGTCAATGAAAGCTGCAATGAGCAGCACATACAGTAGGCGGGAGGAAAGGCTTGCAATGAGCGCCAAAGCTCAGCGTGGGTCTCGCAATGAGCGCGGAAGGTGATCAGTGCAAAGCAGGCGGGAGAGAGGCTCACAATGAGCGCCGAAGGTGCTCAGAGGACCAAAAGCCTCACATTGTGTGGCAAACAGCATTGCCAGCCTTACAATTTGAATCCTGGCATTTTTGGCAAGTTCTTAGTGTATATATATATATATATATATATATATATATATATATATATATGTATATATGAAAGAGATAATATATAGCTATCTATTTTTAACACAAGGCATTGTGCTTGTTGTCTATGTACACTTTATATGCTAAGGGATGCATATTTAAAATGAAAAACAGTATTTGCATTTCACAACCAGAATCCTCAGCAGCATCACGTTTACTGAATAATCCTTTGGTAAATATATACAATGTAGTTTTTTTTTAAGCATATTATAGTGAGCTCAGTTGAAAAGCTCCCAACTATGTCATTCTTTCTCAATCATTGTGTCAGGAAAGACTATTATATTGCAACATCCTGTTGAGTGTGTCATAGGGATTTAGGGCTGGGGGTGATGAGTGAGAGGTGGGTGATAAAGGGGTGGGTGGAAAATCTCTAAGGCATGTAGGGAGGGTGCAGTACTAATAATTGCTCTAAGAAATATTGATACTGCACTTAAGCATTGTATTCAATATGAGGAGTCATGAATGATGTGTGAAAGTCACCAAAACTGCTGTGTACCTTCTATTAGAGGCTTGCAATCATGTGGGAAATCACTTTGATGAAGATACTGTCTCTTTTAATTCTTGTTTAAGCCCTACCACAATAAACTTATGGGTGTAGGATGACGGGGGCAACCACCCCCCACCCCAGATTTTCTTTGTTTGTATAAGTTATTTTACAGCCCGTATATATAATGAGCTGTATCCCCCCCAGAATTATTCTGGCTCCTACACCCCTGAATAAACTGCATAGATAATGAGAATGCAATCTAAATGATGCACCGACTATATTTCAGCTTTATTTATTTATGCTAGCGACTTGCTCGTCAAAAAATGACGGCAATAAGATTGTAAGGCAGGTAATGGTGTTTGGTGTTCCGATGTCCTTCGGCGCTCATTGCAAGCCTCGCGCTGAGCGCCTTTGGCTTTCATTGCGAGGCTGTTGGTTGTTTGTGTGCTATGAGCAGCGTTGGGGGTGGTTTTTTGTATGCTAATGAAATAATTAATAAATTAATAAATTAATATACTTTACCTATTTTGGAGTAATATATGCAGCATTGTGCTGAAGAGCTGACAATCTGTTTTGATGTTGCTGCAGCATACAATGTCGGTTTGCACTGTTGTGGAGCTGATGTGTAAGTGTCAGGAATGTGTGCAGTGTGTAGTGTAAATAGGCTGTGTGCGCGAGGAAAATCCGTTAGGTGAGCTGTTTACTTCCGCATTGTGTTAGTGTTGTAAAATGGCGCCTAATGTGTGTGGTACGTGTCTGTAGATGATTTAGCGTCCTTGGTAATAGTGTATCTTGGACCTCGTAGGGCTTTTCGGAAAATACGTAAGTGTTTGGTGGTGTTTTGCGTGTTTAGGGTCCTTTATTCTCGTTTTCGTTTTTTTCGGTAGCCATTTTTTCTCTGTGTCAAAACTCTTGAATTTGGACTTTAATTGAGGTGTAACTTCATTTGCAGAGGTCCAGGGTGCCCCCCCTTGCTGTGGGTAAGCTTTTTATGTGTTTACTGTGTGTATTTATTGTGTTTTTAATGCTTTCATGTGCGCAGGGTTCGGGCGCTAAGGTCGTGAAGTCCCGTGGCTCGTATTTGTGGATGCTAACTCCGTAAATTTTGTGGTTGACGTGGGAGCCTCCACCTCCGCAAATAACTGAATGATAAGTGTATATTAGATTTGACTTCAGTCATCCCTTCTTTTTTACATTAATATTTCTTACTTCCTTGAAATATTAAAAAGCATTATCACACCCATGGTTATTTCATACCCACGCTTTACAGTTTATGCTTAGTCTTTGTTTTATCCTGTAATCCACAGATCTATCTGCGTATCAGGTAGTATATATATATATATATATATACAGTGGATATAAAAAGTCTACACACCCCTGTTAAAATGTCAGGTTTCTGTGCTGTAAAAAAATGAGACAAAGATAAATTGCAAAACAAACTGAAACCTTTAAGGTGGAGGGAAGAAAAAAAAATAAAAAAAATAATGTGCTTGCATAAGTCTGCACACTCTCTTATAACTGGGGGTGTAGCTGTGTTCAGAATTAAGCAATCACATTCCAAATCGTGTTAAATAGTCAGCATACACCTGCCATCATTTAAAGTGCCTCTGATTAACCCCAAAATAAAGTTCAGCTGCTCTAGTTGGTCTTTCCTGAAATTTTCTTAGTCGCATCCCACAGCAAAAGCCATGGTCCACAGAGAGCTTCCAAAGCATCAGAGGGATCTCATTGTTAAAAGGTATCAGTCAGGAGAAGGGTACAAAAGAATTTCCAAGGCATTAGATATATCATGGAACACAGTGAAGACAGTCATCATCAAGTGGAGAAAATATGGCACAACAGTGACATTACCAACAACTGGAGATTGATGAAAAGACAAGAAGAAAACTGGTCTGGGCGGCTACCAAGAGGCCTACAGCAACATTAAAGGAGCTGCAGGAATATCTGGCAAGTACTGGCTGTGTGGTACATGTGACAACAATCTCCCGTATTCTTCATATGTCTGGGCTATGGGGTAGAGTGGCAAGTTGAAAGCCTTTTCTTACGAAGAAAAACATCCAAGCCAGGCGACATTTTGCAAAAACACATATGAAGTCTCCCAAAAGCATGTGGGAAAAGGTGTTATGGTCTGATGAAACCAAGGTTGAACTTTTTGACCATAAGTCCAAAAGATATGTTTTGCGCAAAAACAACACTGCACATCACCAAAAGAACACCATACCCACAGTGAAGCATGGTGGTGGCAGCATCATGCTTTGGGGATGTTTTTATTCAGCTGGAACTGGGGCCTTAGTTAAGATAGAGGGAATTATGAACAGTTCCAAATACCAGTCAATATTGGCACAAAACCTTCAAGCTTCTGCTAGAAAGCTGAACATGAAGAGGAACTTCATCATTCAGCATGACAACGACCCAAAGCATACATCCAAATCAAATAAGGAATGGCTTCACCAGAAGAGCCCAGACCTGAATCCGATTGAAAATCTGTGGGGTGATCTGAAGAGGGCTGTGCACAGGAGATGCCCTCGCAATCTGACAGATTTGGAGTGTTTTTGCAAAGAATAGTGGGCAAATCTTTCCATGTCAAAATGTGCCATGCTGATAGACTCATATAATTATTATTTTTTTTTTCTTCCCTCTACCTAAAAGATTTCAGTTTTTTTTTCAATTGAGTTATACAGTTTATAGGTCACATTAAATGTGGAAAAAGTTCTGAAATGATTTATCTTTGTCTCATTTTTTTACAGCATAGAAACCTGACATTTTAACAGGGGTGTGTAGACTTTTTATATCCACTGTATGTGTGCAAAGGAGCCTTGGGTTGGTCATGTCATAAGGGGTGACTAAAGGAATGAGATGCCCCTCACTAATAAGGCCCAAGTTAATTGGGACATACATCTTGGGCTATCTGATTTCACATTTTCCAATCTGTAACTTTTATATAGAATTATTCTTTAATGTGGGGATCGATTTTCATCTCTCTGCTGATCCTGGGTGCTCCTCACAAGGGTGTGCCCTTATATGCCTTTCATTTCTCCTATTGTATTCATTGCCAGTTATAGAAGCCACATTCCCAAAGTACATATAGAGGCTTCTTCTGCACAGATTGCCTATCCCACACCAAAAGCAGGATCCGGAGGTACCCCAATTCCATAGAAGGCTTATTGCATATAAAATGTATAAACACAAATAGGCTTAATTTATTTCTACAATCTAAAAACAGGTTGCTGTTTTCCAAGTGTAGTACATTTTAAATATCATAGGGTTTGTTTAAATTTAGTGGATCGCCAAAAGCTCAGACTTTTGTGGTCTGCAAACCAAACTTCTACAGTAGACTTTGATTAAGAATGGGCAACATTGGCCTTGGAGACCCATGCAGAGGTCAGGCTTTCATTGATATGTCGATCTCAGACAATCATTTAGAGCAGTGATTCCCAACATTTGGTTCATGAACCAATACAAGTCCATAAGAACGTAACTACCGGTGCTGAGAAACACGGGTTAGGAGAGCGTAGGCGTTTCCCCCCTATCATTAGTAACAAATTACTGGTGAATTTATCAGCAGGATTTATGTATTCTGTTTAAATGAAGAAATTTAGTGTACCTAGGTATAACCCTGCTAAAAATATTGTGATCACGAAGTCAGCCCAATGAGTGTTGTAAGGTAACCAGGCGGCCTCAAATCAAAAAGGCCAAGGGTCACGGATTATGAGTAAAAAGGATCTTTAGGCAAAAACTTGGTGTTTTATGTAATATTTAACTACATTAAGTGTCACATCCTTATGACTGTTTGTGGAGTTACTCAGTGCCGCTATAATTTAATCCATTGAGAAATGCTGTTAGTTTCAGGCCTTTGGACTGTGGTGATGGCCAACAGCAAGAGTTCTTGTATGCATTGGATATATAGGCATCACATGTAAAGAGCAATCTGGAATTACAGTGGGATAATCTGATATCTGGCTCTGTATTGTGGATCTAATTGGGGCCGAATAGGGACTTAGGTCCCTATACAATTGGAAGCCCATAATCACCTTCAAGCTGAACTTTTGGCTGCGGGTTTCAAATTTGTTACATATATTGAAGTTACAATTTAGACAGAGCCGATAGTAAATGAGACCGTCATCATGACGTCAGTTTAAACTGCAAATCATTAGAAGTACAATTTGCAATCTGACTCGCAATGCAGAAATCATTAAAGCAAGTGGATTTACCTTACAAGTAAAGGCTGATAAACTGCAGAGTGCAATAATTGTGTCCAGGTGAGAGGGGTGTGGCTTGACTGTTAAACTTGTATAAAAGGTTTGTGAGCTGGTTTGGGGCCTGTTTACAAGTGGATTTACCTTACAAGTAAAGGCTGATAAACTGCAGAGTGCACTAATTGTGCCCAGGCGAAAAGGCAGAAGTTAATATAAACCGGAGAAGGGGAACTTGTGAGCTTACGAACATTTTGAGTATCAAGTGCAATTCTAGTAAAAGCCTAGGAGTTTAAATAAAAGGAGGGCCTTCAAAGAAAAGGCAGGGCAGATTTATAGTGCAAAGGAGGAAAACTTTATATAAATATATTATTTTATATTCTTTATTTTTCCCACTGAAATTTCGTAGACAATAATAATAATTATGAGTCAGTCCAGTGGCAACCTTATTCAGTGTACATCCTGTCATATGTATGCAATACTGGAACAGATGATCCAGGGTCCATACCTCTGTGAGAGGTGTGAGCATGTTGCCTCTCTGGAAGCTCAAATTGGAGATCTGGAGAGGAGAATTGCAGCACTTAGTGATATTGCTCCACTGGAAAGGGGGTTGGTGCTCACTGAGCACAGTTTAGCTGGGCCTAGCATGGAGGGTGGAGCTGGGGCTAGTGAGGATGTCCAGGGAGGCAGCTGGGTTACAGTTACAAGGGGAAGCAGGGGGAACAGGAGGAGGCAGGCCAGTTCTGCGTTGGCAAACAACAACAGATTTGGCAGATTGAGTGAAACTGTTGGGGATGTCCATTCAGGAATGGCAATGCCAGATAGAGCTGTTCCCTCTAACAGCCGGGCGAACAGCTCTACTGGAGGAGAGGGAGGGCAGAATAGGCAGAACAACAGACAGGTTTTGGTTGTAGGGGACTCTATGATTAGGAAGGCAGACAGGGTGATTTGTCACCCAGATCCCAGCAATCGAACAGTTTGCTGTCTCCCGGGTGCTCGGGTTCGTCATGTTGTGGATCGGGTAGACAAATTATTGGGAGGGGCTGGAAATGAACCGGCGTTCTTGGTACATATTGGTACCAATGACAAAGTTAGTGGAAGATGGAGTGTCCTAAAGAATGATTTTAGAGAACTAGGTAATAAGCTGAAGGCAAGGACCTCCAAGGTAGTATTTTCTGAGATACTACCAGTGTCACGTGCTAGCCCAGGGAGGCAGAAGGAGATGCGTGGCTAAAGATGTGGTGCACTAAGGAGGGGTTTGCCTTTTTAGAGCACTGGGCTGACTTCTCACTTCGGTAGAATCTCTACAGTAGGGGTGGATTGCACCTTAATGATAAGGGAGCTTTTGTGCTAGGGGATAGGATGGTAGGAAGGCTGGAGGAGTTTTTAAACTAGTAGGTGGGGGGGAGGGACTAGATATAAGTAATGGGGTAGAAAGTGTAGAGGGTATAAGGGATGAATTAACAACTCATAGGGGAGGAGATGGGGGGAGGGGTAGTATAGTCAATAGGGAGGTAGTACTAAGTAATTCAAGTTCAGTGGCAGGCACTTCAGAACTACAGACTCATAACATAAGGTGTATGCTTGCTAATGCCAGAAGCTTGCCAGGAAAAATGGGAGAGTTAGAATTATTAGCAATTAATGAAAAATGGGATTTAATAGGCATTACCGAAACGTGGTGGGATGAATCTCATGACTGGACTGTTAATCTGGATGGTTATAACCTATTTAGGAAAGATAGAGGCAATGGTAAACGAGGAGGAGGGATTTGTCTGTATGTTAAGCCTGAATTTAAGGCTATAGTCAGAGAAGATATTTATGGTGGACCTAGTGATGAAGTTGAATGTTTGTGGGTAGAGTTAAATAGCGGAGCAGCAAATTCCAAAAGAATATTAGTAGGAGTATGCTATAAACCCCCAAATATAGCTGAAAGTGAGGAAATACAATTATTGTTACAGATTGGAAATGCAGCTAAGCACGGGCAAGTTATAATAATGGGAGATTTTAATTACCCTGAAATAAACTGGATAAATGAGATCAGCAGTTCAGCTAAGGGGAGCAGGTTCTTGAGTACACTCAGGGATCATTATCCGGCCCAGGTTATACAGGAGCCTAGTAGAAATGAAGCTATCTTAGATTTACTCATTACAAATAATATTGATATTGTATCAAATGTTGAAATAGGGCAACCTTTGGGAAACAGTGATCACAACACAGTCTCATTTGAGATTGAATTAAAAAAACAACATTTTAAGGGGCCAACAAAAACTCTTAATTTTAAAAGGGCAGATTTTAATGGTCTAAGGGCAGCAATACAAAGTATAGACTGGGACAGAGAACTGATAGGTAAAAACACTGAACATAAATGGACAACATTTAAATCCTTACTAAATATACATACACATCGGCATATACCGTGTGGGAATAAAAGTAAAAGGAATAAATCACAACCCATGTGGCTTAACAATGATTTAAAGATCAAGATACAGAGTAAAAAACAGGCATTTAAATTATACAAACAAGAGGGGACAGAGACTGCTTTACAGGGATACAAGGAAATCAACAAGGCTTGCAAAAGCGCGATTAGACTGGCTAAAATAGAAAATGAAAAATGAATTGCAAAAGAGAGTAAGACTAACCCTAAAATATTTTTTAAGTATATTAATGGGAAGAAGGCGAGGAAGGAAGCTATAGGAACATTAGAATGTGAAACAGGCTGTCTGAAAATTAGTGACCAGGAAAAGGCAGATGAGCTAAATAGGTTATTTTCTTCTGCATACACAAGGGAGGTACCAGTGGTTGGGACACTGCAGCATAATGGGGCTACACTACCATTGCCAAATAATTGGTTAAAACAGGAAGTAATCCAAAAGTGGTTGGAAAAAATAAATGTTAATAAAGCCCCGGGTCCTAGAGGAATACATCCGAGGATACTAAGGGAACTGGGTTCTGTAATAGCCAAACCATTATATTTAATTTTTCAAGAGTCACTCAACACAGGGTCTCTACCAGATGACTGGAGAAAAGCTGATGTGATACCTATATTTAAAAAGGGAGCAAGAGCAAATCCGGGGAATTATAGACCAGTGAGCCTCACTTCTGTAGTGGGGAAGCTTTTAGAAGGGTTAATAAGGGATAATATACTAGAATATGTCAATTTGAACAGGATTATAAGTAGGAGTCAACATGGGTTTATGAGAGATAGGTCATGTCAAACAAATCTAATTAGTTTCTATGAGGAGGTTAGTAGGAACCTGGATCAAGGCAACTCAGTGGATGAAGTCTTTCTGGATTTTGCAAAGGCTTTTGATACAGTGCCACATGGGAGACTATTATGCAAACTAAGGGATACAGGAATTGCAGTAAATTTCTGCTCATGGATTGAGAGTTGGCTAAAAGACAGGAAGCAAAGGGTTGTTGTAAATGGAACATACTCCAATTGGACTAATGTGGTAAGTGGGGTTCCTCAGGGTTCAGTATTAGGTCCTCTCCTTTTTAACATTTTTATTAATGACTTAGAGGTAGGATTGGAGTGTGGGGTCTCCATTTTCGCTGATGACACAAAGTTGTGCAAGGTAATTAAATCAGATAATGATGTGCTTTCCCTCCAAGGGGATTTACATAAAATTGAGGAATGGGCATCTAAATGGCAGATGAGATTTAATACGAATAAATGTAAGGTTATGCTTCTGGGAAGGAAAAATAGCAATGCAATTTATAATCTTAATGGAGCAAATCTAGGTGTATCAGATATTGAAAGGGATTTGGGAGTGCTTGTGGACAACCACCTAGGTAACAGTGCTCAAAGCCAAGCAGCAGCTGCAAAGGCAAATAAAATATTAGCATGTATTAAGAAGGGTATAGAAGCCAGGGAAGCAAATATAATTCTGCCACTATACAAATCTCTAGGATGCCCTCATTTGGAATATGGAGTACAATTTTGGGCACCACTTCATAAAAAGGACATTTTAGAGCTGGAAAAGGTACAGAGAAGGGCAACAAAACTAATAAGGGGAATGGAGGGGCTATGTTATGAAGAAAGACTAACCAAACAAAACTTATTTTCTCTAGAAAAAAGGCGTCTAAGAGGAGATATGATTCCCTTATATAAATACATCCAGGGTCAGTATAAAGATTTGTCCGGGGAGCTTTTTGTGCCAAGAGGTTTTCAACTGACAAGAGGACATCCCTTGAGGTTAGAAGTAAAAAGATTCCACCTCAAAGAAAGAAAAGGGTTCTTCACAGTAAGGGTGGTTAATCTGTGGAATTCTCTACCAGAGGAGGTGGTGACAGCGGATTCGATAGATAAGTTTAAAGGAGGACTAGATTTATTTCTAATTAAAAAGGGTATTCAGGGTTATCATGGATAATTAGAGAGACAGTAATGATCCAAATTTTTTACATTTCCCCTTGAGACAATTGGCTAAGTCTCGCTTTTTTTTTCTTTCTCTATTTGCCTTCCTCTGGACTAATTAATAATAATAAAAAAAACAAAAAACAAAAACATTAAATAATTGATTAATAATTAATTAACAACTAATGAATTAATAGTTAATCCGCATATTGCGGATCAGAGGAGATCTTAAAAGGTTGAACTTGATGGACTGAAAGTCTTTTGTCAACCTTAAAAAAATACTATGTAACTATGTAACTGTTCTAGTCCATGCGGGTTCCATTCTATGTATTAACTCCTTGATTCCTGGGATCGATATAACACGGAAATAAAACATAACAAAATATTACAGATTTGTGAGCTGGAGACTTTTACTTCTAATGTATTTCATTGCTTCCCCAGTATTTTAAACGACAGTAGTGTGTGTTTATGTGCTTTTGCAGTTTACGAACAGGTTTTAACCCACTTGTGAGTCCTATCTAGTACTCTATAATGTTGTGATACATTTGCCATTTATGAGTTTGAAGGTAATTGCCAGCTTGTTGAATTGTTGTAATTAAATATGGATTTTGGATCTTTAGCAGTGGTAAAATCTACTGGCTGGAAACATCAAAGGAGGAGATAGGACATAGTTATGTTTTTGACAACCACAGGGATTTTGAGTCTGTAACTCACAAGTGGAATGCAAATAGCTGAAAGTAGCCAATTGAATATCAGTAACATTACGGACTCACGTAATTGCAATTTGGACAATTAAATAGGGGCCTTCGTCCTAAAGATACCATACCCTAGCAGTGAAGCCTCAGATGCACTTGCCGGGGGTCTATACCAATTGGTTACCAATTACCCTATATGTGGAGGCACAGAGTGTATACTAACTTGTGGAGAAAGTGGATGTGGAACCTTCCTGTGTGATACAGTACCACCTGTTATAAAGGTGACTAAATGTGAGTGGACAACTGTATACTATTCTTCTTATTGGATTCATTTTTTTTTTATCTCCACTACAAGTTGGCGTGTGCAATCTTTCCCTTCTTACATTGAGTGAACTGTTATATTAAGTCACAAGTACATTGATGCTGATCAAATCATTTGTAAGTGGACACCAAATGTTCCCCAAAACTTCTGCCTCCCCCTTTCTTCCTATAGGTAGCTAATAAGGCCACACCCACAGAGATGGAGCTTCACAGCTACCAGTGAAGCAGGCAGTGACATGCTGTGTGTTTGAACAGCTCGAGGCACAGGTAGTGGCCTTAGGTTGCAACTGTGCAGCATGGCAGCTATCACGAGAGAGAGCAGGAAGAAAGGGTGGAGGACAGAATCTGTTACTGTGGGGGCTTCTTAAAATTGAAAAATATTTTTAAAATTACGATTTTATATATATATATATATATATATATATATATATATATATATATATATATATATATATATATATATATATATATATAGTACATCCGTGTTCAAATCTGAATGTCTAAAACAAGTTAAAAAACCTGTTTCCAGCTCAGAATTCTGAGGAAAAACAGTTATTACACTGCATTCTGGGTAGCTGAGCAGGGACATGCAAATGTGCCCACAAATACCTCAATCCATAGCCCTTATCAAACATGGCTTCCTTTAAGCTTATGCCCACCGCATTACACAGCTTTAATGCCAAGCCAATGTTGGATTATACTCAAGCTGGAAATCCTATCCAGGTACAGCTGTTTCAAGCTTACTGGCTATCATCAGCATGGAACGTGGAAAATTATGAGTAGATAGTTCACCACAACAATCATTTATAATATGGTGGGGAAAAGAGCGATAGAAGCCCTCCACCGTACAGTAAATAAATAGTACATCTGTGTTCACATCTGAATGTCTTAAGAAAGTTAAAAAACCTGCTTCCAGCTCAGAAATAAAGTGATGTAAAAAAAAAAAAAAAGTGTCTAAAAAGTTATTTTAACTCACCTGTGTACAACAGGGAAATCCTGGCCTTTGCATATCATTGCTTTATATAATCAATCATTTTAACCCTCCACCACCAAAGTAACATTAGCATCATGTGATATTTTTAAAAGGATAGATTGTTATAGATAGGAATCAATCATAATCCAAGTGCCTAGGACATGAAGATGTTAATTGCAGCCAAGTTCCAGAATAAGAAAGAGAGCCAGACTTCTACAAGAACATAACTGCATCCCATTAGCAGGAAGGATATACAACTAACTTTTAGGGATAAGAGGTCAGAATAGAAGTAATGCTCTGTTTATATGAGCTGCTGTGTCACAAAACTATATAACAAACTAGCAATTTGCCCGTCAAAAAATTACGGCAATAACATTGTAAGGTAACGCTGTTTGGTGGAGACATTAATTTTGTTGGTGACATTAATTTTGTTGGTGGTCCGAGATCCTTCGGCGCTCATTGCGAGGCTGTTGTATATTTTTTTCTGATAGGCGCTTTTGGTGTTATTGTTTGGTCGGCGGTGATGTGTTTTTTTGCGCTTATTGCAAGGCATTGTGTGCTATGAGCAGCGTTGGCGCTCGTTGTGAGTGGCGCAGTGAATGGCTTTTTGTTTATTGTGTATTAGAGTGTATTGTTTTTGTGTATATGTTTTTTTGTATGCTTTATTAAAGAATTAATAAATTAATATACTTTGTGTTGAAGAGCTGACAATCTGTTTTGATGTTCCTGCAGCATACAATGTCGGTTTGCACGGTTATGGAGCTGATGTGTGTGTCAGCAATGTGTGTAGTGTAAATAGGCTGCGTGCGCGAGAAAAATCTGTTAGGGTAGCTGTGTACTTCTGCATTGTGTTGTAAAATGGCGGGGAATGTGTATGTGGTACGCGGCTGTGTATGATGTAGCGTCCTTGGTAATTGTGTATCTTGTACCGTTTTTTCGGCAGCCATTTTTTCTCTTGCTTAGGTGATTTTCGGGTGTCTAAACTCTTGAATTTGTACTTAAATGGAGGTGTAACTTCACTTGCAGAGGACCTGGATGCCCCCCCCCCCCCCCCCCCCCCCCCCCCCCTTGCTGTGGGTAAGCTTTTTATGTAGTTGCTGCGTGTATTTATTGTGTTTTTAAAGTTTTCATGTGCGCGTGGTTCAGGCGTTAAGGTCGTATTTTTGCGAATTCATAATGTTTTTTGTTTTTTTTCTAAGTCCCGCGTGTTGTGTTTTTTGATGCCAAGCCCGTAAATTTTCAGTTGTAAGTCCCGTCTGCAGCTCATTGCAGCCAACGTGGGAGCCTCCACTTCCGCAAATGCGGCCCGAAAGCCTTCGGCGCTCCTTGCCAGCAAGGGCCGCAGTTGCAGCGGGCTCGCTACGAGAGCCTGTAAGCGTTAGCAACAACCCGCATGCTCACAACTATATATGTGACTAGCGACTTGACCGTCAAAAAATGATGGCAATAAGATTGTAAGGCAGGTAATGTTGTTTGTGTGCGCAAAATGAATTTTGTTGGTGTTGCCAGATCCTTCGGCGCTCATTGCGAGGCTCTTGGTTGTTTGTGTGCTATGAGCAGCGTTGTTTTTTTTGTCTTGGTATGGCAATGAATAAAATAAGACATTAATATACTTTACCTATTGTGAAGTAATATATGCAGGAAGCATTGTGTTGAAGAGCTGGCAATCTGCTGTGTAAGTGTCATGAATGTGTGCAGTGTAATAGTGTGCGTGCGCGAGGCAAATCAGTCAGCGTAGCTGTGTACTTCCGGATTGTATAAGTTAGTGTTCTAAAATGGCGCCTAATGTGTGGTATGCAGCTGTGGCTGATTTAGCGTTGTTGTTTTCGGATGTCATCTGACTTTTTCAGAAAATCCGTAGGTGTTTGGTGGCGTTTTTAGGGGCCTTTAGCCTCGAATGGGTTTTGTTCAGCTGCCATTTTTTCTCTTGCTTAGGTGATTTTCAAGTGTCTAAACTCCGAAATTTAAGCTTAAATTGAGGCATAACTTCAGTTTTCGAGGTCCTGGGTGCCCTTGCTGTGGGTAAGCTTTTTATGTGTTTGTTGTGTGTATTTATTGTGTTTGTAATGTTTTTCATGTCGCACGAGTTGCGTCCTTGTTTTCGGATCTCGTACGTCTTTTTCGGAAAAACCTTAGGTGTTTGGTGGTGTTTTGCGTCTTTAGAGTCCTGTAGCCTCGTTTTTGTTTTTTTTTCGGTGGCCATTTTTTCTCTCGCTTAGGGGATTTTCGGGTGTCTAAACTTTTATTTCCAGTTAAATTGAGGTGTAACTTCAGTTTCCGAGGTCCTGAGTGCCCCCCCTTGCTGTAGGTAACCTTTTTATGTATTTGTTGTGTGCATTTATTGTGTTTTTCATGTGCGCGGGTTTCGGTCGGTAAGGTCGTATTTTTGGAGATCGGAATGGGTCGTAACGCGTCTCGTATTTTTTTTCGTAAGTCCGTTAATTTTGTGAGGTCCGCAGTTGCTGGCAAGGAGCGCCTTTCCGAGGGCCGTAGGCTCGCTATGTGAGCCCGCAGCGTTAGCAACAACGCGCCTGCTCACAACTATATATGTGATATTTTTTTTGGTTCATTTGTAAGAATATGTCAAATACCTTAATTTTTTTATGTAGTAGCTGGGCTGAGATCTATAATCAATTAGGATACATGTTCTGGATTAACAGTTAAAGAATCATAGGCGTTTGGGAAAAACTTCACGTAATTGTTAAGTATATAAGAAAGTAACAATATTAGCAGCTGTTTAAGATAATAATTTTTAAAACCATTATTAAAAACAAAGAAAATCTGGATTTAGGCAGGCTTTACTTTTGTCTGCTTCCATGTTGTCTGTTTTCAGCACTTTCTGCTGCTAGAGCCTGAATGGGTTAAGCTCCTACTTTTTTTCTATAGAGCAGTAAGCTCAGACTACTCATTTTTTCCCGGCCCCTTCATGCACTGGACAGGAAGGATTATTTGCACATCAATATATAAAGCAGGGTCTCCTAAAATGAAGACTCTCTCTAACAATGCTTTTATGCACTTGGCTTACGTAGCCACATGTTGTTAGATTGTTACCTACTCCACAAACAACATTTTTCCTGAACTATAGTTGCCTTCAAATACTGATGACCGTAAACGTCAATTTGAAACCAAAAAAAGTGGTTGTTCGTTTCTGCCAACACTAGACTTTGCTTAGAGCTTCAAGCCATATGCAAATACCAATCACGGATAACACAGATTGTCCAAAATAACAGAGGAAATGTTCTTCATCCCATTTTTTCTAGAGTATTAAATGGTCACTGTAGTGTTCATACAAAAATAGATCATTTATGAGAAATCAATATTCAAATAATATTCAATGTGGCTTTTAAAACTTACATTTGAAGAAAAGTGTTTCATGAACTAACAGATCTACTTCTCTTCATCCCTATCAAGTGTCCAGAGGCTGGGAGGGATCAGTCCAGGGAGCTAATTATTGCTTTAGATGAGTCTATGTTGATCTGCAGTGGCCACTGCAGGGAAGGAGATAAAGACTCCTATCAGGACAGATCCTCGCCCACACTCTGGATATTGAGGGCAGAGTAAAGAATGTCTGATGAATGGTGTATTACTGCCTAGGCCCTGGCCAGGGGTAACAGACTGTAGGAAGTTGTAGTGCTATGGAATAGTGCCTGCCTAGCCCTGGGGCTCCGCCTAGCCCTGGACCGCTGGGCCCCCGACTAGCCCTGGGCCCCCGACTAGCCCTGGGCCCCCGACTAGCCCTGGGCCCCCGACTAGCCCTGGGCCCCCGACTAGCCCTGGGCCCCCGACTAGCCCTGGGCCCCCGACTAGCCCTGGGCCCCCGACTAGCCCTGGGCCCCCGACTAGCCCTGGGCCCCCGACTAGCCCTGGGCCCCCGACTAGCCCTGGGCCCCCGACTAGCCCTGGGCCCCCGACTAGCCCTGGGCCCCCGACTAGCCCTGGGCCCCCGACTAGCCCTGGGCCCCCGTCATCTACACCTAAATCTCTAAGTGACATTACTCTGATGCAGTGATTTTAGGACTAGTGTACAGAAAGAAGAAAGGAGTAGTAGTAACTGGGGTGAAAATATCTGAATGAGCCTAAGGCAGCATAAAACCTATATATACTTCAGTGCTGAAGCGCTAAAGTTCAAATGTAAGTTTTAAAAGCAATATTTTTTTTGTTCTTTATATATTGACTTTATTGCTTATCAGTTAATAACAACTGTTATTGTTAATAACAATAATAAACAACTGAAAAACAATTGTATGAGCAGTACAGTGTTCCTTTTATACACTTAACACAAGCAAACTGAGATATCACAGCAACGGTTAATAATAATATAATTAACTGGACTAAGTATTTTTCTCCAGCTGCAATTGTGTTTTGAGATTATATCACTAAAAGAAAACAAAACAAAAAAAACATTAAAACACAACACGTTATTTCTAAATGGTT
Source organism: Discoglossus pictus (assembly GCA_027410445.1). Lineage (NCBI taxonomy): Eukaryota > Metazoa > Chordata > Amphibia > Anura > Alytidae > Discoglossus > Discoglossus pictus. Next base: position 57,827,396 of record CM050174.1, read on the forward strand.
TATTTCAAACCCGCTCTCTACCCCTCCTGAAAAAAAAAGAAAAGAAAAAAGAAAAAAAGAAGTGTAGATCCAGGAGCAGTGGGAGAGAAGATGTGAGAGAAGGAGAAAAGGAAGGAGTGAGAGAGGGAGGAGGGGGTGAGTGCTTTCGTTTCTGCAAGGAGGAGAGTGGGGACAGAGAACAGTTTAGGGAGAGGGTAGAAAGACAGATCACAAACACAGAACTATTCCTGTTAATTCCTATTCAACGTCTACAAAGAAAGGAATTTTTGGGAGTCAAAAATATATATGTTTAAAAAATAAAAATCAAACCAGGGGACGTGTCCCACTCATGCCTATAACACAATATATACAAACAGGGCTTTAGGGGGACACATCAAACCAGCCCCCAGGGGTAGGGGGGCCACGCACGCACATAGGACACAACCCCAAAACAGCCAAAGCTTCAGCTGGCATGTTTATATATTAAAAACCCACGAGCAGCGGGGGGAGAAAGGGTTAAGGAAAATAAATTACACACAGACTATTCTTCAATAAATTAAGCGCAGAACCAAAATATACACAAAATAATAAAGGGAATGGGGTACCAGGGGATGGGATTGTGCTGGAGAGAATTAGGATGTTTTTTTTTTTTTCCAGTGAAATGAATGAAATATCAGCTCCCCCACCCCCACATGTTGGGGCAACAGAAATCATTAACCCCCTTTACATTTGTACCGACAGTCACTGAGAGGGGTAAGGGGGTGGGGAGGCGCAAGCAGTCACAGCCCCTTTGGACGCTGTGTTGGGAGACAGGTAAGAACATGCCCCCATTCTCAGGGAGGCTCCTGTCCTTATAAATACAGGACGGAGATCTCAAAATCCAGTGAGTAGACTGGTATTAACATGGACCCATTAACCCTTTCGTGGCAGGACTCCATTACATGGAGAGGGTTAGGAGGGACGGATGGGCGGACCACCCCACCGGAAAGCAGGAATACACCACGTGCTATCAGTAGTACAATGCAGGTCAGGTGCCCCCTCCTTTTACACAGCAGGCAGGCATAACAGGAGGGGTTTGTATCAGTAGTATAATCCCATTCCAGGGACACTGGACTGGACCCTTAACCCTTTCACGTCCAGATAGACCAACAACATCTGGGAGATGTACACACACTGTTTTTCCTGGTTAAAAAGAAAGATCATAATACTGTAGTAAATACCAGTGGATGATGTGGCTGCTGGAGTACAGAAGGGGTTAAGTGTGTTACAAACTGCACCAACACACACACACTATGCTCTGTGGTTCAGTAGATAAATTGAGTGCGGGGGCAGAGTCCAGTTTGACCCCAAGACATTTCCAGTTTAGATATCCAGTGACAAACGGCAGAGCCCTGATGTACTTCTGTCATTGCATGGCATCTTCAGGTAGCCAGGGGGCAGTGTGCCACACCAGTCCAGGTAAGACTGCTTGTTTGTGCCCCCTAGAGAAGGCAGAGTACATAATAGCAGAAACTGGCACTGTTTATATTGGAAAAGAATCCTCCTCTGTATCCGCCATGACTTGAGGATGTCCAAGTTTCTTACCAATGCAGTAATAGGTGTCCTGAAAACATATAAAGAAAAAATACACTTAAGGAATACATTCCAAGGAAGGGCAAGTGTAAAATATTAAATGTGTTTTAAAAACATTTTGATTATTTTCTAGTCTAAAGTGGTTCTCAGAGGCTTAGAGAAAACCCTGGGATGGGGGGGGGGGGGGGTTGGCGAAGAGAAACCCGGGGATGGAGAAGGGGAAAAGAGAAACCCGGGGATGGAGAAGGGGAAAAGAGAAACCCGGGGATGGAGAAGGGGAAAAGAGAAACCCGGGGATGGAGAAGGGGAAAAGAGAAACCGGGAAGGGAGGGGGAAGAGGGAATCCGGGGATGGAGGGGGGGGGGGGGGGAGGAGAAACAAGGGGGGAGAACACATGAAACATTATACCATCATTTATGACGGGCTAAGAGAAACCCGGGGATGGAGAGGGGAAAGGAGAAACCCGGGGATGGAGAAGGGGAGAAGAGAAACCCGGGGATGGAGAAGGGGAGAAGAGAAACCCGGGGATGGAGAAGGGGAGTAGAGAAACCCGGGGATGGAGAAGGGGAGAAGAGAAACCCGGGGATGGAGAAGGGGAAGAGAGAAACCCGGGGATGGAGAAGGGGAAGAGAGAAACCCGGGGATGGAGAAGGGGAAGAGAGAAACCCGGGGATGGAGAAGGGGAAGAGAGAAACCCGGGGATGGAGAAGGGGAAGAGAGAAACCCGGGGATGGAGAAGGGGAAGAGAGAAACCCGGGGATGGAGAAGGGGGAAGAGAGAAATCCGGGGATGGAGAAGGGGGAAGAGAGAAATCCGGGGATGGAGAAGGGGAAAAGAGAAACCCGGGGATGGAGAAGGGGAAAAGAGAAACCCGGGGATGGAGAAGGGGAAAAGAGAAACCCGGGGATGGAGAAGGGGAAAAGAGAAACCCGGGGATGGAGAAGGGGAAAAGAGAAACCGGGAAGGGAGGGGGAAGAGGGAATCCGGGGATGGAGGGGGGGGGGGGGGAGGAGAAACAAGGGGGGAGAACACATGAAACATTATACCATCATTTATGACGGGCTAAGAGAAACCCGGGGATGGAGAAGGGGAAAGGAGAAACCCGGGGATGGAGAAGGGGAGAAGAGAAACCCGGGGATGGAGAAGGGGAGAAGAGAAACCCGGGGATGGAGAAGGGGAGAAGAGAAACCCGGGGATGGAGAAGGGGAAAAGAGAAACCCGGGGATGGAGAAGGGGAAGAGAGAAACCCGGGGATGGAGAAGGGGAAGAGAGAAACCCGGGGATGGAGAAGGGAAGAGAGAAACCCGGGGATGGAGAAGGGGAAGAGAGAAACCCGGGGATGGAGAAGGGGAAGAGAGAAACCCGGGGATGGAGAAGGGGAAGAGAGAAACCCGGGGATGGAGAAGGGGGAAGAGAGAAATCCGGGGATGGAGAAGGGGGAAGAGAGAAATCCGGGGATGGAGAAGGGGAAAAGAGAAACCCGGGGATGGAGAAGGGGAAAAGAGAAACCCGGGGATGGAGAAGGGGAAAAGAGAAACCGGGAAGGGAGGGGGAAGAGGGATGGAGGGGATGGAGGGGGGGGGGGGGGGGGGAGGAGAAACAAGGGGGGAGAACACATGAAACATTATACCATCATTTATGACGGGCTAAGAGAAACCCGGGGATGGAGAAGGGGAAAGGAGAAACCCGGGGATGGAGAAGGGGAGAAGAGAAACCCGGGGATGGAGAAGGGGAGAAGAGAAACCCGGGGATGGAGAAGGGGAGAAGAGAAACCCGGGGATGGAGAAGGGGAGAAGAGAAACCCGGGGATGGAGAAGGGGAAGAGAGAAACCCGGGGATGGAGAAGGGGGAGAGAGAAACCCGGGGATGGAGAAGGGGAAGAGAGAAACCCGGGGATGGAGAAGGGGAAGAGAGAAACCCGGGGATGGAGAAGGGGAAGAGAGAAACCCGGGGATGGAGAAGGGGAAGAGAGAAACCCGGGGATGGAGAAGGGGAAGAGAGAAACCCGGGGATGGAGAAGGGGAAGAGAGAAACCCGGGGATGGAGAAGGGGGAAGAGAGAAATCCGGGGATGGAGAAGGGGGAAGAGAGAAATCCGGGGATGGAGAAGGGGGAAGAGAGAAACCCGGGGATGGAGAAGGGGAAGAGAGAAACCCGGGGATGGAGAAGGGGGAAGAGAGAAACACGGGGATGGAGAAGGGGGAAGAGAGAAATCCGGGGATGGAGAAGGGGGAAGAGAGAAATCCGGGGATGGAGAAGGGGAAGAGAGAAACCGGGAAGGGAGGGGGAAGAGGGAAACAATGGGGGAGAACACATGAAACATTATACCATCATTTATGACGAGCAAACTACTAGTATTCATTAATAATTTAACTGTGAAAGATGGTAGAGATATGTTTAGGTTGGACTCTCCTCATCAATCACTTTGTCCCTGATGACCTGCATGGGTGCTAGGATGAGCTTCAGACTGCCAATGACATACCACATATATAAGCTTCTTTTATACAGTCATAGGACTATTGAGAGAAACTGGTATTAGCTGACTTACCAAATCATATGTAGGGGTATAACTCTGTGGTAGAGCATATAACATCAGTCCATAAAATCCCTAGTCCAAATCCGGCTACATTCTTCAGTATTCTTTATGCTTTTTGCCACAGTATTGACCGGATTTGTCTGACCAACCTATTTCCTACCAACACTTATTCAAACGTACATGCAAAGTCTTTGGTTATGTTTTTACTTTCTGAAACCATTTTGCTTATTATCAAATGTAGCCATTCTAAATAGCACAAAGAAAAACAAATTGACCACAGTCGCCCTTTCAGACGCATGAATTTAAACATACTAGCACATTTCGGTTGTTATAAACTATGCCGGAATTCGTCAGGCTTTGACGATACACTGAAATCCTGTTCTTTTATGACTGTCGTAAAGAAAATTACGTTTTAAAAGGGACTCTTTTATATAAAAATTATTTTAAAAGACCGCCACAAAATTAAACAAGTTTTACTTAGACCAGAATTAAGAAGCAAAAACGAAATGCTGATACCTGGCTCCGACGTTTAGGAGGGGAGGTGCGGGAGCCTTGCTACGTTGAACTCTCGCTTCCAGATTCCAGTTTTGGAACAAGCCGAGCCTCCTTCAGACAGAGGTAAATTTCTTCCTGGGGGTCGTAGTAATAGAACTTTCGGAGGTAAGAGATGAGGGGCCTGGGAGGATAGAAGAGGACCACTCAGTATGTGCAGGTAAAAGTCATATATGGACAGACATCACACCAAGAATACATAGTTGTTTCAATGACAAGTCTTCAAGTAGAGTGGTTAAAAAGCAAGGGGGCACATCTCTTATATGCATAGAAATAAAAATCTACCAGATACTTCCATATAGATTGCACTAAAACCGCTTGTGTTGCACTGGCATCATGGACCGGTGTAGGGATTTATTTTTTGTTCTATAGAAATATTTAATTAGGAACCTCACACTTTTGTTTTCATATGTATGCTGCCATGTTTCACAGCTGTGACCAAAAGTCACACCCAATGTGATGGGCTTTGTGTTGCCAGTGTCGGATACGGCTTTTGCTGCCTGAAGACAGAGACATGCTGTGTGTGTCTGAGCATCATGAGTTTGACCTTAATTATAACGTTTTATATAAAATAGCCAAGGAAGAAAGAGGGAGGCTCCAGAAGGTGAGAATCTTTTACTCTATGGGCGATTTAGAAATTAACTGTAAATTTTTATTATGACAATTACATGGAAGAAGATAGTTAATTATGTCATTTTTATACGAAACAAACAAAAAAAATGCTAAAGAGCTCACTTAAAGGACCACTTAATGCAGCACAATTTAGACCACATCATATTTAAGATCTCCTAAAAACATGTTGAAATACTTTTAGAATTTTTGAAATACGTACATTTTTCACAGAGAAATTAAATCAAATCTGTGTTTACGTGTGGAATAGACTGCCCACATGCTGCAGCATTACCAGAGCCAATTAGGTTGCAGGGCGGATGCTGTGGTGTTATCAAATCACACTCGCACAGGATAGACTTTTATGTAAACATAAATTTAAAGTTGTGTGTGTCTGTGTGATCAGAGTTCACATTTCTGGAGAGCCATTTTTGCAACAGCCTGCTTTCCAGGTCAATTAGGGGGGAAGGCGCATGGTGTCAATTTCAACTTATCCAGTTATCAAACAATGGCTCTGGAGTTCTGCCTGTTTCTGTGTCCCTCCACTGATAACTACAGACACAAACATCCATCATCCAGCTCTCAGGATATGATGCAATAAACACAAAATGGATTCCTATATTCATAAACGAGTCTTCAAAAATACCGATTTTCCCAAAAAATATTTTATGTTCATGGCTTACTCAGCTGCTAAGTCTTAGTTTGACATATGCTAGACAAACAAATGTATTTTTACTTGAAATATAATTATCCTTAAAAGGTTTATTCTTAAGATCTCTTATTTGTTAAATTGAACCGGTTAGTGGAGAGATCCATGCTTTCATTTCTTTATGGGCCAGTTGGACATTATCATCAGGTCCATGTTTACACCTATTAAAGATAATTTTTTAGTGTCTAAACTCTTTTAGTTTGAGTTAAATTGAGGTGTAACTTTAGTTTTCGAGGTCCTGGATGCTCCCTCTTCCTGCAAGTAAGCTTTTTATGTATTTGTTGTGCATATTTGTTGTATTTTTCATGTTTTCCTGTGCGCGTGTTGCGGCCGATTTTTGCGAGGACGTAATGGGTCTTAACGTCTCGTATTTTCCTTGTGTAACGTCGTAAATTTTGCGAGGGTTGCAGTTGCTGCCCGCAAATATCAAGTCATTTTCATTCCCAAAATATTTAAAATATTTTGCACACTTCCTTACTGTTCATTTGCTCACCTCTAGGGAAAATGCATTTTCAGAGTGTCCATGTTATTTTCCTCCATCCTAGTACTGTGAGGGTGAGCAGCACTGCTTTGCTTCAGAACAAACCACAAAGACAGAGCCACACTCCTAATGCTCTTTATTAATTATATGCACTGTTCTGAAGCAAATCAGTGATGCCCACTCACAAAAGTAAACCAGGGAAATCTTTTTAATTAATTAAATTATGTGGAGATAAGAACTGAATACATGATGCCTCTTCAATTCCTGCAACTTTAAAGTGAGAATTCAGTGGCCTATCATCTAACAATTGTTCAAAAATATCATGTGATTGACACAAAGATCAACAGGAGATACTCATTTGCAGAGAAAGGTTACATGTTTTCAGGGTGTACGATAGCTACTACGTTAGATTAACATGGGTTCCCTGGTAGCCCAGTGGTTAGGATGCAGGTGCTTTCACCACAGCATCCTGGGTTTGAATCCAGCCAGGGAACCAAAAGGTCACACTGGTCAGTAGTGGATGGGAGACAAACTTGGAATACCAGGAGCTGTATGCTGTGGCCCACTGGAGAAGGAACTGGCAACCCACTCCAGTATCAGCATGGTGTGTTGTCCATCAGGTCACAGAGAGTCGAACATGACTGAACAACACCATTTACATTTAAGATGAACACAATGAAAATGTCATAAATAAGGTTTGAAACGTTCCCTTTTTTCCATGCCTTTGAATATAGTGAGATTACAGCAGACGGAGCTCTCCCCTCTCTGCTCCCATACCAGCCCACGGACCTCCCAGTGCAGCACAAACAGCACTTAGCAGGGGGTTCGGTTTGGCACAACTGATAATTAGTGTTCAATCTAGATATGATAATTATATGGGAGGGAGGCCTGTGTTTACACACATGTATCTCTCTGCACAGCGGCTGGGGAGGCCTCTACCACACACAGAGTCATGGGATATCATACAGGCCTGATGGGCTTAACAGTCTAGCCTTTATAGCTTTCACTATGACTCAGGTCTGCAGCAATTCATTCTCCTTCTTTATTACACTAATTAAATCGACACTCAAGACGTTTTCTTTCATGCATTTTAAAGATCTTTCTTTTTCTTTTGTAATTTAAAATATAAATAGGAAACTTTTAATTATTTAATGTAACAACGCTACATATGTGATGTAAAAATAGATCACCCATTACATTTCTAGATCCTTGTTCCAAACACATACCCAAGGGTGCTTTGTATTTATATTTATGATTCATTATATTCAGTCCAACGAGGGTAATATCTTTATGCTTTAAGTGAAATAGTTGAACTGTGAAACTGCAGAAATATTTACAGTATGTATATATAGCCACATTGAATTGCAGGGGTAGTTTTTCACGTTTTTTATGATTATATGGTCACTATGTGGCTTGGGGATCAGATAATTGTATTAAATCAGTTGCATACCACTCCTCATGTCCTATTCCAGTCAGCAGCTTGTGCAGCTGGCTGAGCTGAACCTATTTCTATGCTAACCCATTTCTATTTTCTATGCTCTAAGCATTAAAATATTAAACGTCACTCAACTCCTGCTGTACATCATATCAGAAAAAAAAGCCACTTTATGTTTATAGAGCATATAAAAGCTTTCAGTAGATTACTGTAGTAGAAATGTATCCTCTTGCCACTTTACATGTTTGTTTATCACAGTATTCTTGCCAAACAATTCACAGTATTTGTAAAATTGGAAAGAAAACAACTGCACACCTAGTTATTGCACAACTGAAAAGTACACACCACCAGTGTCTGTTCAAACATGGACAAACATCAGTGGTGACCATGGTACCAAGCCACACCAAACTCCTTTCTCAGGACCGACTCTTACTTGGGTAGAGGGAGTTCTGGAATGTGGTCAATCCGGACCAGTTGTCTGATTCGGAAGCGACACAGGTGCTGCAAAGACTTCACATTGCTGAAGCGAGACACGGGATACAAGAGCTGTACTGGGGTTGGAGGAAGACCTGTAGGTGAGAGAGACTGTAGTCAGCGGCTGGCCTAAAGTGTGAGAGAGGAGGACAGAGAAGAGAGAGACTAGGCGCTGACCTGGGACCCGCGAGCGCAGGAAATACAGGAACTTCCCATTCTTGGAGTGCATAATGGCTCGTTTGATAAACTCCACGACCGACTGACAGCGATCTTCAAACTTGGGGTGACACCAGAGACTGAACGTACCTAAAAGAAAGAAATGTAGTGACAAGAGGATGGCATCAGGTCTTTTATCACCAATAATATGAAATGAACATCACATCTGGCCTCCAGAAGCCAGCATCTGCAGAGGAAATGCATGGTGAGCAGGTACCCCTAGCCTGGCAGAACGCATGCTTGCACAAAATGAGGCCATGTTGTTATTAATATATAGTCGTAAGTGCTAGAGTGTATGGTACTCTTGCCTTAAAGGACCACTGAAATGTCATCTTTATAGTATAATCTGACAAAGAACTTGACATTTGGCAAAAGATTTTCGAAAATGAGTACAATCTTTAATTTCTAACTATTTCATTTAACTATCAAGTACAGGACAGTGACATTCACTTTAGTTCCTAAACTTTTTAGAACTAAATAGAAGAGCAACCCGCACTAGGATAAAGTCCCTAAGTCTCCAAGTGAGCAAACTATCCAAGATGGGAGAGCCCATGACACAAGTATTCCTAGCAATTTAAGATTTTCTCTTTTTACACTCATGACTTACATAGCTGCTAACAATGTTAGAATGTTACATGTTTTTTTCCGAACTATGATTTAAATCACAACAGTACATCATGCATGTGTGTGATGTCCATGCTCTCACCTTTGTATGAGGAGTGTATGGTGTATGTGCATGCCCTCACGTCTGCAGTGCGTCCCTGCCCTCACATCTGTAGTGCGTTTGTGTATTGCTCTGGGCCTGAATCCTGTGACTCTGTGCTTGTCATGTTCGTAGAACTTCATGCATGCATGTTCAGTGTTCCAGCCCTGCCCTACATGTATCTTTTACATCTTTAGTGCTCTGTGTGTGGTATCTCTGCCCTCACCTCTGTAGTGCTCCATGCGAGTGTGGTGGGTGATGCCTTGTGAGCGGAAGCTCAGGCTCAGGATGTACCGGGGATCTGAGCTGTCTCGCACCAGGAAGGAGCCATCTGGCTTCGCTTTAAGCTTCATCTCTGCATCTTCCCAGTTCATGGGACCCCAGTACCAGCCACACTGCGAGAAAAGAGTGTAAATGTTAAAGGCATGGAGAGGGGGGTAAGCCAGCAAAGAGGGTAAACATCAAGTCAGAAAAAGGGGTGTTCAGAAGAAAGGGAGCTCAGACACAACCATAATACTGAATGATACACTCACTCCACTGGAATATTTAATTACAAATAGCTGGGCATATCTTCTTCCACAGAAACCCTTGAAGGGCACTAGTTGCTCCTTACCTTCTCCAGTTCTCTCAGGCTGGCAGCAAAGCTACTGGGATCTTGTCGAAAGAGAGGGCACTGCAAGGGCTGTACTAGCGGCACTGGTAGACACTCTGGGGGCCGGAGAGGAACGACTCGAGGGAAAGGGTCTGTGTGAGGAAGGACAGCAACATAAGTTAATTTTTGGGGCAGACAGACATTTTTAGTAAAGCACCCAATGCAAAAAAAATATTTATATTGTTTCCATTATGCCACTATATTATAGCAATTTGACACAACCACTGTTTATATATTACAAAATTCAATGCTCAGAAGGTTTTCCTATCTAGAATGCTGTCGTCGTCTTCTCTCTCACCACCTGACTCTTCTGTCCTATCTATTCCAGGGCACACAGCATTGTGTGAGAGACTTGCCTTCTGTTCTGTGTACCTACCTCTATCGCCAGACACACCGATACCTGCTCGGCCTTCTCATTACAGTTGAATCCAGCCTCATTACATTTCCCTTTGCTGCTCCTCAACTGCTCAGCTGGAAGAGCAGGGATAGGACCAAGAGCTGGTCTCTATTTAAAGCTGCCCCTGCATCAGGCAACCAGAACAAGTAGACACTATAGCCTGTTACTACATTTTGAAGCATGTGTGCCATTTATTCACACTGGTGGCCTGCATTTGTCAAGTTCTGGCTCAATGGTTCAGTTCCATTCTATCAGGCCGTTTACAGCTAGTGGAGGTCTGAGGTTGTGGGTTTCACTAGCAATATAAGATACCTATACTATGAGCTGCAGAGGGAAGAATCAATTAGGATCTAATTGTAAGATTCTAGGCACGTTTTAATAAAATAAAGCACACAAAAGTAAAGAAATACATAAGTATATTACTGAATATTTCTAGTGAAATCCAATAACCCTTGTATCCCTTTGAATCAAGCATCCATAACATAATGTTTGATTCAGGACATAGTAGGGAATGCGGTCTAGGGCACTTGCCTGGGGCATGGGGTGGTGGTGGTGGGGGAAGTGGGAAGGACTGGAGAGACGAACCCATTGGACCCACTAGGACGGACGCTGGCTGAATTCCTCCAATGTCATCTGAAAAAAAAAAAAAAAACACAAGGAGAGAGTGAGATTGTATTCAGATGATCATTAAAAGTCTTATATGTGAACAATAAATATATTGGAATTTATAACCTATTCTCTGCTGTTGACTTTTTAGGGAAATCCTTAAAAACAAATGTAGAAGAAGCCGACACCTGTGCATGGTCTTCACCCACCAACTTCCTGCTTCTATGTCTGAGTGTTCAAAGGCTCTAGCGGAGCTGTGCCAGGCCATGTAAGAAATTAGCCTGCGCCAAACAAACAGGAAGGTGATATACAGGTCCTAAAAGCAAGCAGGTCATCAGCTTGGTTTAAGTTTCTAAAGATTTCATGTTTAAAATTATTTAAAAGTAGCAAAGGGAAATTGAAAAAATAAATTCTTATAATTTGCTAGTAAACCTAAGTTAATATTATGCATCGTCAGTGTTAAAGAATGTGATCATCTTCATTTTTAAATGTTTTTCTCTCCTGGATATTTTTACAATGACCTTCGGAGTATTTGATTTTCAGGTTTTAACAGGAGTTGTTGTTCTGGGTAAAATGGTGTCAAATATCTATGTAGATTCATCCTTAAATGCAATTTTTGGCCTGTTCCCCAATGTAACATTCATTCACACACAGTATATTGTATTCTGTACACCACATTGGAGTAAATACCTAACCCTCTGGTATGGTAGCCGTTTTAATGCAAGGATAGGAGGTGCGGGGGGATATATTTTGTAATTCCGCATTTTCAGTTAGCAGTGACTGTAAATATTGGAATATTGTGTTTTTCTAGAGCTAGATGGTATGTGATCACTAGAGTGTACATTAAGTAGTTTCTTCTATTCTGTGTTTTATTTGCATTAAATGTAAATCAAATAAGAATATGCAATAAACAAGATCTCTATGAGTCTTTATTTACACTTCCTCTTAATTCACTTTTGTTAATTTTCATAATTTAATTTACCTTACACTGGAAGAAAAGCTTTTTAATGTATAAAACATGCTCATTAATTGCCTCACAGAAAGCTTTGGATTAGTGGCGCTTCATCTTTTATAAGAATGTGTATATCAGTTAAAGTTAGTTGATTGGACAGCAGAAATGATAAATTATATATCCCTTTAATAATGTAGCCCAATATTACTGTGCAATCTCTGGTCTGAGTAGAATATTCCAGCAATGACAAAACTGCTGTAGTAACCAAACGGGTGAATGTGAAGTGTAAGTGTAGGCAGCTGAGAGGTATAGGAGGGCTTCATAACTACCTAAAAGACTGAGGCTCCTGCGAGGTGGTGGTGGTGGAGTAGGCGGGTGCCCAGACGAGGAGCCACGCTGTGAAATGTCCACGTCTACCAGTGATACCGTTTCACCTGCAAAAGAAAAGTGTCCGAATGTGAGACAGGATAAAGATACTCTATTCAGTGACATATGAAGTCTTCCTTGAAAACACCTTATTCGGTGCACTTACCAGTGAAAAGGGGGCTGAAGGAAACTGGAGAAAAGGCACTTTGAGTTCTGGTCAAACGGGGCTTTCTGTAGAAACAAAATCATGACAATGTAAGGAAAGCAGGAAACAAGGAGGACAGCAGAACAGAAGGTCATCAATTCCCTGACAAAGTTTTTAACAATTGTGACACTTTTGTGAGAATTAGCACAGAGGGACACGCGGCGGCGGCAGAGGGACACGCGGCGGCGGCACAGAGGGACACGCGGCGGCGGCACAGAGGGACACGCGGCGGCGGCACAGAGGGACACGCGGCGGCGGCACAGAGGGACACGCGGCGGCGGCACAGAGGGACACGCGGCGCGGCACAGAGGGACACGCGGCGGCGGCACAGAGGGACACGCGGCGGCGGCACAGAGGGACACGCGGCGGCGGCACAGAGGGACACGCGGCGGCGGCACAGAGGGACACGCGGCGGCGGCACAGAGGGACACGCGGCGGCGGCACAGAGGGACACGCGGCGGCGGCACAGAGGGACACGCGGCGGCACAGAGGGACACGCGGCGGCACAGAGGGACACGCGGCGGCACAGAGGGACACGCGGCGGCGGCGGCACAGAGGGACACGCGGCGGCGGCGGCACAGAGGGACACGCGGCGGCGGCGGCACAGAGGGACACGCGGCGGCGGCACAGAGCCGACGGTAAAAATTAAGAACCCAGCTCAAGAGAACTGCAAGCAAAAGAGGAACTCGGAAGCAGAAAGCAAAGAGGAAACATGCACAATACAACTGAAAGTGGAACACAGCACCAGAGAGCTGAAAAGGCAGAATCCAGGGAAGGGAACTCGGCATCATACAGAGGAAAACAAGGGGGAACACATCATAAAGTAGAAAGTAATAGAGAAACCAACACCAACAGAGGAACTACCAGCTGATGACAGCAGAGGCTTGACAGAGGAAACCAGATAGTGAACCCAAAGTAGACAAAGCTAACCAAAAGGACCTAACGGTGGCTAAATCTGATCTACCAGGGAAACAAAATTGCTGGCAGAGGACTCGAAAGTGGACACACCACCAGACAACAGATTTGAAGGTGGTGCTAACCATCAGCAAAAGCAGGAAGTTAACTGACAGTTGAAAGAGTGTCTGGCAGAGGGGATGGTGGGACTCTCAAGGCAAAGCAGGGTCAGAGAGATGAGAAGACAGAGGAACTGAGAATCAGACAGTTATAAACACACTGGCACAATCATCTAACAGAGGTGAATACAGAGAAGCAATTAAATAAGACACAATGATACAGGATTATCATTCAATCCCAAAACACAAGTATTTCCTTCTGAAGCCATTGTTGTCGTTTGGTCATTCAGTCAAGAACGACTCCATGTGGCCCTATGGTCCGCAGCACAACTTGTGTCTGGTTGTGCCATTTCTTAAGGTTTTCTTGGCAAAGATACTGGAGTGGGTTGCCAGTACCTTCTCCAGTGGACCACGATGTGTCTGACCTCTCCATAATGACCTGCCGATCTTGGGTGACCCTACATGGTACAGCTCACAGCTTCATTGAATTACACAAGCCCCTTCACCATGACAAGGTAGTGATCCAGAAGGGGTCTGAAGCTATACATTTCCTCTACATCAAATTTTGGTACACCAAGAAGCAGCAAACCTACCTAGTGTTGATTGCTATTGAGTGCTATCCAGAACCCAGCCGCAGATTGTGTTAGTCCAGACAATATGGCCTAAAGTCACAGCAGTCACTGCTACAATGCAAACAGAACTAGTGAATGGGAGCTATGTGACATTCAGTCATTCCTAGAGGTACCTCCTCTTCCCAGACATTAGCAGCGCATACTTTGAAAGACCTGTAACTATAACACAAGGCCGTGTGTGAGATTAGCATTTTCCCATGGGACACAAAATCAAAAGGTACCAAATGCGGAGGGACAGATTCATTACAGCAGGAAGAAACAAATGCAAATAATTCTAATGATGATTAGATACACTCAAGCCACATATGTAACCAAATGACAACATTTTCCCATACTTAACATACTGTTGTTACTCGTGATCCTGCAACTTGGACCCAGTTATTAAAAAGTACTCATACAAAATATAGCTGCAGTTCTTTGAGATGTTAAAGTTCAGTCTTAATTATCTAAGTATTTAAGCATAAATTATCTATACATGGCATCCCTCTTTCTATGTCGCTATCTACGGCCACAATTAGAAGTGACAAAGAAGAACAAAATGCCAAATTGGTATAGAATAGAATAATGGACTGATAATATTAATCCAAATAGGCCAACTGTTCTTTATCACTGACACTGTGAGACAATTATTGGCCATAGATAAAGAGAGTGAGAAAGAGGATGTCTTTTAAAGAAAATTTATGATTAAAGTACCCAACTTTCAAGTTCAATTATCTAACACTTCCGTTAATTTTTTTGAAAGAATAACCAACTGCAAGTTGCTACAGGTGATGCGAGACATATGCAATAAATTACATTGATAGATTACATTTCTGCAAAAACTGGGACCAGTTTCAATTTAACTTGCCCTCTGCCAAAAAAACAAATACCCTCATCAGTACTATTCTCACATAGCCAGTCATTTATTTAACAGGGAATATAAGTATTGATTTGAAATAAGCTGTATGGAGGGTGCTGTAATTATTCAGGATTCTCCAACACTTTAGAATTAAAGAGCTAAGCCAGTATGTGCATAAGATACGCTCCTTATTCAAAGAAGCAAACTGACACTGATCTGAATACAAAGCTATCTGTTTGGATTTAATACTCTAAAATGCCTTAAGATGCCCATATTACACACTCACTGAGATACTTGTATCCGACACAGACCAGTGACCACGACTGAGCCACACGAGTGGAGATTGTTCTTAATCCGAAAGCAGAAGAATATAAAGTATTGCAGATCACTGAACCTAAAACACATGGGGAGGGGAAGTGATCCACCCCACACACAGCAACAGTATGATACACGTGAACGGAGCCAGAACATTAAATTACTATACACAAAGCACTGTCGTTACATGAAACAGAACCAAGGTGTACAAACACAGCGTCCTAGACACACGAGTGGGAAAAGAAGCATTATATATACAGGGAATACATAACAAACACTGTATGGGAGTGAAGGAGCAAGTATAGTGCAGGGCTCGACAAATCCCAGGAGCAAGGCAGGAGGCTCCTTACATTTTACTCCTGCTTCCTAACTGTTTTTTTATATTTCATCAGCTATTGCTTTCTAATACACTATTATTATGCCAGACATCTATCCTTGTTATTATAAGCTCACTGAAGGAATTCAAGCATGCCGGGACATATGCAAGGCAAACCTGAGGATGTATAAATCAATGATTTTAGGTAAATAGAATGGGCAGACAGAATGGACTAATTGCTTTAATCTGTATTTTAGTATTTAGCACATTATAATGAACATTAAAATATATTTCACAGCATGAGGGCTATATTATTTATAGGCATGATCGATTAAGATTATACTTTTTTAGTATTTATTATATTTACATGTTCTCAATGTTTTGGATCTGGACCTGTTTTTTTACCACTTTCTAGTTGCATGGGTTCCAACTTCTAGTTGCAGAACATTTTGGACAGGGTGGTACCACTTTATTTTTGAACTGATTTGCATAACGTGCATTTTCACTGCAGATAGGTTCCTCAAATATACATACATATATATATATTATATGATTGTTGTGGTGAACTACCTCCTCAAAATATCCACTACACAAGCTAAGGAATCGGCCCCACGCTGATGATAGGCACTAACCTTGAAACAGCTGTATGTGGGTAGGATTCCTAGCTTGTGTATAATCCAACCCTAGCTTTGCTCAAAGCTGATACAGTGGGTATATGCTTAAGGGAAGGCATGTTTGATATGGTTATGGATTGCAAGAGCGAAGCCTATGTGGGCACATTTGCACGTCCCAGCTCAGCTTCCCAGAATGCAGTGTAATAACTGTATTTCTCTGAATTCTGAGCTGGAAGCTGTTTTTTTAACTTGTTTTAGACATTCAAATGTGAACACAGATGTACTATTTATTTGCTGTAGGGTGGAGGCTTCTATCACTCTTTTGTTGTGGTGAACTATATATATATATATAATATATATATATATATATATATATATATATATATATATATATATATATATATATATATATATATATATATATATATATATATATATACATATATATACACATATATATATACACATATATATATACACACACACACACACACACACACACACACACAGTAGTATCCCGGTTATCCGGCACCCAACTAACCCGGTCTCTCAAGCAACCGGCACCAATTCCCCATTTAAAAAAAAAAAAACTGTTAAACCGGCATAACCGGCACTATCCGGATTTCAAGACTGCAAAAAAAAAAAAGAAGCTAATTATTTTTCGAATTGTTTTTTTTGGCCCTAAATGGCCCAGTTTAAGTGCTAATACCTTTTTAAAGGCATTTTGAGGGGTTTTGGGGTGTTTAAGGGGCGTTTAGACCCTTAAATTCGGGACTCACGATTAACAAGAATCTACACGTATCCGGCAATAGGGAGTCCCCATGGGTGCCGGATAACAGGGGTTTTACTGTATATACACACACTAGTCTGATTCAATAATACAAGTTATCCATAAACTTTTATATTATTTTTAGTAATGTACATTCAATCAGACATTATAATTGTCGAACTACGAGACATCGTCACGCTTTGCATGGTGCATTTGACTTAGGCGATGAGTACCAAAGGAGCTCATCGCCTGCAAATTTTGTATAGCGAGGCGAGCCATTAAGGCACTAAAACTCGCAGCACTTGGGTCTTAGCCAGATAGGAGCGCAGAGGCGAGCCGATTACACATTGAAACACGCAGAACTTAGACTCCAAAAACTTAGGAAACGCAGAATCGCCTTAGGCTGCAAGAAGTTGACCAAGGCGGGACTACGAAAAAAAAAAATAAGAGATATGAAAAATACGAAGTTAACGGCCGAACCACGCAAAGCAAAAAACACACACAAAAAAACAACATTACACACAGCAAGGGTGAAACGCCAGGCACTCGAAAAATCGGCTAAACAAGAAAAAAAATGGCGGCCAAACAAAATGAAAACGAGGCTACACGACGCTGGACCGCACAAAACACCGCCAACCACGTACCACTTTCACCCAGGAATGTACGAGGTACAAAATACACTATTGCAAAGGACGGCAAATGCTTGTGAACCACCATAGACAAACAACACTATTTTACAACCCTAACTTGCAACTAACAACATTACGCATCTAACGTAGCACTTTCCACAAATAAACCAACTGTTTGCCATCGCAGCCTATTTCTAATGCACAGTTGGGACATTCGTATCACTATCTCCTCAGGTCAGCAACAGTCCCACTGGACATTATATGCAGCAGGACAATAAAAAGAGATTGCTACCTCTTCAGGCTATTGATTGTTACATATATTAATTAGAAAAAGGTCAACTATATTAATTTATTAATCTATTAATTCATTAATTAGTATTTAAAAAAATAGAATTTAGCCAAAGGACAGGAGGAGAGGCTAGCATTGAGCGCCGAAGGTCCCTATAGTATAAAAAGCTTAACATTTTGTCCCAAATAGCTTTGTCGTGGCTTTTTTGACGGGCAAGTCGCTAGTAATTATATATAAAGAATATTATTTCCCAGCGGGTTCCTTGATCATGTTTTGCTTAATAATATTTAAACCCTAATAACAGTGGGTCCTCCTTCTGGATCACCACCTTGCAGTGGTGAAGGGGCTTGCGTACATCAAAAAAGCTGTGAGCTACACCATGTAAGGTCACCCAAGATGGGCAGCTCAAAGACAAATTGCAGTCCACTGGAAAAGGAACTAGCAACACCGGCCAGTATCTTTGCCAAGAAAACCATATGT
This sequence comes from Discoglossus pictus, assembly GCA_027410445.1. Taxonomy (NCBI): domain Eukaryota; kingdom Metazoa; phylum Chordata; class Amphibia; order Anura; family Alytidae; genus Discoglossus; species Discoglossus pictus. The sequence continues at coordinate 57,845,734 of CM050174.1, forward strand.
GCCTGGCGTGCAGCATCCAAATTGTCACCGAAAGTCGGACTCAACTGAAGAATTCTGGTCTTAAAATGTGTATTGTTTATATCACATATATAGTTGTGAGCATGCGGGCTGTTGCCAACGCTGCATGCTCGCGAAGAGAGGGCCGCAGTTGCTGGCATGGAGCGCCGACGGCGCTCCTTGCCAGCAAGCGTGAGCAACGGCTCGTATGCTCACAACTATATATGTGAGATTGTGTGTGTATATATATGTATGTATGTATATATATGTATATATATATATATATATATATATATATATATATATATATATATATATATATATATATATCACATATTATAATTGTCTAACTGCGAGTTGTCGTCACGCTTTGCGGCCCTCGCTTTGCCGGACGACAACTCGCAGTTTGACAGCTCCCACTGCCATAATTCAAACTGACTCTGCTCAGGACCGAACAGCTGACAAACAATTCTTCCCAAAGACACCCCAAATATACAACCCCCACACACGGGCATTCCCCTTTAAGGCACAAACCCCTCCACACACACCGAGTCCACAAAAAACACCTTCACCCCCCACCCACACAAAATCTCACCCTCATCTAATCATCATCATCACATATAATACTTTTCACTGCCATAGCTCACATTGACTCTACTCACGACCGGAAAAGCTTCAGTCCACGTGGGGTTACCATAGCGATTACTATGAGAGATGGATAGCAGGAAGCATCAGTGTGTGACATGCCAGGCTGGGGGTGGGCTCCAGGTTCTGACAGGAGCAGGACCTGTAATACTGTGCATTATGTACAGGAGAGCTAGGAAAGTCCTGACAGGACATAAAGCAGGGTCTGCAATACTGTGTATAATGTAGAGGAGAGCTAGGAAGGTCCTGACATGACATAGAGCAGTGCCTGTAATGCTGTGTGTTATGTATAGGAGAGCTTGGAAGGTCCTGACATGACATAAAGCAGGGCCTGTAATGCTGTGTGTTATGTACAGTAGAGCCTGCAAGGTCCTGACATGACATAAAGCAAGGCATGTAATGATGTGTGTTATGTACAGGAGAGCTAGGAAGGTCCTGACAGGACATAAAGCAGGGCCTGTAATACTGTGTATTATGTAGAGGAGCACTAGGAAGGTCCTGACATGACATAAAGCAGTGCCTGTAATGCTGTGTGTTATGTACAGGAGAGCTTGGAAGGTCCTGACATGACATAAAGCAGGGCATGTAATGCTGTGTGTTATGTACAGGAGAGCTAGGAAGGTCCTGACAGGACATAAAGCAGGGCCTGTAATACTGTGTATTATGTAGAGGAGCGCTAGGAAGGTCCTGACATGACAAAGAGCAGTGCCTGTAATGCTGTGTGTTCTGTACAGGAGAGCCTGCAAGGTCCTGACATGACATAAAGCAGGGCATGTCATGCTGTGTGTTATGTACAGGAGAGCCTGCAAGGTCCTGACATGACATAACACACAGCATGACATGTCCTGCTTTATGTACAGGAGAGCCTGCAAGGTCCTGACATGACATAAAGCAGGGTATGTAATGCTGTGCATTATGTACAGGAAAGCTGGGAAGGTCCTGACAGGACATAAAGCAAGTGTTGGTTGGCCGAGGCCTGCAATGAGCGGCAAAGCCTTCGGTGCTCATTGCGAGGCCCGTAAAGTAGACGGGGGTAGAGGCTCGCAATGAGCGCCAAAGGCGCTCAACGTGTTGCCCGCAAGATAGAGGGGGGGAGCCTTGCATTGTGTGGCAAACAGCATGGCCAGCCTTCACATTTTATTGCCGTCATTTTTGACGGGCAAGTCGCTAGTATATATATATATATATATATATATATATACAGTCAGGTCCATAAATATTGGGACATGGACACAATTCTAACCTTTTTGGCTCTATACACCACCACAATGGATTTGAAATGAAACAAACAAGATGTGCTTTAACTGCAGACTTTCAGCTTTAATTTGAGGGTATTTACATCCAAATCAGGTGAACGGTGTAGGAATTACAACAGTTTGTATATGTGCCTCCCACTTTTTAAGGGACCAAAAGTAATGGGACAATTGGCTGCTCAGCTGTTCCATGGCCAGGTGTGTGTTATTCCCTCATTATCCCATTTACAAGGAGCAGATAAAAGGTCCAGAGTTAATTTCAAGTGTGCTATTTGCATTTAGAATCTGTTGCTGTCAACCCTCAATATGAGATCCATCAGTGAAGCAAGCCATCATTAGGCTGAAAAAACAAAACAAACCCATCAGAGAGATAGCAAAAACATTAGGTGTGGCCAAATCAACTGTTTGGAACATCCTTAAAAAGAAAGAACGCACTGGTGAGCTCAGCAACACCAAAAGAACCGGAAGACAACTGTGGTGGATGACTGAATAATTATTTCCCTGGTTAAGAAAACACCCTTCACAACAGTTGGCCAGATCAAGAACACTCTCCAGGAGGTAGGTGTATGTGTGTCAAAGTCAACAATCAAGAGAAGACTTCACCAGAGTAAATACAGAGGGTTAACCACAAGATGTAAACCATTGGTGAGCCTCAAAAACAGGAAGGCCAGATTAGAGTTTGCCAAACAACATCTAAAAAAGCCTTCACAGTTCTGGAACAACATCCTATGGACAGATGAGACTAAGATCAACTTGTACCAGAGTGATGGGAAGAGAAGAGTATGGCGACGGAAAGGAACTGCTCATGATCCAAAGCATACCACCTCATCAGTGAAGCATGGTGGTGGAAGTGTCATGGCGTGGGCATGTATGGCTGCCAATAGAACTGGTTCTCTTGTATTTATTGATGATGTGACTGCTGACAAAAGCAGCAGGATGAATTCTGAAGTGTTTCGGGCAATATTATCTGTTCATATTCAGCCAAATGCTTCAGAACTCATTGGACGGCACTTCACAGTGCAGATGCACAATGACCCGAAGCATACTGCAAAAGCAACCAAAGAGTTTTTTAAGGGAAAGAAGTGGAATGTTATGCAATTGCCAAGTCAATCACCTGATCTGAATCCGATTGAGCATGCATTTCACTTGCTGAAGAAAAAACTGAAGGGAAAATGCCCCAAGAACAAACAGGAACTGAAGACAGTTGCAATAGAGGTCTGGCAGAGCATCACCAGGGATGAAACCCAGCGTCTGGTGATGTCTATGCGTTCCAGACTTCAGGCTGTAATTGACTGCAAAGGATTTGCAACCAAGTATTAAAAAGTGAAAGTTTGATTTATGACTGTTATTCTGTCCCATTACTTTTGGTCCCTTAAAAAGTGGGAGGCACATATACAAACTGTTGTAATTCCTACACCGTTCACCTGATTTGGATGTAAATACCCTCAAATTAAAGCTGAAAGTCGGCAGTTAAAGCACATCATGTTTGTTTCATTTCAAATCCATTGTGGTGGTGTATAGAGCCAAAAAGGTTAGAATTGTGTCGATGTCCCAATATTTATGGACCTGAATGTATGTATGTATATATATATATATATATATATATATATATATATATATATGTATATATATATATATATATATATATATATTTATATATATATATATATATCTATATACAGTGGATATGAAAAGTCTACACACCCCTGTTAAAATGTCAGGTTTCTGAGCTGTAAAAAAATTAGACAAAGATAAATCATTTCAGAAAATTTTCCACCTTTAATGTGACCTATAAACTGTACAACTCAATTGAAAAACAAACTGAAATCTTTTAGGTAGAGGGAAGAAAAAATATAAAAATAAAATATGGTTGCATAAGTATGCACACCCTTAAACTAATACTTTGTTGAAGCACCTTTTGATTTTATTACAGCACTCAGTCTTTTTGGGTATGAGTCTATCAGCATGGCACATTTTGACTTGGCAAGATTTGCCCACTCTTTGCAAAAACACTCCAAATCTGTCAGATTGCGAAGGCATCTCCTGTGCACAGCCCTCTTCAGATCACCACAAAGATTTTCTATCGGATTCAGGTCTGGGCTCTGGCTGGGCCATTCCAAAACTTTAATCTTCTTCTGGTGAAGCCATTCCTTTGTTGATTTGGATGTATGCTTTGGGTCGTTGTCATGCTGAAAGATGAAGTTCCTCTCCATGTTCAGATTTCTGGTATTTGGAACTGTTCATAATTCCCTCTATCTTAACAAAGGCCCCAGTTCCAGCTGAAGAAAAACAGCCCCAAAGCATGATGCGGCCACCACCATGCTTCACTGTGGGTATGGTGTTCATTTGGTGATGTGCAGTGTTGTTTTTGTGCCAAACATATCTTTTGGAATTATGGCCAAAAAGTTCAACCTTGGTTTCATCAGACCATAACACCTTTTCCCACATGCTTTTGGGAGACTTCAGATGTGTTTTTGCAAAATGTAGCCTGGCTTGGATGTTTTTCCTTGTAAGAAAAGCACTGTGTGTATGTGTGTGTATATATATATATATATATATATATATATATATATATTTATTTATTTATGTATATATCAGAATATACCGGTAATTTCTGGCTAGCTCATTGATCTGTAATATTATTTAGGGCTGATATTTTTCCAATATTTTGTAATATGTTTACTAGTTATTCACATTTTGGTCTTTAAATGTGTAATCATTACATGTAATTATTTCTTGTCACGTCCAGTAATATATTACTGCTTATTTTCATTCAGTTGTTTAAATACCCAATCATTACAGTGTATTATGTTCTGCTTGCTTTTTGTGGGTTATATTCATTACCTAGCATATTATTATTAATGTGTGCTGTCACTGTGCTATTGTTTATTACCTAGCATCTTATTATTATTGTGCTGTCACTGTGCTATTGTTTATTACCTAGCATCTTATTATTATTGTGCTGTCACTGTGCTATTGTTTATTACCTAGCATCATCTTATTATTTGTGCTGTCACTGTGCTATTGTTTATTACCTAGCATCTTATTATTTGTGCTGTCACTGTGCTATTGTTTATTACCTAGCATCTTATTATTATTTGTGCTGTCACTGTGCTATTGTTTATTACCTAGCATATTATTATTATTTGTGCTGTAACTGTGCTTTTGTTTATTACCTAGCATCTTATTATTATTTGTGCTGTCACTGTGCTATTGTTTATTACCTAGCATCTTATTATTATTTGTGCTGTCACTGTGCTATTGTTTATTACCTAGCATATTATTATTATTGTGCTGTCACTGTGCTATTGTTTATTACCTAGCATTTTATTATTATTATTTGTGCTGTCACTGTGCTATTGTTTATTACCTAGCATATTATTATTATTGTGCTGTCGCTGTGCTATTGTTTATTACCTAGCATATTATTATTATTATTTGTGCTGTCACTGTGCTATTGTTTATTACCTAGCATATTATTATTATTGTGCTGTCACTGTGCTATTGTTTATTACCTAGCATATTATTATTATTGTGCTGTCACTGTGCTATTGTTTATTACCTAGCATATTATTATTATTGTGCTGTCACTGTGCTATTGTTTATTACCTAGCATATTATTATTATTTGTGCTGTCACTGTGCTATTGTTTATTACCTAGCATATTATTAATATTGTGCTGTCGCTGTGCTATTGTTTATTACCTAGCATATTATTATTATTATTTGTGCTGTCACTGTGCTATTGTTTATTACCTAGCATATTATTATTATTTGTGCTGTAACTGTGCTTTTGTTTATTACCTAGCATATTATTATTATTGTGCTGTCACTGTGCTATTGTTTATTACCTAGCATCTTATTATTATTGTGCTGTCACTGTGCTATTGTTTATTACCTAGCATATTATTATTATTTGTGCTGTCACTGTGCTATTGTTTATTACCTAGCATATTATTAATATTGTGCTGTCGCTGTGCTATTGTTTATTACCTAGCATATTATTATTATTATTTGTGCTGTCACTGTGCTATTGTTTATTACCTAGCATCTTATTATTATTGTGCTGTCGCTGTGCTATTGTTCATTACCTAGCATATTATTATTATTGTGTGCTGTCACTGTGCTATTGTTTATTACCTAGCATCTTATTATTATTGTGCTGTCGCTGTGCTATTGTTTATTACCTAGCATATTAATATTATTGTGTGCTGTCACTGTGCTATTGTTTATTACCTAGCATCTTATTATTATTATTTGTGCTGTCACTGTGCTATTGTTTATTACCTAGCATATTATTATTATTGTGTGCTGTCACTGTGCTATTGTTTATTACCTAGCATCTTATTATTATTGTGCTGTCACTGTGCTATTGTTTATTACCTAGCATCTTATTATTATTGTGCTGTCACTGTGCTATTGTTTATTACCTAGCATATTATTTTTATTGTGCTGTCACTGTGCTATTGTTTATTACCTAGCATCTTATTATTATTATGTGTGCTGTCACTGTGCTATTGTTTATTACCTAGCATATTATTATTATTGTGCTGTCACTGTGCTATTGTTTATTACCTAGCATCTTATTATTATTATTATTTGTGCTGTCACTGTGCTATTGTTTATTACCTAGCATCTTATTATTATTATTGTGCGGTCACTGTGCTATTGTTTATTACCTAGCATCTTATTATTATTATTGTGCGGTCACTGTGCTATTGTTTATTACCTAGCATCTTATTATTATTGTGCGGTCACTGTGCTATTGTTTATTACCTAGCATATTATTATTATTGTGCTGTCACTGTGCTGTTTATTACCTAGCATCTTATTATTATTATTGTGCGGTCACTGTGCTATTGTTTATTACCTAGCATCTTATTATTATTGTGCGGTCACTGTGCTATTGTTTATTACCTAGCATATTATTATTATTATTGTGCGGTCACTGTGCTATTGTTTATTACCTAGCATCTTATTATTATTGTGCGGTCACTGTGCTATTGTTTATTACCTAGCATCTTATTATTATTATTGTGCGGTCACTGTGCTATTGTTTATTACCTAGCATCTTATTATTATTGTGCGGTCACTGTGCTATTGTTTATTACCTAGCATCTTATTATTATTGTGCTGTCACTGTGCTATTGTTTATTACCTAGCATATTATTATTATTGTGCTGTCACTGTGCTATTGTTTATTACCTAGCATCTTATTATTATTGTGCTGTCACTGTGCTATTGTTAATTACCTAGCATATTATTATTATAATTACTTGTGCGGTCATTGTTCTATTGTTTATTACATAGCATAATAATAATAATAATAATAATAATAATAATAATATGCAAGGTAATAAACAATAGCACAATGACAGCACACATAATAAAAATGTGATGTGTGCTGTCATTGTGCTATTCTTTAATACACAGCCTATTATCATCATCATCATCAGGTGGAGTAAAAAATAATAATAATAATAGGCTGTGTATTAAACAATAGCGCAATGATAGCACACATAATAATAATATGCTAGGTAATAAACAATAGCACAGTGACAGCATACAATACTACTACTACTAATATGTGTGCTGTCATTATGCTATTGTTTTTTACACTACATGTTAATACATATATGTATATATGTATATAGTAACAACAACAGACTGGGTAATAAACAATAGCCCAATAACAGCACATATAATAATAATAGTAATAATAATGATAATAAGCTGGGTAATAAATAGCACAATGACAGAACACATAATAATAATACAAATAATACTAATATGTGTGCTGTCATTCTCCTATTGTTTATTACCCAGCATGTTAATAATAAAAACTACAAGCTGGATAATAAACAATAGCAGAATGACAGCACACATATTATTATTATTATTATTATTATGTGTGCTGTCATTGTTCTATTGTTTAATACACAACCTATTATTATCATGAGGAGTAAAAAACAATGATCACATATAATAGTTGTCAAACTACAAATTGTCGTATCGCTTCGCAAACTCCCCAAGAACTGCATCCTTCGCAAAGCGAGGGATCCAGTTCGGCCGCAAATGCGGACCCTCGCGAAGCAAGGGGCCGTATTTGTGGAGGTGGGGGCTCTACGCCGCCTCACAAGCGGTTACAAACACCCACAGAAGCGGGACTGTGCAATGAGAAAAAAAAAAGACACGCAATGAGTAAATACGGACTTACACAACAAAATACGAGCTGCGGGACTTAGCATGAAAAAATTACGGACTTACACCCAAAAAATACGAGCCGAGTACCACACACATTTGCCGCCATTTTACAACACTAACTTACACAATGCGGAAGTCCACAGCTACACTAACGGCTTCCCCTCACGCACGCAGCCTATTTACACTACACACTGCACACATTGCTGACACTTACACCTCAGCTCAACAACACTGCAAATCTACATTGTATGCTGCAGGAACATCAAAACAGATAAAACAGATTGTCAGCTCTTCAGCACAATGCTTCCTGCATATATTACTTACAAATAGGTAAAGTATATTATTTTATTAATTTATTTCATTAGCATACAAAAATACATATACACACATAAAAAAAAGAAGTGTATTGCAATAATAATAATATTGCTCATAGCACACAAACTACACCAGGGACAGCCTTGCAATAAGCGCAAAAAGCTGATACAGCGCCGACCTTACAATGACAGCAAAATCGCCTCTGATAAAAAAAAAAATACAACAATTAAGAGGCTTGCAAAGAGCGCCGAAGGTCCTCAGGGTAAAAAACGGTTTCCATTATGTCTCCAACAGCATTCCCTGGCTTACAATTTCATGCCCGTCATTTTTTGACGGGCAATTCGCTAGTAATAAAAATAATAGGCTGTGTAAAAAACAACAGGGCAATTACAGCACACATTATTATTATTATTATTATGTGTGCTGTCATTGTGCTATTGTTTTTTACACAGCATGTTAATATATAACAACAACAGACAGGGTAATAAACAATAGCCCAATAACAGCACATATAATAATAATATTAACAATAATATTCTGGGTAATAATAGCACAATGACAGCACACAATAATAATATGCTGGGTAATAAACACTAGAGTGACAACACACAATAATAATAACAACATGATCGGTAATAAACAATAGCACAATGACAGTACACATAATAATAATAATAATATGGGTGCTGTCATTGTGATATTGTTTATCGCCCAGCATAATAATAATAACAATAATTGTATTATAATAATAATAATAATATGTGCTGTCACTGTACTGCAGTCCATAACCCATGTTGTTATTATATGTGCTGTCACTGTACTATTGTGCATTACCCATCATAATAATATTATTATTATTATTATATGTGCTGTCTGTGTACAATAGAATATTACCCATCATATTATTATTACTACATGTGCTATGACGGTACTATAGTCCATTACTTATATAATTATTATTATTACTACTACTACTACTACTACATGTGCTATTACTGTCCTACAATCCATTACCCATCAAATTATTAGTACATGTGGTATCACTATACTATAGTCAATTGGATTATATGCTCAAAAACAGGGCCCTCCATTCTTTATAAGGTGTTAAGTTTGTTTTTTGCCATGTACTAAACCCCTGTACGGCGCTACGCAATATGTTGGCGCGATATAAATAAAGATAATAATAATAATTACCCATATTATTATTACTACTACTACTACATGTGCTATCCCTGTACTATAGTCCATTACTCAAATTATTACTACTACTACGACGACATGTGCTATCCCTGTACTATAGTCATATCATATTATTATTATTATTTCTACTATACATGTGCTATGACTGGACTATAGTCCATTACTCATTATTATTACTACTACACGTGCTACCACTATACTATAGTCCATTACTCATCATATTATTATATGTTAGCTGTCGCTGTGCCATTGTTTGCAATGACTGCCCATCATATATCTGACCCAGGCTCTCTCCTGCCCATCTATTAACCATCATATCTCTGCCCCCAGGCTCTCTCCTGCCCATCTATTACCCATCATATCTCTGCCCCCAGGTTCTCACCTGCCCATAATATCTCTGCCCCCAGGCTCTCTCCTGCCCATCTATTACCCATCATATCTCTGCCCCCAGGTTCTCACCTGCCCATAATATCTCTGCCCCCAGGCTCTCTCCTGCCCATCTATTACCCATCATATCTCTGCCCCCAGGTTCTCACCTGCCCATAATATCTCTGCCCCCAGGCTCTCTCCTGCCCATCTATATTACCCATCATATCTCTGCCCCCAGGCTCTCTCCTGCCCATCTATTACCCATCATATCTCTTCCCCCAGGCTCTCTCCTGCCCATCATATATCTGACCCAGGCTCTCTCCTGCCCATCTATTACCCATCATATCTCTGCCCCCAGGCTCTCTCCTGCCCATCTATTACCCATCATATCTCTGCCCCCAGGTTCTCACCTGCCCATAATATCTCTGCCCCCAGGCTCTCTCCTGCCCATCTATTACCCATCATATCTCTGCCCCCAGGCTCTCTCCTGCCCATCTATTACCCATCATATCTCTGCCCCCAGGCTCTCTCCTGCCCATCTATTACCCATCATATCTCTGCCCCCAGGCTCTCTCCTGCCCATCTATTACCCATCATATCTCTGCCACCAGGCTCTCTCCTGCCCATCTCTTACCCATCATATCTCTGCCCCCAGGCTCTCTCCTGCCCATCTCTTACCCATCATATCTCTGCCCCCAGGCTCTCTCCTGCCCATCTCTTACCCATCATATCTCTGCCCCCAGGCTCTCTCCTGCCCAGCTATTACCCATCATATCTCTGCCCCCAGGCTCTCTCCTGCCCATCTATTACCCATCATATCTCTGCCCCCAGGCTCTCACCTGACCAGTTATTACCCATCATATATCTGCCCCCAGGTTCTCACCTGCCCAGTTATTACCCATCATATCTCTGCCCCCAGGCTCTCTCCTGCCCATCTATTACCCATCATATCTCTACCCCCAGGCTCTCACCTGCCCAGCTATTACCCATCATATCTCTACCCCCAGGCTCTCACCTGTCCATCTATTACCCATCATATCTCTGCCCCCAGGCTCTCACCTGCCAGCTATTACCCATCATATCTCTACCCCCAGGCTCTCACCTGCCCAGCTATTACCCATCATATCTCTGCCCCCAGGCTCTCATCTGCCCATCTATTACCCATCATATCTCTGCCCCAAGGCTCTCATCTGCCCATCTATTACCCATCATATCTCTGCCCCCAGGCTCTCTCCTGCCAGATAATACCCATCATATCTCTGCTCCCAGGCTCTCATCTGCCCAGTTATTACCCATCATTCTCTGCCCCCAGGCTCTCACCTGCCAGATATTACCCATCATATCTCTGCCCCCAGACTCTCTCCTGCCCAGCTATTACCCATCATATCTCTGCCCCCAGGTTCTCACCTGCCAAATATTACCCATCATATCTCTATCCGCAGGCTCTCACCTGCCCAGCTATTACCCATCATATCTCTACCCCATGCTCTCACCTGCCCATCATATCTCTGCTCCCAGGCTCTCACCTGCCCATCATATCTCTGCCCCCAGGCTCTCACCTGCCCATCATATCTCTGCCCCAGGCTCTCACCTGCCCATCTATTACCCATCATATCTCTACCCCCAGGTTCTCACCTGCCCATCATATCTCTGCCCCCGGGCTCTCACCTGCCCATCTATTACCCATCATATCTCTGCCCCCAGGTTCTCACCTGCCCATCATATCTCTGCCCCCAGGCTCTCACCTGCCCATCATATCTCTACCCCCAGGCTCTCACCTGCCCATCATATCTCTACCCCCAGGCTCTCATCTGCCCAGCTATTACCCAGCTTATCTCTACCCCCAGGCTCTCACCTGTCCATCTATTACCCATCTTATCTCTACCACCAGGGTCTCTCCTGCCCATCTATTACCCATCATATCTCTGCCCCCAGGCTCTCACCTGCCCATCATATCTCTACCCCTAGGCTCTCACCTGTCCATCTATTACCCATCTTATCTCTACCCCCAGGCTCTCACCTGTCCATCTATTACCCATCTTATCTCTACCACCAGGGTCTCTCCTGCCCATCTATTACCCATCTTATCTCTACCCCCAGGCTCTCACCTGTCCATCTATTACCCATCATATCTCTACCCCCAGGCTCTCATCTGCCCAGCTATTACCCATCTTATCTCTACCCCCAGGCTCTCACCTGTCCATCTATTACCCATCATATCTCTGCCCCCAGGCTCTCACCTGCCCAGCTATTACCCATCATATCTCTACCCCCAGGCTCTCATCTGTCCATCTATTACCCATCTTATCTCTACCCCCAGGCTCTCACCTGTCCATCTATTACCCATCATATCTCTGCCCCCAGGCTCTCACCTGCCCATCATATCTCTACCCCCAGGCTCTCATCTGCCCAGCTATTACCCAGCTTATCTCTACCCCCAGGCTCTCACCTGTCCATCTATTACCCATCTTATCTCTACCCCCCAGGCTCTCACCTGTCCATCTATTACCCATCATATCTCTACCCCCAGGCTCTCATCTGCCCAGCTATTACCCAGCTTATCTCTACCCCCAGGCTCTCACCTGTCCATCTATTACCCATCTTATCTCTACCCCCAGGCTCTCACCTGTCCATCTATTACCCATCATATCTCTGCCCCCAGGCTCTCACCTGCCCATCATATCTCTACCCCCAGGCTCTCACCTGTCCATCTATTACCCATCTTATCTCTACCCCCAGGCTCTCACCTGTCCATCTATTACCCATCATATCTCTACCCCCAGGCTCTCATCTGCCCAGCTATTACCCAGCTTATCTCTACCCCCAGGCTCTCACCTGTCCATCTATTACCCATCTTATCTCTACCCCCAGGCTCTCACCTGTCCATCTATTACCCATCTTATCTCTACCCCCAGGCTCTCACCTGTCCATCTATTACCCATCTTATCTCTACCCCCAGGCTCTCACCTGTCCATCTATTACCCATCTTATCTCTACCCCCAGGCTCTCACCTGCTCATCTAAAACCCATCATATCTCTACCCCAGGTTCTCACCTGCCCAGCTCCAGCTCCTTGTCCCGGGACATGTCGGTCAGGCTGCCTCCAGACCCTCCCAGGTCCCCGGCTCCTCTCCTGTCCGCTGGGCCTCCGGATCCCGCGCAGCTCTTTGTCCTGAAGATCCTGGAGAGCCTGATCCGCAGCGATCCCTTCCTAGCAGGGCCTCTCCTGGCCGCCGCTCCCGCCTGCAACCCCTGACTGTCCCCGTCTTCCTCCTCCTCCAGCCGCCGGGCCTCGGGAGCCTCAAGCACCAGCAGCGCATCGCTGGTCTCCTCGCACGGACAGCCGCCCCCCCGCAGGCCTAGGGCTCCGAGTTGCAGCTCCAGGCCCTCACCTGGCTGCGCGGCCTTGCGGTGCCGACTGCACAGATCAGCCGGCTGGGGAGCTCCCTCTCCGGGCACCGATTCTACTCCAGCTCCCGGCTCCGGTGCGGCCTCATCCTCCTCCTCCCCTCGCAGCATGTTCCGGAACACCATGAGCCTTGGCCTGGCTGCCTCCTCCCCCGCCAGCAGCCGGCTCAGCACCCGGTAGGATGCGGCCTCCTCCTCTGCCGCTGCCCCTCGCATTTCCCCGGTGGCTCTGTAGGCCCCGGCCCGAGCCTCGGCCTCTCCCAGCTCCGCTTCCCGAGCTCCGGATGCTCCCTCATCGGAGCCCCGCCTCCTGCTTCCGGCTCAGCGCTGCGTCACTTCCAAAGGAGGAGTGACAGCTGCAAGCCCCGCCCCTCTGCTTGACAGCTCTAATGATGTCATGCTTGTGGTGTATGACGTCATAAGTGACTGCATGATAACAAGAGAATGGGCAAGTTCCAGAGGGTGAGGATCTCTTACTCTGGGGCTCTTAGTAAGTGAAGTGCACATTTTGTATGAAAATGAAACTGAAAAGGTTAAAATAAATACTCGTAGTTATAAACATTTATATAAAAATGCGGATCTATCCGGTTTTATGTGCGCATTTGTTGCAGCGCTCCGCCGACAACTGTCCCTAGCTGTGAAAACGATGTAGTACACCCCAACTCCCTAACCCTCTAACCCAAACCCATAAACATCACTTTCTTACCCTGCCCCCAACTCCAACCCCCTAACCCTCTAACCCTAACCCCTAAACCTCACTTCTTTACCCTAACCCTCTAGCCCTAACCCCTAAACCTCACTTCCTTACCCTAACCCCAACCCCCTAACCCTCTAGCCCTAACCCCTAAACCTCACTTCCTAACCCTACCCCCTAACCCTCACTTCCTTACCCTAACCCTAGCCCCCTAACTCTCTAACCCTAATCCTCTAAACCTCACTTCTTTACCGTACACCCTAACCATCTAATACTAACCCCATGAACCTCACTCCCTTACCCTATCCCATAACCCAAATCCCCTAAACCTCACTTCCTTACCCTACCCCCTAACCCAAACCCAATAACCCCCTAAACCTCACTTCCTTACCCTACCCCCAACCCCCTAACCCTCTAACCCCCTAAACCTCACTCCCTTACCCTACCCCATAACCCTAGCCCTCTAACCCTAACCCCAAAACCTCACTTCCTTACTCTACCCCCTAACCCAAACCCCCTGACCCTCTAACCCTAACCCCCTAATCCTCGCTTCCTTACCCTTGACGGAAAGTATGGGTTCACAATAGTGCTGGGAACAGCCTGAGAGCACAAGGGATGACGTTGGTAGATGCCCAACCTGGCTCTGGGCCACAGTATTATTTGTAGTTAGTACACCATGGGCAGTTATCTAATACAGAACCCTTGGTCTTCTGTACTTATTGGAGATGGTGCATGAACAGCTGCTCACCTAATAAGTACAATAATAATAATTGCATGAAGATGAAGATCCTTCTTGCTCTTTTCTTTAAGGAAACCTTCCCTTACCTATTAACCATAATAGATAGCTTGAAATATGTGTTGACTACAGATACATGTTGTGTTGTGCAGATAGGCAACATCCGTCACCTACGCGTTTTGTCTCATAGGGGTCTGCAATCGTTAGTTTTTTCTTATTTTGCCTTTTTAATAAAAAAACTTGTTAATTGGCAAAAAAAACTTTAGAAAGTAGAAAACAAAACCTCAGCCTTCTCATATTTCACTTTTATAAGCAATTATTCTTGGCTGCCCCTTCTGGATCAACCTTGTCATGGTGAAGGGGCTTGTGTTTCTCTTAATGAAGCTTTGAGCTATACCATGTAGGGTCCCCCAGATGGGCAGATCATAGCAGAGAGGTCAGACAAATCACTGTCCACTGGAGATTGAATTTGCAACCCACTCCAGTATCTTTGCCATAAAAACATTAGGGATTAGCACAACAAGATGTGACTGGCGTGCTGCGTTGCATACAGTCACGGAGAGTTGGACACAAATGAATGACTGAACAACAGCTGTTTGCCGCAGCCTTCTATTTCCATCACTGAGCGAGATTCTTGCAGCTGCTATCTCATAGGGTTTGTTCTTGTAAGCTAATGAACAATTTATTAGGCTTAATGCGAGCACTGGTGGTTGTATTCCCGATGTGTAGGTACAAACTTATTATTATCCTTAACTATCACTTATTTGTAACGCATCAGCTTATTCTGTAGCACTGTACATGAGTTGGGTTCACTGCAAAACAACATTAACACATTGAAAAGAATGAAGGGCCCTGTCTTTAAAATCTAGTGTGCATAGTGCTTTCCCAAAGCACCTTGCAGGACTGAAAACTTTACAAACTAAAGGGTTAAGGTGTGGGGAGGGAGATAGGAGCGTTGTGCATTTAGGGTAGAAGGTGATAGGCTTGTTTAAAGAGATACGTCTTTAGCGCTACGGAATATGTTGGCGCGTTACAAATAAACAATAATAAAATAGTGATGTTTTGAAGGTTTTGAAGCAGAGAGATAGTCTGGTGGAGCGAGGCAAGGAGTTTTATAGAATAGGGGCAGCACGAGAAACGTTCTGAAGACGGGCAGGAGAGCAGGTCATAAGAGAGATAGAAAGAGCAAGGTCATTAGCGGAGCAAAGTGGATGGGTGGGGGAGTATAAGGAGATGAGAGCAGAGGTTTAAGAGGGTGCATTATTATTGAGGGCTTTGTTAGTTAGGGTCATGATTTTACATTTTATTCTGGAGGCTATGGGAAGCCAGTGGAGTGACTGACAGAGAGGTGCTGCAGACACTGAGCGTTGAGTACTGCGGATGAGTCTGGCGGAAGCGTTCATTATGGATTGAAGTGGAGATAGACAAGTGGTGGGCAGTCCAGCAAAAAGTGAGTTGCAGTAGTCGAGACTAGAAATGATGAAAGAATGTATTAGAATCTTAGTTGTTTCTTGTGTAAGGTAGTGATGTATTTTGTTAGTGACTGTATGTGAGGGATGAGAGAGAGGGCAGTGTTCAGTACAACCCTACGAAAATGGGCCTGGGAACTCAGAGAGATGATGGCATTGTTGACAGTGAGAGAGATATGAAAGGGTGGGAAAGGGTGGGAAGATTAGGAGTTTGGTTTAGTTTGAGGTGGTGAGCCGACATCCATGAGAATTGAGAGGCAGTTGGAAATACGTGCCATTAGAGAAGGTAATATTTAACGCAATATGGGCGATAGACGCGTTTCGTCACTACTCGTGACTTCTGCAGAAGTGTAACAAGCAGATCCAAAACTCACAGCAGGATAGCAAAACGTATAACTGCATCTTTGGTCTGATCTTAGAACTTAAAAATTACTCGATATGGGTAGGCTGAGCCACAGCACCTGTCAGGGACTAGGGGGTGGAGTTATGACAGCAGAGAAGAAGATACATATTTTTTTAATAAAAGTCACTACAGGCTGTGGATTGATAGGAGGCCCACCAATTACATGATTGTTGAGACTGGGTGTGCTGACCCAAAAGCAGCCACCCTATGAATACCATCCAACTCCCAGTGGCAGAAACCAAATACAGCACCTCCCTCTTGTCATGGTAGATGAAGAATTCAGGCACTTGTGTCTGATGCTTATCCATCTGTCTCTAGAAGTCACATTAGATTATGGCAGGCATGCTGTGCATTCTATACTGGTGGCCCGTGTCCACATTGATTGGGGCACTGGACAAGGAATGAAGGAAATGGGGCGGTGACTGGAATACTCTTGGAGCTAATTGGGGTTAGTCCTCTCTCCCTTGTTTTGATGGCTAACACAGAACCTTGTCCTTTATTATCTCTATAATAAAGCACTGCCTTCATTACTCAATTTCCTCTGCTAACACAGCTCCATGGTCTCTCCTTGACCACACAATGTGCCCTGTTTCTCTCTTCTAACTCTGAGCCCAATTCAATTGCAAGCCCGCATATCGCTGGATCCAGGCCATGCTGCAGGCTCCCGTTCGTCTGCTATTCCAATGCTATTCAATTGAAGGAGCCAGCAAGTTACGGGCCAAAAGCCAACTCCGTAAACCATGCACTCATCTGTAGCAGTTCAGGGCGGGAATATGATCAGTTAAGCAAGACTGTGACCTCCCATTTCGAAACAGCCAATAGAAAATAAGACCACCATCATTACGGTAGTAAAACATGGAGGTTACATGTCAATCAATTAGGTTTGGGGGTCCAATATGTGATGGGACTCGCAAACCCTTACAATACAAAATTATAAAAATGAATGCCAATACTGTTCTAGTCCATATGGGTGGCCTGATATGTATTTACTCATTGATTTCCGAGAACGATATAACCACAAAATGAAACCTAAAAATACATTTTCTTTTACTGACGATTTGCGAGCTTGAGACTGTTGTACAATGAGTTCTAATGTCTATCATCACTTTCCCTGTTATTTACAGTGCAGTATTGACTTTTTATTTGCATTTATGGTGCTGCGGACAGTGGTTAAAACCCCTTACGGGTCCTCTCTAGCTCTCGTAGGATTTTCTCCCTCATTTGCTGTTTATTGGTGTGAAAACATTTGCAGGCTTTGAATAGCGATTTGTGATTTTAGTGCTTGGAACTCTTGCGGAATTGAAAGATCAAAGGCATCAGTAGGCTAAAAGTTCTGGATTTAACTATCGCAAAGTTTTCAAGCCCTTAACCCATAAACCATTTGGAGCCCGCAAAAAGACGCTAATTGAAAAACAAATTAACTTACGGCCTCACTTATGGGCTACAGTAACTTACGATTGCTCAAGTAAATCGGGCCCTCTTTATTCATTGCTCTCTTTACCCCTGCTACATGTGCATTCTGTGCTTGCCTCCTCTCACCTGTTATTATCATTTACTAGCGACATGCCTGTCAAAAAATGACAGTCAATAAAATTGTAAGGCTTGGAATGCTGTTTCGCACACAATGTAGGGCTTTTAGTCCTTTGAGTACCTTCAGCGCTCATTGCTAACATAAACATTGATGAATTAACACCCCTCTACACTAACCTATTAGCATCTACCCTACCTTCCTACACTACCTACCTACCCCCTAACCCCCCCACCACGTTAATTACAGAAAATAATAAAACTTAATTTACAAAAAATAATAAAACCTAAGTCACATAAAATAAAAACCCTAATTCACAGAAAAGAAAAAGCTACATTACAGAAAAGGAAAAAAAATCTACATTCCAAAAAATAAAAAAGGTACATTACAAAAAATAAAAAAGGTACATTAGAACCCCCCCTACCCCCCACTACATAAAATAAAAAAATATTACACACTGTAACAGAATCATTGATGTAGGTAGACTGAGCAGAGCCCTGTGTCCACTAAGGGAAGAAAGGGTTAACACAGCAGGCTAATCAAGCAGACCCAGCTGGGTTCCACCTTTAAAGGTCTGATTAGCACCCAGCTGAGAGCTCAGTCTGAGCTGGACAGAGGACGCCAGAGCCTGCTGTGGAAATCCCCTGCTACAAGGGAGTCAAGCTTTTGTTTGGACTTTTGTTTTGTGTGGACTTTATCTTGCATAGTGAGGGAACTACAGCCAAGAGTAAAGTCAGTGCTTCTATTAGAAGCTAGGATTTTGTTTTGCACCATTTATGTTGTTTTGCTACACTCAAATAAATACTGCTGATATTTTAAAAAGGGCTCCTGAGTACTCCATTGTGATGCCGTCTACAAGGGCACGAACCCTGAGTGTGACAGCAGCATTATCACATATGGTGGCAGTGGTGGGATCTAAACAATGAAGGAACTAGTGAAGGCCCTAATACAAACCACTGCATGCCAGCAGGAGACTACTCAGCAGTTACTGAGGCAGCAGGCCCAGGCAGCACAAGTCCTGGTGGAACAACAGGCCCAAGCTGCAGAATACTGAAAGCTGCAGCGGGAAACAAACCAAATCTTGCTTGCTCAGCTACAGCACCCGATACCTGCAAAACCTACCCTGATGCCGGAAACCAGTGGAAACATCAACCCAAATCGGTTTCTACAGAAAATGAATCCGGATGAAGATGTGGAAGCATTTCTCCTGACTTTTGAAAGAATTGCTGTCAGAGAAGCGTGGCCCCAAAGACACTGGGCCAGTATAGTTGCTCCGTATTTGTGTGGGGAGGCTCATAAAGCATATTTTGACCTGGACACAGAGCAAGCAATGGATTATGCCAGCCTAAAAGCCGAGATCCTGGCCAGAGCGGGAGTTACCAGAAGCGTTAGGGCACAGAGATTCCACACATGGAAGTTTGTGGAGAACAAGAACCCTTGCGCACAAATGTTTGAATTGCTGCACTTAGCCCAAAGATGGCTAAGCCCTGAAACTAATGGACCAGGGAGAATTATGGAACTACTGGTAATGGATCACTATTTGAGGAGTCTACCCCCAGGCTTAAGAGAATGGGTGGGACAAAATGAGCCGGAGAATCCAGATGAATTTATTTTGTTGGCAGAAAGATATTTGGCTATGAATGAATTTTCCTGTCCTTCAAAAGTGGAGACCTACAGTATTCAGAGGCGGCCTAATCACCCAAAGGCTCAAACCTCTAACTGGATGAGAAGGTTCGGGAAGACAAAAAAAGTCTGCTTCAAAACAAAGCAGAAAGAGTGATTCCTGAAGGAACTCTGGCAAAGAGGCAGCCCCCGCAAGCAAGGGGACGTGTTTTTTTTTGCGGAGAACCAGGACACATAGCGGCTTACTGTCCAAGTAAAGAGGAACCCATGCAATGCAACATGGGAGAAAGTCCATACCACTGTAACCTAATTAACCTGGTGGGGGTGACAGAAAAGGCTCATCAGTTTACCAAACCCATAAAGGTTAATGGTAAAGAAACGATAGTCCTAATAGACTCAGGAAGTGCTGTGACTCTTTTCTCAGGAAAACTCATAAGACACAGTGAAATAAAAACCTCAAGACGAGTGGGCATAAAATGATTACATGGTACCGTCATTCTCTGCCCTATCCGGTAGTAGTAGGCAGAGACGTTCCCACTTCAAATATCTTCCTACTGACCGATGAGAAAGCAGAAAAGAACCTGTGGAGAGTGTCCAAACTGCTAACAATTCTGTATGTCCGCATCTATCATGCTTAGAGGATGACTTATTCTCCAGACCCGGGAGAGGCCGAAAAACAATGCGGGAGCGGCGAAGAGCAAAAAGGATGGGCACGTAATACGAAAGAAAGCTTTTGAAGAAGCTTTAGCCGCAAGCCGGGATAAGGAAAGGCATGGGGCACACAGAACAGCTCCCACAGCTCATAATGATGAAAGAGAGGAAGAAACAGAAGAGCCTGGAGAGGAAGAGCTGACTCCATGGCAGTGCTTCCAGGACAATAATAATTTTGCACGAGACCAGGCTTCGGACCCAATTTTGCCAAATGTACGAAATGAACTATCGGAAGTAAACGGTGTACCTGTGCCTGACAGGCAAAGGAGCCAAGGACCGTATTTCATTTTACGAAATGATCTGCTGTACAGAATTGTTCCCTCAGGGACAGAGACACTGGAGCAGCTCCTAGTCCCTAGAGCACATAGAAGGAAAGTCCTTGACCTGGCTCATCGTTATTTCCTTGGGGGACACCTTGGAAAAGATAAAACACTGGGAAGAATCCTGAAACAATTTTTCTGGCCTGGTATACATGCTGAGGTAGCCCAGTATTGTGCATCCTGCCCAGAATGCCATATAACTGCCCCTCAACCTAACCTAAGGGCCCCATTGATACCATTGCCTATAATCGAAGAGCCTTACCATCCTCAGATGGATGGATTGGTCGAGCGGTTTAATAAAACCTTGAAGAACATGGTCAGAAAGGTTGTAGCCCGAGACGGGAAAGATTGGGACTTACTAGTACCCTATTTGCTCTTTGCAGTCAGAGAGGTCCCGCAAGCCTCCACAGGGTTTTTTCCTTTCCTCTATAGTCGCCTTCCCAGAGGCATACTGGACATACTGCGAGAAGAATGGGAAGAACAAACCGTGCCAGGCGAGAATATCATAGAGTATATCAGGAAAATGAGGGAAAGAATCTCCCAAGTTGGCCCCCTGGTACGAGAGCACATGGAAAAAGCCCAGCAACATCAGCGAACATATTACAATCGCACAGCACAGGTGAGGAAGTTCCAACCGGGAGACAGAGTACTAGTTCTAGTACCCACGGCCGAAAGCAAACTACTGGCCAGATGGCAAGGCCCGTACAAAATTATTGAGGTCATCGGAGATGTGGATTATAAAGTGAGGCAACCAGAGCGACGAAGAACAGAGCAAATATACCACATAAACCTGCTAAAGCCTCGGAGAGAGCAGATAGTAGAGGTAAATATTGCTTGTCTTGATGAAGAGTTGTATGATGTCGGAGAAACTACTCCGAGCACAGAGGCAATGCAAGTAGAAGCATTTGTGTCACAGGATCTGTCCCCTGAACAGAAGGAGGAAACTTACAAAGTTGTAAACCGAAACAGGGATGTCTTCTCTGCTGAACCAGGTCGCACCACTGCTATTTACCACAACATCATCACTAAGCCTGGGATCAGGGTAAGGATAAAACCCTATTGCATACCCGAGGCTAAAAGAGAAGAAATAAGAGCAGAAGTAAAAAAGATACTAGATCTTGGGGTTATTGAAGAATCCCAAAGTGAATGGCACCATCAGATTCTGCAGCGACTTCCCCAAATTAAACTCTGTATCTGAGTTTGACGCATATCCCATACCTAGAGTGGATGAGTTGATTGAGCAGCTTGGGAAAGCAAGATTTTTAACGACCATGGACTTGACAAAAGGATATTGGCAAATTCCGTTGACACAAGCAGCAAAAGAAAAAACTGCCTTTTCGACCCCAGATTGGCTCTTCCAATATAAAGTACTACCATTTGGACTCCATGTAGCTCCAGCTCCCTGCCAGAGACTGATGGACAGGTTATTACGTGAACATTCAGAATATGCTGCTGCATATTTAGATGACATAGTAATCTATACCACAGATCGGGAGACACATCTTCCAAAGGTGGAGTCTGTATTAGAAACCCTAAGACGGGTAAACCTTACAGTGAACCCTGCGAAATGTGCCATTGGAGTTAGTGAAGCCAAATATCTGGGTTACACTGTTGGACGAGGAATAGTCAAGCCGCAGCTCAACAAAGTGGAAGCAATCCAAAACTGGCTTAGCCCACTGAGAAAGAAGTAAGGGCCTTTCTGGGAATCGTGGACTATTACAGGAGGTTTATCCCACATTTCTCCACAAGAGCCACCCCGACAGAACTCACTAAGAATTAGGCACCTGACGTAGTCAAGTGGAACAAGGCCACTGAGGAAGCTTTCAAGGACCTAAAGACTACACTGCGTCAAGGTCCCGTGTTAATAGCCCCTGATTTCGAAAATAAATTTATCCTACAAACAGATGCTTCAGGAGTAGGACTGGGGGCCGTATTGTCACAGGAGGTGAATGGGGAAGAACATCTCGTCTTGGTCTGATTAGCACCCAGCTGAAAGAGAGAGCCCAGTCTGAGCTGGACAAAGGACGCCAGAGCCTGCTGTGGAAATCCCCTACTACAAGGGAGACTTGATATCCAGCAAGCTTTTGTTTGGACTTTTGTTTTGTGTGGACTTTATCTTGCATGGTGAGGGAACTACAGCCAAGAGTAAAGTCAGTGCTTCTATTAGAAGCTAGGATTTTGTTTTGCACCATTTATGTTGTTTTGCTACACTCGAATAAATACTGCTGATATTTTAAAAAGGGCTCCTGAGTACTCCATTGTGGTGCCGGATACAAGGGCACGAACCCTGAGTGTGACAGTGGCGTTTTCACAACACATACAAAATATATACATTACATTACAATACAAATAAAATAAAATACAATAGCCCCTATGTAAAATACATACATACCCGCTATATGCGCATATGTCATCAGCCAATCACCCCGTAGGGGTGTGTCCCATTGTGATTGGCAGAAGGGATTAGCGCCTTCTGTTGTCACTGTCAATTAGACTGCAGCCAATCAGAATGCGCAGATGCCTCCAGCCAATCACCCCATGGGGGTGAATCCCATTGTGATTGGCTGTTAGCAAAAAAGCCTTCTTATTGGTTTAAAAAATACTGACAGGTGCATTAGCCAATCAGAATGGGATATGGGGGGTGTCCTATTCTGATTGTCTTACACCTTGGCGCCTTCTGATTGGCTGAAATTTGATTGACAGCGTTTTCAGCCAATCGGAAGGCGCGAGTTCGGACCTCAGTTATTTTTTTTTATTTTATTTTTTTAGAGCGCAGATTTTTACAGGGCCCAGCCGGGGCAGAAGAAGAGGAGCACGGGGACATCGAGGTACGTTTTTTTTTTAATCAGTTCTGTAAATCAGTGCAGTGTTTTCTTTCCTGTGGGTTGTAATCAGGGTCCAGGTGAGAGTACGTGTGGTTTGGCCTGTGTAAAGGTATAGCTGTGTGCATTTGTTTGGTGTTCTGTTTGAATCAGTTCTGTTTTGTGCTCATTTATCATTGTGCAGGTGAGTAGCCAGGGTCTATTTTAACAAGGGAAGGAGCTAACTTGGGAGCTTGCAATCATTTCTAGTGTAAGTGTAGTTAGTGTGTAGGAGATTGAATAAAAGGAGGGAAATCAAAGAAAATGGCTATTATAAGAAAAAAATGAAAACAAACATATAGATTTTTATGTGTAGAAAAGCAATCTTTATACAAATACATTGATTTTTTTTTCACTGTATTTTTGTAACTAATAATCATGAGTCAGTCCAATGGCAACCTCACGGAGTGTACATCCTGCCACATGTATGCACTACTGGAACAGATGATCCAGGGTCCATACCTCTGTCACAGGTGTGAGCATGTTGCCTTTCTGGAAGCTCAAATTGGAGAACTAGAGAGGAGGCTTCATGATATTGTCACACTGGAAAGGGAGTTGGTTCTCACTGAGCACAGTTTAGCTAGGCCTAGCATGGAGGGTGGAGATGGGGCTAGCGAGGATGTCCAGATAGGTAGCTGGGTTACAGTTAGAAGGGGAATCGGGGGAATCAGGAGGAGGCAGGCCAGTTCTGAGTTGGCAAACACCAATGGATTTGCCAGATTGAGTGAAACTGTTGGGGATGTCCATTCAGGAATGGCAATACCAGATAGAGCTGTTCCATCTAACAGCTGGGAGAACAGTTCTACTGGAGGAGTGGGAGGGCAACAGACCAGTTTTGTGGGTAGTGGACTCTATTATTAGGAAGGTAGACAGGGTGATTTGTCACCCAGATCCCAGCAATCAAACAGTTTGCTGTCACTCCCCGCTTCTCGGATTCGGCATGTTGTGGATCTGGTGGATACATTATTGGGAGGGGCTGGAAATGAACCCACGGTCTTGGTACATATTGGCACCAATGACAAAGTAAGTGGAAGATGGAGTGTCGTAAAGAATGATTTTAAAGAACTAGGGAATAATCTTAAAGCAAGGACCTCCAAGGAAGTATTTTCTGAGATACTACCAGTGCCATATGCTAGCCCAGGGAGACAGAAGGTGCTTAGGGAGGTTATTGCGTGGCTAAAAAAGCGGTGCAGTGCAGAGGGTTTGGGGTTTTTAGAGCACTGGGCTGGCTTCTCACTTGGGTACAATCTCTATAGCAGTGATGGATTGCACCTTAAATATGAGGGAGCTTTTGTGCTAGGGGATAGGATGGTAGAATGGCCGGGGGAGTTTTTAAACTTGTAGGTGGGGGGGAGGGACTACATAGAAGTATTGGGGTAGAAAGAGTAGAGAGGGAAAGGGATGAATTATTTACCCATGGGGGAGGAGAAGGGGGGATAGTTACAATAGACAGTAGGGAGGTATTAATAGGGGCCTCAAATACAGTGGCAAGCACTTCACAACGGCAGAGACATAGCAACATAAAGTGTATGCTTGCTAATCCAAGAAGTTTGCCTGGGAAAATAGGCGAGCTAGAATTATTAGCAGTACAAGAAAAATGGGACTAATTAGGCATCACTGAAACATGGTGGGATGAATCTCATGACTGGACTGTTAATTTGGATGATTATAACTTATTTATGAAAGATAGGGGAAATGGTAAAAGAGGAGGAGGGATCTGTCTGTATGTTAAGCCTGAATTTAAGCCTATAGTCAGAGAAGATATTTATGCTGGAACTAACGGCAACATTGAATCTTTGTGGGTTGTGATAGTGAAGGAGCTAATTCTAAAAGCATAATGGTGGGAGTATGCTATAAACCCCCAAATATAGCTGAAAGTGAGGAAATACAATTATTGTTACAGATTGGAAATGCAGCTAAGCATGGGCAAGTTCTAATAATGGGAGACTTTAATTACCCTGAAATAAACTGGATAAATGAGACCAGCAGCTCAGCTAAGGGGAGCAGGTTCTTGAGTACACTCAGGGATCATTAGCTGACCCAGGTAATACAAGAACCTACTAGAAATGGGGCCATCTTGGATTTAGTCATCACAAGTAATATTGACATAATATCAAATGTTAAAATAGGGGAACCCTTGGGGAACAGTGATCACAACACAGTCTCATTTGAGATTGAATAAAAATAACAGAGTTGTAAGGGGCCAACAAAAACTCTAAATTTTAAAAGGGCTAACTTTAATGGGCCAAGGGCAGCAATACTACATATAGACTGGGACAAAGAACTTACAGGGAAGAATACTGAAAATAAATGGACAACATTCAAATCCTTACTAAATAAGCATACTCATCGGCATGTACCATGTGGAAATAAAATGAATAGGAGTAAATCACATCCCATGTGGCTTAACAATGACTTAAAGATCATGATAAGGAAAAAGAAACATGCATTTAAATTATACAAGAAGTAGGGAACAGAGGCAGCTTTATGTGACTATAAGGAAATCAACAAGGCTTGCAAAAGGGCTATTAGACTGGCTAAAAAAGAAAATGAGAAGTCAGTTGCAAAGGAAAGTAAGACTAACCCTAAAATATTTTTTAAAAATATTAATGGGAAGAAGGCGAGGAAGGAAGCTATAGGAACATTACAATGTGACACAGGCCATCTGATAATTAGTGACCAGGAAAAGGCAGATGAGCTAAATCTGAAAATGGAAAAAATAAATGTTAATAAAGCCCCAGGTCCTGATGGAATACATCCAAGGGTACTGAGGGAGGTGGGTTCTGTATTAGCCAAACCATTATATCTAATCTTTCAAGACTCACTCACCACAGGGTCTCTACCAGAAGACTAGAGACATCCTTTGAGGTTAGAGGAAAAAAGATTTCACCTTAAAGAAAGAAAAGGGTTCTTCACAGTTAGGGTGGTTAAACTTTGGAATTCTCTACCAAAGGAGGTGGTGACAGCGAATTCGATAGATAACTTTAAAAAGGGTTTAGATATATTTTTAAATAAAGAGGGCATTCAATGTTATCCTAGATAACTAGCAAAGGAATATTGTTCCAGGGAGAAATTTGATCGCCTGTTTCTGGGGTCAGGAAGGAATTTTTTTTCCCCTTACGAGACAATTGACAATTATTTAATTATTCAACCTCAAATACTATACTATACTATACTAAGTAAAAAGATTTCACCTTAAAGAAAGAAAGGGGTTCTTCACAGTAAGGGTGGTTAATCTGTGGAATTCTCTACCAGAGGAGGTGGTGACAGCGGATTCGATAGATAGCTTTAAAAGGGGACTGGATTTATTTATAATTAAGAAGGGAATTCAGGGTTATCCTGGATAATTAGAGAGAGTATTGATCCAGGGAAAAATCCGATCGCCAGTATCTGGGGTCAGGAAGGAATTTTTCCCCCCTTTGAAACGATTGGCTAAGTTTCACTCATTTTCTTTTTCTGTTTGCCTTCCTCTGGATTAATTAATAATTTAAAAATAAAAATAAATAATTAAATAATTGATTAATAATTAATTAACAACTAATTAATTAATAACTAATCTGCATATTACAGATCAGAGTAGATCTTAAAAGGTTGAACTTGATGGACTGAAAGTCTTTTTTCAACCTTAATTACTATGGGCCTCATTCTATTACCGGCAGTAAATCGGCCGTAAGGCTGCGATTCCTTGCGGGGGTTCAGTTAACTCGCGATTCTATTATACGGCCCCGCAAGGATCTCCTCTTACGGCCGGCCGCATATCCTGAAACCGGCCGCAAGCTCTGAAATCTAAAAACGCAAAAATAAATTCAAGCCTGCACTGTACAGCTCTGTAAATGCTAGGGATCATATTGGGGGACATGAGGATTAAAAGTAACCCCCTCTCAAGCTTGCACATCAGCCCAAACCCGAGTTCAAATTAACTGTTTATTCTCCGGCTGCGGCGTGGGCGGGTCTGAGGTGCTCCAAGCACTCTGGACTTTTTACATGTATATTTGACGTATATTAAAAAAAAAATATTTTATGGATTTGAGTATAGGGTAATTATGTGCTATTTTTGCTAACACCAAATATCACTTTATAGACTCCGCAAAGTGCAGGATGGCTTTATTTGAGCTATTTTAGGTGCTTAATTGGTGCTAGCGGGACCTGTTTGCTGCAAGTAAGCTGCGGCTCGTTTTTAGCCTTGCAGACAGGGTTCCCGGAGCAATTGAATAGCAACCAGGCTTTTCTTACGGCCGATTTCCTTGCGGCCGTTTTAGATCAAAGGCTTTCCTCCGGCGCTTGCGGCCGCAAGAGATAGCAAGGCGCCGGCCGCAAGCCTGCCTGAGTCCCCGGCCGGAGGGGAATAGAATAGCCGAATAGCTTGCGGCCCGCAGCGGCTGCGGCCGATAATAGAATGAGGCCCCATGTAACTATATATTATGTTTATTTTATTTCATTTTGTGTGTATGTATTAAGTACTAATCTAATGTTTATTTTTAACAGGGGCCTCACCGGAGAAGAAAATAAGAAGGATGGGGACATGCTGAAAAGGTGAGTAGAATATTTAGAATATTTAGAAATTGTATTTATTGTATTTAATGTGTTGTACTAATTTGTTAACCCTAAGGTAACCCTGGGGGAGCTGCAGAGTTCCACAGCAGAGACTGGAGGATGACAATAAGCCGTACGCTCCATAGAGTTGGGCTTTATGGCCAGAAGAAAGACATTAATTTCAGCAAAAAACAACATTTTTAGTTTTGAGTTTGCGAAAAGGCATGTGGGAGACTCCCAAAATGTATGGAGGAGGGTGCTCTGGTCTGTTGGTATGATTTTCAGCAGCCGGGCTGGGAAACTGGTCAGAGTTGAGGGAAAGATGGATGGTGCTAAATACAGGGATATTCTTGAGCAAAACCTGTACCACTCAGTGTGTGATTTGAGGTTAGGACGGAGGTTCACCTTCCAGCAGGACAATGACCCCAAACACACGGCTAAAGCAACACTTGAGTGGTTTAAGGGGAATCTTGAAATTGTGTTGCAATGGCCTAGTCACAGCCCAGACCTCAATCCAATAGAAAATCTGTGGTCAGACTTAAAGATTGCTATCACAAGCGCAGACCATCCAACTTGAAGGAGCTGGAGCAGTTTTGCAACGAGGAATGGGCAAAAATCCCAGTGGTAAGATGTGGCAAGCTCATAGAGACTTATGTGAAGCGACTTGGAGCTGTGATTGCCGCAAAAGGTGGCTCTACAAAGTATTGACTTTAAGGGGGTGAATACTTGTGCACATTGACTTTTTTCTGTTATTTTGGCCTATTTATTGTTTGCTTCACAATAAAAAAATAAAAAAAACATCTTCAAAGTTGTGGGCATGTTCTGTAAATTAAATGATGCAAATCCTCAAACAATCCATGTTAATTCCAGGTTGTAACAAAACACGAAAAATGCCAAGGGGGGTGAATACTTTTGCAAGGCACTGTATGTATGTTAGATAGCATTTAATGTATTTTAGATGGTGGGGTATTGTATTGTATTTGATTTCTATTGTATTGTAATGTACTTTATATATTGTGTATGTATTTCTTTTTCAGGTGTGTAATTTTTTTTTTTTCTGTAGTGCGGGGGGGGGGGG
The DNA here is from genome assembly GCA_027410445.1 of Discoglossus pictus. NCBI lineage: Eukaryota > Metazoa > Chordata > Amphibia > Anura > Alytidae > Discoglossus > Discoglossus pictus. Next base: position 57,875,079 of record CM050174.1, read on the forward strand.
GGGGGGGCAGGGGTTGTAATGTAGGTTTTTTCTATTTTCTGTAATGTTGTTTTTTATTTTTTGTGATTTAGGATTTTTTATTTTCTGTAATGTAGATTTTTTATTTGTTGTGACTTAGGTTTTATTATTTTTTGTGAGTTACGTTTTATTAGGGAGGGAGTTTATTAGGGGGTAGGTAGGTAGTGTAGGTGTTAATAGGTTAGTGTAGAGGGGCATTATAGTTAGGGTTAATAGTGTAGTGCTTACACTTTGTATCATGAGGGTTAATTAAGGGTTGATGAGGGTCTGTATTGACCCCCATGAGTGACAGGGTTAATTAATGGATTATACGGGTCTGTATTGACCCCCACGAGTGTCAGGGTTAATGAAGGGCTTATGGGGATCTGTATTGACCCCTATGAGTGACAGGGTTAATTAATGGATTATGGGGTCTGTATTGACTACCATGAGTGACAGGGTTAATTAAGGGCTTATGGGGGTCTGTATTGACCCCCATGAGTGATAGGGTTAATGAAGGGCTTATCGGGGTCTGTATTGCCCCCATGTATGACAGGGTTAATTAGGGGTTATGGGGGTCTTCATTGACCCCCATGAGTGATAGGATTAATTAAGGGCTTATGGGGGTCTGTATTGACCCCCATGAGTGACAGGGTTAATTAAGAGCTGATGAGGGTCTGTATTGAGCTTCATGAGTGATAGGGTTATTGAAGGGCTTATGGGGGTCTGTATTGACCCCTGTGTATGACAGGGTTAATTAAAGGGTTATTCAGGCCTTCATTGACCCCCATGAGTGATAGGATTAATTAAGGGCTTATAGGGTTCTGTATTGACCCACATGAGTGACAGGGTTAATTAAGAGCTGATGAGGGTCTGTATTGAGCCCCATGAGTGACAGGGTTAATTAAGGGATTATGGGGATCTGTATAGCGCCCCATGAGTGACCAGGTAAATTTTTAATTATCGCAGGTCCTTTAAGACCCTCGCAATGCTTTAAGGACTCGCAAGGCAGGAAATTTTAATTACGGCGCTCATCTCTACCAGCACAGTGAGCGCCTTCAGCCCTTCCTGCCTAAGTCGTACAGGGTCGTAGGGATGAACGCCTACGGCGCTCATCTCCAACAGCGCAAGGAGCGCCTTTGGCGCTCTTTGCCAGCAACTGCGGCCCTCGCTTTGCTAGGGCCGCAGTTGCGGCAGGCTTGCTATGCGAGCCCGCAAACGCTAGCAACAACCTGTATTGCTCACAACTATATATGTGATAATGCACCAACATTTTACTCCCAATTTTACTACCAATATGAAAGGCTGTGAGAGCCATGCTCTTGGGAGCTCACATTCTGGAGAGGATAGGGATACAGGAGGGACAAAAAAGTTAGTTTGGACAGCAATGGACAATTGTATATAATCGTATAGATACTAATTTTTTTATAAAGTAGTAAGATAATGTCTGAACCAAGGGACAATGGATAATAGTGATATGGAACCAGTGTGATTTATAATGGACAATTAAGTTCTAATAATGAGTTGACTGATAAGGTGGGGGTGGTTCCAAGTAGTCCAGATGCATTGTCATAGGGAAAGATAGATTTCCTAGCATGGGATGTGATTTTAATTTTGGACTTGTTCAATTTCAGATGGCGATGAGACATCCAAAAGGAGATCGCAGAAAGGCAGCTGGTGAAATGAGTAAGGAGATGTCAAGAGAAGAGATGTTGTTTATCATCAGCAGTAAAGGTAATACTGGAAGCCAAATGATTTGATTAGTTTTACGCACATAGGAAAAATAGAACTGGTCCAAGGACAGACCCTTGGGAAATGCCAACTAACAAAGGAGGAAAACTAGAGGATGTCATTAGGAAGAAAACCAGAGCAGAGCATATAGCAGAAGAGTTATCAACAGTGTCAAAGGAGAGAGAGATCAAGGAGGAGAGAATAGTAGCCCTTAGATTTGGCTGAGTAGGTGGTTGGCCACCTTTGGTAATGCAATCTCTATAGAGTGCCCATAGTGAAAGCCATACTGGAGGGTGTCAGGTAGGGAGTTGAGAGAGAGAAAGTTAGCTAGGCTATTGTATTCTATTCTCTCTAATAGCTTGGAGGCAAACAGGAGGAAAGAGATTGGGTGGTAGTTAGAGGAGGAGGTATCACCTATAATAATTACCAGTTTCTTAGTGTCTGTAACGCCTGCAGTGTCTTCTGCACAGGCATCACGTTTCCTTTAAAGTCGGGTCATGCGTGCATGTGCAGTAGTGTGTAACCGCCGCTCACTGCCGCCATTACCCGACACTGCAATTTAACAGCCGGGAGAGAGACACACAGGACAGAGAGAGACAGAGAGACAGGACAGAGAGAGAGACACACACAAGCACAGGACAGAGAGAGAGACAGGACAGAGGGAGAGACTGCACACAAACAGACTGCACAGAGAGACAGAGAGATAGCAAAGAGATATATATAGCAAAGAGTGAGAGAGAACTCTATACACCATATTGCAAGTGCTGTCAATCGCTATAAACCACAGCAAACAGCACAACAGCATCTCTCATTACATATTTTGGGACCCCCCTGAACGCTGTTATTTTGCACTCTAACACATCTGATTGCTAACATCGAGGCTATAAAAATGGACATTCAATGTTATGTTAAAATAGACTAATGTGAATATCTTGTTACATAGTTACATAGTATTTAAGGTTGAAAAAAGACTTTCAGTCCATCAAGTCCAACCTCTTAAGATCTCCTCTTAAGATCTTATTAATAAATCCAGAGGGAGGCAAACAGAAAAAAAAAACAAGCGAGACTTAGCCAATCGTCTCAAAAGTAAATTAAAAAAATAAATAAATAATCCCTACCTGACCCCAGATACTGGAGATCGGATTTCTCCCTGGATCAATACTGTCTCTCTAATTATCCATGATAACCCTGAATTCCCTTTTTAATAAATCCAGTCCCCGTTATCTATTGAATCCGCTGTCACTACCTCCTCTGGTAGAGAATTCCACAGAATAAACAGCCTTACTGTGAAGAAACCTTTGCTTTGTTTAAGGTGGAATCTTTTTACTTCTAACCTCAAGGGATGTCCTCTTGTCAGTTGAAAACCTCTTTGCACAAAAAGCTCCCCGACAAATCTTTATATTGACCCTGGATGTATTTATATAAGGTAATCATATCTCCTCTTAGACGCCTTTTTTCTAGAGAAAATAAGTTTAATTTGGTTAGTCTTTCATAGTAATTGAGGTTGAAAAAAGACTTTCAGTCCATCAAGTTCAACCTTTTAAGATCACCTCTGATCTGCAATATGCGGATTAGTTATTAATTAATTAGTTGTTAATTAATTATTAATAGTATAGTATATGAGGGTGAATAAAGAGTTAGTCCATCAAGTTCAACCTTTGTAGATCTATCTTGATCTTTTTACTATGTGGACTATTTGTTATTAATTGTTAATTGATCCAGAGGAAGGTAAACCGGAAAAAAAAAACAATTGAAACTTTGCCAATTGTCTCATAAGGGGAAAAAAATTCCTTCCTGACCCCAGAAACTGGCGATCAAATTTCTCCCTGGATCAATATTCCTTTGCTAGTTATCTAGGATAGCCTTGAATGCCCTCTTTATTCAAAAATATATCTAATCCCTTTTTGAAGTTATCTATTGAATTCGCTGTCACCACCTCCTTTGGTAGAGAATTCCACAGTTTAACCACCCTAACTGTGAAGAACCCTTTTATTTGTTTAAGGTGAAATCTTTTTTCCTCTAACCTCAAAGGATGTCCTTTTGTCAGTTGAAAATCTCTTGCTACAAAAAGTTCACTTGACAAAGCCTTATATTGACCCTGGATGTAGTTAAATAACATAATTATATCCCCTCATAGATGCCTTTTTTCTAGCGAAAATAAGTTTAATTTGGTTAGTCTTTCTTCATAACTTAGCCCCTCCATTCCCCTTATTAGTTTTGTAGCCCTTCTCTGTACTTTTTCCAGCTCTAAAATGTCCTTTTTATGAAGTGGTGCCCAAAATTGTACTCCATATTCCAAATGAGGGTGTACTAGGGATTTGTATAGTGGCAGAATTATATTTGCTTCCCTTGCTTCTATACCCTTCTTAATACTGTACATGCTAATATTTTATTTGCCTGTGCAGCTGCTTCTTGGCATTGAGCACTGCTACCTAGGTGGTTGTCCACTATTACTCCCAAATCCCTTTCAATATCTGATACCCCTAGATTTGCTCCATTAGGATTATAAATTGCATGGCTATTTTTCCTTCCCAAATGCATAACCTTACATTTATTTGTATTAAATTTCATCTGCCAATTTTATGCAAATCCCTTTGTAGGGAAAGTACATTATTATCTGATTTAATTACCTTGCACAACTTAGTGTCTTCAGCAAAAATGGAGACACTACTTTCGAGTCCTACTTCTACGTCATTAATAAATATGTTAAAAAGGAGAGGACCTAATACTGAACCTTGAGGAACCCCACTTACCATATTAGTCCAATCGGAGTATGTTCCATTTACAACAACCCTTTGCTTCCTGTCTTTTATCCAGTTCTCAATCCATGAGCAGATATTAACAGCAATTCCTGTATCTCTTAGTTTGCTCAAAACTCTCCCATGAGGCACTGTGTCAAAAGGCTTTGCAAAATCCAAAAAGACTACATTCACTGAGTTGCCCTGATCCAAGTTCCTACAAACCTCCTCATAGAAACTAATTAGATTGGTCTGACATGACCTATCCTTCATAAATCTGTGTTGACTGCCACCTATGATCTTGTTCAAATAGACATATTCTTGTATTGTGTCCCTTATTAACCCTTCTAAAAGCTTCCCAACTACAGATGTGAGGCTCACTGGTCTATAATTCCCCGGATTTGCTCTTGCTCCCTTCTTAAATATAGGTATTACCTCTGCTTTTCTCCAGTCATCTGGTAGAGACCCTGTAGTGAGTGAATCTTGAAAAATTAGATATAATGGTTTGGCTATTACAGAACCCAGCTCCCTCAGTACCCTTGGATGTATTCCATCAGGACCTGGGGCTTTATTAACATTTATTTTCTCCAATCTCTTTTGGATTTCTTCCTGCTCTAACCAATTATTTAGTGATGGTAGTGTAGCCTCATTATGTTGCGGTGTCCCAACCACTGGTACCTCCCTTGTGTATGCAGAAGAAAAGAACCTATTTAGCTCATCTGCCTTTTCCTGGTCACTAATTATCAGACGGCCTGTGTCACATTGTAATGTTCCTATAGTTTCCTTCCTTGCCTTCTTCCCATTAATATATTTAAAACATATTTTAGGGTTAGTCTTACTCTCTTTTGCAACTGACTTCTCATTTTCTATTAATAGCCCTTTTGCAAGCCTTGTTGATTTCCTTATAGTCACATAAAGCTGCCTCTGTTCCCTTCTTCTTGTATAATTTAAAAACATGTTTCTTTTTTCCTTATCATGATCTTTAAGTCATTGTTAAGCCACATGGGATGTGATTTACCCCTATTTATTTTATTTCCACATGGTACATGCTGATGAGTATGTTTATTTAGTAAGGATTTGAATGTTGTCCAATTATTTTCAGTATTTTTCCCTGTAAGTTCTTTGTCCCAGTCTATATGTAGTGTTGCTGCCCTTAGCCCATTAAAGTTAGCCCTTTTAAAATGTAGAGTTTTTGTTGGCCCCTTACAACTCTGTTTTTTGTATTCAATCTCAAATGAGACTGTTGTGATCACTGTTCCCCAAGGGTTCCCCAATTTTAACATTTGATATTATATCAATATTACTTGGGATGACTAAATCCAAGATGGCTCCATTTCTAGTAGGTTCTTGTATTACTTGGGCCAGATAATAATCCGTGATTGTATTCAAGAACCTGCTCCCCTTAGCTGAGCTGCTGGTCTCGTTTATCCAGTTTATATCAGGGTAATTAAAGTCTCCCATTATTAGAACTTGCCCATGCTTAGCTGCATTTCCAATCTGTACCAATAATTGTATTTCCTCACTTTCAGCTATATTTGGGGGTTTATAGCATACTCCCACCATTATGCTTTTAGAATTAGCTCCTTCACTATCACAACCCACAAAGATTCAATGTTGCCGTTAGTTCCAGCATAAATATCTTCTCTGACTATAGGCTTAAATTCAGGCTTAACATACAGACAGGACCCTCCACCTCTTTTACCATTTCCCCTATCTTTCTTAAATAGGTTATAACCATCCAGATTAACAGTCCAGTCATGAGATTCATCCCACCAGGTTTCAGTAATGCCTATTAAGCCCCATTTTTCTTGTACTGCTAATAATTCTAGCTCACCCATTTTCCCAGGCAAACTTCTTGCATTAGCAATCATACACTTTATGTTGCTATGGCTCTGCCGTTGTGAAGTGCTTGCCACTGTATTTGAGGCCCCTATTAATACCTCCCTACTGTCTATTGTAACCCTCCCCCTTCTCCTCTCCCATGGGTAACCAATTCATCCCTTTCCCTGTATACCCTTTTTACCCCAATATTTCTATATAGTCTCTCCCCCTCCCACCTACATGCTTAAAAACTCCCCAAGCCGTTCTACCATCCTATCGCCTAGCACAAAAGCTCCCTCATCATTAAGGTGCAATCCATCCCTGCTATAGAGATTGTACCCAAGTGAGAAGTCAGCCCAGTGCTCTAAAAACCCAAACCCCTCCTTAGTGCACCACATCTTTAGCCATGCATTAACCTCCCTAAGCTCCTTCTGCCTCCTTGGGCTAGCACGTGGCGCTGGTAGTATCTCAGAAAATACTACCTTGGAGGTCCTTGCTTTAAGCTTATTACCTAGTTCTCAAAAATCATTCCTTAGGACTCTCCATCTTCCAGTAACTTTGTCATTGGTACCAATGTGTACCAAGACCCCTGGTTCATTTCCAGCCCCTCCCAATAATTTATCCACCCAATCCACAACATGCTGAACCCGAGCACCCGGGAGACAGCAAACTGTTCTATTGCTGGTATCTGGGTGACAAATCACCCTGTCTACCTTCCTAATAATACGGTCCCCTACAACCAAAACCTGTCTGTTCTGCCTATTCTGCCCTCCCTCTTCTCCAGTAGAGCTGTTCGCCCGGCTGTTAGAGGGAACAGCTCTATCTGGCATTGTCATTCCTGAATGGACATCCCTAACAGTTTCACTCAATCTGGCAAATCTGTTGGTGTTTGCCAACGCAGAACTGGCCTGCCTCCTCCTGTTATCCCAGCTTCCCCTTGTAACTGTAACCCAGCTACCTCCCTTGACATCCTCACTAGCCCCAGGTCCACCCTCCATGCTAGGCACATCTAAACTGTGCTCAGTGAGCACCAACTCCCTTTCCAGTGAAGCAATATCACTAAGTGCTGCAATTCTCTGCTCCAGATCTCCAATTTGAGCTTCCAGAGAGGCAACATGCTCACACCTCTCATAGAGGTATGGACCCTGGATCATCTGTTCCAGTATTGCATACATATGACAGGATGTACACTGAATAAGGCTGCCACTGGACTGACTCATAATTATTATTATTGTCTACAAAATTTCAGTGGGAAAAATAAAGAATATAAAATAATATATTTGTATAAAGTTTTGCACTATAAATCTGCCCTCCCTTTTCTTTGAAGTCCCTCCTTTTATTTAAACTCCTACGCTTTTACTAGAATTGCACTTGATACTAGAAATGTTCGCCCCTTCTCCTGTTTATATTAACTTCTGCCTTCTCACCTGGGCACAATTAGTGCACTCTGCAATTTATCAGCCTTTACTTGTAAGGTAAATCCACTTGTTGCTTATTTAATGTGTGCATTTATTTTCGGTCATTGTTGGTGTCTGAAATGTTGGATGTTTCCCTCCGGCAATAGCATATATAGACAGAGAGATCCATTTGCCAGGCATCTGACCTCTGATCTGAAGGTTGGAATGCCCTCTGCCCCCCTTGCAGGCCTCACCTGTGATCAAAAGTATAGTTATAAAGTGATATGCTTCACCTAAGGTCAAAACCCACACCTGGGATCTAAAGTGACCCAACCAGATAACCCCAAGCTCTGGTGTATCTGGTGTATCTGGGGGTATTATGAGGGGGTGTGGGTGAAATCTTTTTGTGTTTGTGAATGAAGAAAAAAATGTCCAGTCAGTCTCTTTCTACACTAGGTTGAATGGTGTGGCTCATCTGATTTTTCCTGCTTTTCCATGAATGATGTCCAGATCAGAATTGAATTGCTGGATGCTGAGATAAATATAAAGTCACAACCTGCAGGTTGCTCCTGTAAGCTAAGGCAGGAGAATTAGAGGTATGTGGACTCCTCATCTCTGGGTCGTGACACCTCCATTACACATCTCAGAGGAAGACATAGCACAGAGACAGAGAGAGACAGCATACTCGCTACATAACCATAACACATAGAGAGAGAGAGACAGCACAGAGACAGAAAGCACAGGGAAAGACAGCACAGACAATTCAAGATAACATTTTATGATAACGTCATTTATGATGGGCAAATTACTAGTAGTAAATAGATGGTTTTTTCAAATAGGTATTAGAAGAGTATTTTTCAACTATATATTTCAAATTTTTAAGATAATGAACATTAATAGTATAAATAAGAGTTATAGAAAAGGATAAATAGAAAAGAAAAAAGGGGAAGAAAAAACTCTTACAGCAGGAGAAGGCAACACCTTGGGATCCCTGTCATCCCTATGCTATGAGCCTCCACATGTCACAAATACATTCCGCCTTTGTGGAAAGATTTCCTAAGATGTCTCAAAATGTATCTCCCCCACACAAGTGATCACTCAAACCAAGTTGGCAGGTTCAGGGGCCCTTCCAGCAGCAAGAATATGACAGCAAGTTGCCAACGAAATAAGATAAGAAAGGTGTTTGTTTAAATGGAGAGGGGAAGGTGCCAAAGATAAGGGACAGGTTAAAGATGGGGCCTAGTATGGATGAGCGACACTGTAAAATAATAAATTGTTACCTCTGCTAGAACCTGGATGAATCCATGATATATAGGTGAAAGTTGGAAGGAGACTGCTCATTGTTCCCACTGCACCTCTTTCTCCACTCAAAACACACAACCTTGTAATTCTGGAAAAGATCAAATCAAGTGTGTGTCTGCTGATGTGTGATTGTCCATTGGGAGAGAGCAAGGAAGGAAGAAAGAGAGAGCAGTTATTTGTGGTAGAGGTATTGGGGTTGGTAGTAGTTATGTTGAAGTTACCAAGAATGATAGCAGGAATGTCACTAGAAAGTAGGAAAGCCACGATTGTGCGTTAGTTGTCCTATTTGGGGTCTGAATGGAGTCTGGTAAGAAATCTGCACCCTGTGCTATCCACTAAACTCTACACCTTGTGCTCTCCTTCTCTCAGCTAACACTATACCCTGTGCTCTCCTTCTCTCAGCTAACACTGCGCCCTGCGCTCTCCTTCTCTCAGCTAACACTATACCCTGTGCTCTCCTTCTTTCAGCTAACACTATACCCTGTGCTCTCCTTCTCTCAGCTAACACTATACCCTGTGCTCTCCTTCTCTTAGCTAACACTATACCCTGTGCTCTCCTTCTCTCAGCTAACACTATACCCTGTGCTCTCCTTCTTTCAGCTAACACTATACCCTGTGCTCTCCTTCTCTCAGCTAACACTATACCCTGTGCTCTCCTTCTATTAGCTAACACTGCACCCTGTGCTCTCCTTCTCTCAGCTAACACTATACCCTGTGCTCTCCTTCTTTCAGCTAACACTGCACCTTGTGCTCTCCTTCTCTCAGCTAACACTACACCCTGCGCTCTCCTTCTCTCAGCTAACACTGCACCCTGTGCTCTCCTTCTCTCAGGTAACACTACACCCTGTACTCTCCTTCTCTCAGCTAACACTATACCCTGTGCTCTCCTTCTTTCAGCTAACACTGCACCTTGTGCTCTCCTTCTCTCAGCTAACACTGCACCCTGCACTCTCCTCTCAGCTAACACTATACCATGTGCTCTCCTTCTCTCAACTAACACTACACCCTGTGCCCTCATTCTCTCAGCTAACACTGCACCCTGTGCTCTCCTTCTCTCAGCTAACACTACACCCTGTGCTCTCCTTCTCTCAGCTAACACTGCACCCTGCCCTCTCCTTCTCTCAGCTAACACTACACCCTGCGCTCTCCTTCTCTCAGCTAACACTACACCCTGTGCTCTCCTTCTCTCAGCTAACACTTACCCTGTGCTCTCCTTCTCTCAGCTAACACTGTACCCTGCGCTCTCCTTCTCTCAGCTAACACTATACTCTGCGCTCTCCTTCTCTCAGCTAACACTGTACCCTGCGCTCTCCTTCTCTCAGCTAACACTGCGCCCTGCGCTCTCCTTCTCTCAGCTAACACTGCACCCTGAGCTCTCCTTCTCTCAGCTAACACTACACCCTGTGCTCTCCTCCTCTCAGCTAACACTACACCCTGCGCTCTCCTTCTCTCAGCTAACACTGCACCCTGCGCTCTCCTTCTCTCAGCTAACACTATACCATGTGCTCTCCTTCTCTCAACTAACACTACACCCTGTGCCCTCATTCTCTCAGCTAACACCACACCTTGTGCTCTCCTTCTCTCAGCTAACACTGCACCCTGCGCTCTCCTTCTCTCAGCTAACACTAAACCCTGCGCTCTCCTTCTCTCAGCTAACACTACACCCTGTGCTCTCCTTCTCTCAGCTAACACTGTACCCTGTGCTCTCCTTCTCTCAGCTAACACTATACTCTGCGCTCTCCTTCTCTCAGCTAACACTATACACTGCGCTCTCCTTCTCTCAGCTAACACTGCACCCTGCGCTCTCCTTCTCTCAGCTAACACTGCACCCTGTGCTCTCCTTCTCTCAGCTAACACTACACCCTGTGCTCTCCTTCTCTCAGCTAACACTACACCCTGTGCTCTCCTTCTCTCAGCTAACACTGTACCCTGTGCTCTCCTTCTCTCAGCTAACACTATACACTGCGCTCTCCTTCTCTCAGCTAACACTGCACCCTGTGCTTTCCTTCTCTCAGCTAACACTACACCCTGTGCTCTCCTTCTCTCAGCTAACACTATACACTGCGCTCTCCTTCTCTCAGCTAACACTACACCCTGTGCTCTCCTTCTCTCAGCTAACACTGTACCCTGTGCTCTCCTTCTCTCAGCTAACACTATACTCTGCGCTCTCCTTCTCTCAGCTAACACTATACACTGCGCTCTCCTTCTCTCAGCTAACACTGCACCCTGTGCTCTCCTTCTCTCAGCTAACACTACACCCTGTGCTCTCCTTCTCTCAGCTAACACTACACCCTGTGCTCTCCTTCTCTCAGCTAACACTGTACCCTGTGCTCTCCTTCTCTCAGCTAACACTATACACTGCGCTCTCCTTCTCTCAGCTAACACTGCACCCTGTGCTTTCCTTCTCTCAGCTAACACTGCACCCTGCGCTCTCCTTCTCTCAGCTAACACTGCACCCTGTGCTCTCCTTCTCTCAGCTAACACTACACCCTGTGCTCTCCTTCTCTCTGCTAACACTGCACCTTGTGCTCTACTGCTCTCAGCTAACACTACACCTTGTGCTCTCCATTCTCTCAGCTAACACTTCACCTTGTGCTCTTCTTCTCTCTGCTAACACTGCACCTTGTGCTCTCCTTCTCTCAGCTAACACTACACCCTGTGCTCTCTTTCTCTCAGCTAACTCTACACCTTGTGCTCTCCTTCTCTCAGCTAACACTGCACCCTGCGCTCTCCTTCTCTCAGATAACACTAGACCTTGTGCTCTTCTCTCAGCTAACACTACACCCAGTGCTCTCTTTCTCTCAGCTAACACTGCACCGTGTGCCCTCCTTCTTTCAGCTAATACTGCACCCTGTGCTCTCCTTCTCTCAGCTAACACTACACCCTGTGCTCTCCTTCTCTCAGCTAACACTGCACCCTGTGCTCTCCTTCTCTCTGCTAACACTGCAACCTGTGCTCTCCTTCTCTCTGCTAACACTTCACCCTGTGCTCTCCTTCTCTCAGCTAACACTGCACCCTGCCCTCTCCTTCTCTCAGCTAACACTACACCCTGCGCTCTCCTTCTCTCAGCTAACACTACACCCTGTGCTCTCCTTCTCTCAGCTAACACTTACCCTGTGCTCTCCTTCTCTCAGCTAACACTTACCCTGTGCTCTCCTTCTCTCAGCTAACACTTACCCTGCGCTCTCCTTCTCTCAGCTAACACTGCACCCTGTGCTCTCCTTCTCTCTGCTAACACTGCAACCTGTGCTCTCCTTCTCTCTGCTAACACTTCACCCTGCCCTCTCCTTCTCTCAGCTAACACTACACCCTGTGCTCTCCTTCTCTCAGCTAACACTACACCCTGTGCTCTCCTTCTCTCAGCTAACACTGCACCCTGTGCTCTCCTTCTCTCAGCTAACACTATACTCTGCGCTTTCCTTCTCTCAGCTAACACTACACCTTGTGCTCTCCTTCTCTCAGCTAACACTTCACCCTGCGCTCTTCTTCTCTCTGCTAACACTGCACCTTGTGCTCTCCTTCTCTCAGCTAACACTACACCCCATGTTCTCTTTCTCTCAGTTAACACTACACCCTGCGCTCTCCTTCTCTCAGCTAACACTATACTCTGCGCTCTTCTTCTCTCGGCTAACACTACACCTTGTGCTCTCCTTCTCTAACCTAACACTGCACCCTGTGCTCTCCTTCTCTCAGCTAACACTGCACCCTGCGCTCTCCTTCTCTCAGCTAACACTGCACCCTGTGCTCTCCTTCTCTCAGCTAACACTACACCCTGTGCTCTCCATTCTCTCAGCTAACACTACACCCTGTGCTCTCCTTCTCTCTGCTAACACTGCACCTTGTGCTCTACTGCTCTCAGCTAACACTACACCTTGTGCTCTCCATTCTCTCAGCTAACACTGCACCTTGTGCTCTCCTTCTCTCAGCTAACACTACACCCTGTGCTCTCCTTCTCTCAGCTAACACTACACCTTGTGCTCTCCTTCTCTCAGCTAACACTACACCCTGTGCTCTCTTTCTCTCAGCTAACTCTACACCTTGTGCTCTCCTTCTCTCAGCTAACACTGCACCCTGTGCTCTCCTTCTCTCAGCTAACACTACACCCTGTGCTCTCCTTCTCTCAGCTAACACTACACCCTGTGCTCTCCTTCTCTCAGCTAACACTGCACCCTGTGCTCTCCTTCTCTCTGCTAACACTGCAACCTGTGCTCTCCTTCTCTCTGCTAACACTTCACCCTGTGCTCTCCTCCTCTCAGCTAACACTGCACCCTGTGCTCTCCTTCTCTCAGCTAACACTGCACCCTGCCCTCTCCTTCTCTCAGCTAACACTACACCCTGCGCTCTCCTTCTCTCAGCTAACACTACACCCTGTGCTCTCCTTCTCTCAGCTAACACTTACCCTGTGCTCTCCTTCTCTCAGCTAACACTACACCTTGTGCTCTCCTTCTCTCAGCTAACACTTACCCTGTGCTCTCCTTCTCTCAGCTAACACTATACTCTGCGCTTTCCTTCTCTCAGCTAACACTACACCTTGTGCTCTCCTTCTCTCAGCTAACACTTCACCCTGCGCTCTTCTTCTCTCTGCTAACACTGCACCTTGTGCTCTCCTTCTCTCAGGTAACACTGCACCCCATGTTCTCTTTCTCTCAGTTAACACTACACCCTGCGCTCTCCTTCTCTCAGCTAACACTATACCATGTGCTCTCCTTCTCTCAGCTAACACTGCACCCTGTGCTCTCCTTCTCTCAGCTAACACTATACCCTGCGCTCTTCTTCTCTCAGATAACACTACACCTTGTGCTCTTCTCTCGGCTAACACTAAACCTTGTGCTCTCCTTCTCTCACCTAACACTGCACCCTGCGCTCTCCTTCTCTCAGATAACACTACACCCAGTGCTCTCTTTCTCTCAGCTAACACTGCACCCTGCGCTCTCCTTCTTTCAGCTAATACTGCTCCCTGTGCTCTCCTTCTCTCAGCTAACACTACACCCTGTGCTCTCCTTCTCTCAGGTAACAATGCACGCTGCGCTCTCCTTCTCTCAGCTAACACTACACCCTGCGCTCTCCTTCTCTCAGCTAACACTACACCCTGTGCTCGCTTCTCTCTGCTAACACTGCACCCTGCGCTCTTCTTCTCTTTGCTAACACTGCACCCTGTGCTCTCCTTCTCTCTGCTAACACTGCACCTTGTGCTCTACTGCTCTCAGCTAACACTACACCTTGTGCTCTCCTTCTCTCAGCTAACACTACACCCTGTGCTCTCCTTCTCTCAGCTAACACTGCACCCTGCGCTTTCCTTCTCTCAGTTAACACTGCACCCTGCGCTCTTCTTCTCTCTGCTAACACTGCACCCTGTGCCCTCCTTCTCTCAGCTAACACTTACCCTGTGCTCTCCTTCTCTCAGCTAACACTTACCCTGTGCTCTCCTTCTCTCAGCTAACACTGCACCCTGTGCTCTCCTTCTCTCTGCTAACACTGCAACCTGTGCTCTCCTTCTCTCTGCTAACACTTCACCCTGCGCTCTACTTCTCTCTGCTAACACTTCACCCTGTGCTCTCCTTCTCTCAGCTAACACTGCACCCTGCCCTCTCCTTTTCTCAGCTAACACTACACCCTGCGCTCTCCTTCTCTCAGCTAACACTACACCCTGTGCTCTCCTTCTCTCAGCTAACACTTACCCTGTGCTCTCCTTCTCTCAGCTAACACTTACCCTGTGCTCTCCTTCTCTCAGCTAACACTATACTTTGCGCTTTCCTTCTCTCAGCTAACACTGCACCCTGTGCTCTCCTTCTCTCAGCTAACACTGCACCCTGTGCTCTTCTTCTCTCTGCTAACACTGCACCTTGTGCTCTCCTTCTCTCAGGTAACACTGCACCCCATGTTCTCTTTCTCTCAGTTAACACTACACCCTGCGCTCTCCTTCTCTCAGCTAACACTATACTCTGCGCTCTTCTTCTCTCAGATAACACTACACCTTGTGCTCTCCTTCTCTCACCTAACACTGCACCCTGCGCTCTCCTTCTCTCAGATAACACTACACCCAGTGCTCTCTTTCTCTGAGCTAACACTGCACCGTGTGCCCTCCTTCTTTCAGCTAATACTGCTCCCTGTGCTCTCCTTCTCTCAGCTAACACTACACCCTGTGCTCTCCTTCTCTCAGGTAACCCTCACGCTGCGCTCTCCTTCTCTCAGCTAACACTACACCCGTGCTCTACTGCTCTCAGCTAACACTACACCCTGTGCTCTCCTTCTCTCTGCTAACACTTCACCCTGCGCTCTTCTTCTCTTTGCTAACACTGCACCCTGTGCTCTCCTTCTCTCTGCTAACACTGCACCTTGTGCTCTACTGCTCTCAGCTAACACTACACCTTGTGCTCTCCTTCTCTCAGCTAACACTACACCCTGTGCTCTCCTTCTCTCAGCTAACACTGCACCCTGCGCTTTCCTTCTCTCAGTTAACACTGCACCCTGCGCTCTTCTTCTCTCTGCTAACACTGCACCCTGTGCCCTCCTTCTCTCAGCTAACACTACACCTTGTGCTCTCCTTCTCTCAGCTAGCACTACACATTGTGCTCTCCATTCTCTCAGCTAACTCTGCACCCCGTGCTCTCCTTCTCTCTGCTAACACTACACCTTGTGCTCTCTTTCTCTCAGCTAACACTACACCTTGTGCTCTCCTTCTCTCAGCTAACACTGCACCCTGTGCTCTCCTTCTCTCAGCTAACACTACACCCTGTGCCCTCCTTCTCTCAGCTAACACTACACCTTGTGCTCTCCTTCTCTCAGCTAACACTGCACCCTGTGCTCTCCTTCTCTCAGCTAACACTACACCTTGTGCTCTCCTTCTCTCAGCTAACACTGCACCCTGTGCTCTCCTTCTCTCAGCTAACACTGCACCCTGTGCTCTCTTTCTCTCAGCTAACACTGCACCGTGTGCTCTCCTTCTTTCAGCTAATACTGCACCCTGTGCTCTCCTTCTCTCTGCTAACACTTCACCCTAAGCTCTTCTTCTCTCCGCTAACACTGCACCCTGTGCTCTCCTCCTCTCAGCTAACACTACACCCTGTGCTCTCCTTCTCTCAGCTAACACTGCGACGTGTGCTCTCATTCTCTCTGCTAACACTGCACCCTGTGCTCTCCTTCTCTCAGCTAACACTACACCCTGTGCTCTCCGTCTCTCAGCTAACACTACACCCTGTGCTCTCCTTCTCTCTGCTAACACTGCACCCTGTGCTCTCCTTCTCTCCGCTAACACTGCACCCTGTGCTCTCCTTCTCTCAGCTAACACTACACCCTGTGCTCTCCGTCTCTCAGCTAACACTACACCCTGTGCCCTCCTTCTCTCAGCTAACACTGCACCCTGTGCCCTCCTTCTCTCAGCTAACACTGCACCTTGTGCTCTCCTTCTTTCGGCTAATACTGCACCCTGTGCCCTCCTTCTCTCAGCTAACACTACACCCTGCGCTCTCCTTCTCTCAGCTAACACTGCACCCTGTGCTCTCCTTCTCTCTGCTAACACTTCACCCTGCGCTCTTCTTCTCTTTGCTAACACTGCACCCTGTGCTCTCCTTCTCTCAGCTAACACTGCGCCCTGTGCTCTCCTTCTCTCAGCTAACACTGCACCCTGTGCTCTCCTTCTCTCAGCTAACACTGCACCCTGCGCTCTCCTTCTCTCAGCTAACACTACACCCTGTGCTCTCCTTCTCTCAGCTAACACTGCGCCCTGTGCTCTCCTTCTCTCAGCTAACACTGCACCCTGTACTCTCCTTCTCTCAGCTAACACTACACCCTGCGCTCTCCTTCTCTCAGCTAACACTACACCCTGTGCTCTCCTTCTCTCAGCTAACACTGCACCCTGTACTCTCCTTCTCTCAGCTAACACTGCACCCTGTGCTCTCCTTCTCTCAGCTAACACTGCACCCTGTGCTCTCCTTCTCTCAGCTAACACTGCGCCCTGCGCTCTCCTTCTCTCAGCTAACACTGCACCCTGTGCTCTCCGTCTCTCAGCTAACAGTACACCTTGCGCTCTCCTTCTCTCAGCTAACACTACACCCTGTGCTCTCCTCCTCTCAGCTAACACTGCGCCCTCTGCTCTTCTTCTCTCCGCTAACACTGAACCCTGTGCTCTCTTTCTCTCAGCTAACACTACACCCTGTGCTCTCCGCCTCTCAGCTAACACTGCACCCCTGTGCTCTCCTTCTCTCAGCTAACACTGCACCCCGTGCTCTCCTTCTCTCAGGTAACACTGCACCCCGTGCTCTCCTTCTCTCAGCTAACACTACACCCTGTGCTGTCCTCTCTCTACAATCATTTCCCTCTGTGGTACCTCTCACTTCATTAACTTGCTGCTCACCTCTCCCTTTACTAGACCTATAACTTCTTTAGTAACTCTGCACCCACCCTATACTAACACTACTCATATTTCTGCCATATAACTGCACCTTATAATGTAATGCAGATCAATTTTGACCTGTATTTAAAATATAAATTTCATAAGTTTACATTTTATTACTTAATTTTAAAAAAATAATTTATCTAGAACATCGTGTCCTGTTTGACCTATATCTGCGTTATCCTCAACAATGCATAAGGCTCATTCACAAAGACATAATTTGCCTTGTGCAATATTTACTTTAGGATAAGGACACTCATGGTGCAAAAGCAAGCTTCCAAGGTTCTTGCGAAAGAGGAAGCAAAAGGTCAAAGAGCCAAACATGGACACCTTCAGTAGACCAGAAAAATTCAAAAAAATATTTACGTAATTACATTGAAATGTACCCAAATTATATTCAATGCTTATTAACATTTTCCATGTGCCTAATATACAGTATCTTTTTAATACTGCATCTTGAGCTGTATTTGTTAATACTAACCCTGCAGTTGTTTTGCTCCGGTTAGCTGTGTGTTTGTCCGCTATCATTCACTTCTCTGTCTCACTACTTACATAGCACCCTCCCTCGCTCCACTGTCCCTGCACCCTTGTGATACCTCCCCCTCTGCTATTCTCACATATGTTATGGCTCAGGGGGATCTCATTGCTTTGTGTGCTGGCACTGAGTACAGACTGAATACTGTAGGGACCTATTAATGAGGTTATTGATGCAGGATGGCTGTGTTCTGTCTCTCCCTCGCTGCCCCACCCTGCCTGTTGACATTTTCCATCTCTATTAGTCTGTGCACCTCTAACCTCAGTGTGAAAATTGAGACATCAGTAGGAGTGGATTGGGGAGCAAACAAAGTGTAGCTCCTAAATATGTTATACTTTATAACTACAGATGTCATGAAGCACCCTTTGTCATACAAGGGTATGCGTATTATTCCCTTTGTACTGGGCATCTAGACTAAGGGGTTCACTGTACGGTTGGTACCATGTGTGGTTCTAAGTATATGAAGTGTTCTATAGGGGTGGTTGTTGTCATTCAGTACTTCAGTCGTGTCTCACACTCAGTGACCATATGAACACAGCAAACCAGGCACATCAGTGTTTCTGATTGCGCTTATCCATATGGTTTTGTTGGCAGAGATACTGGAGTGGGTTGCCAGTTCCTTCTCCAGTGGACCACCATTTCTCTGACCTCTTTGCCCATCTTGGGTGGCCCTACATGGTTTCGCTTACAGCTTCATTGAAGTACACAAGCTCTTTCACCACAACAAGGTAGCGATCCAGAAGGGGTGGTTACTGTATTATTATTCCGTGGTCACATTAAAGGGTCATTTACCTCACTATAAGTGCTCTTCATTGTGTGATAGTGCCCAATATTCTATGTTAATGTGATCTATTGCTTTTTTTAAAATTAAACTAAGGACAGATACAAATTTGCAGTCTTAGGTTTGTTTACAGACACACTGCTGACTGCCCCATGATTTACAGCATCTGCCAACAACGACCATTCCAAGCTCTGTGAACAGAAATAATTATGGTTTTATGGCTTTCAGGAATATAATCAGCCATCAGTTAACCCACAAGTAATATATTTGGGAGTTTCCAGCAGTCATTTCCCTGCACAGATGTATGTGTGAAGGGTTAGCCCCTCTAAATGATCTCCCCTCTGCACACAGCTCTTGCTGTCGGTCTGCCTGTGGGACTTGCCTAATTCTCTTGTAAACAGGATTTCATTTATGATTTTTTTTTCTGTGAAAAAGGTAACCTATTTAAAAAATTCAAAAAGTATTTCAACATGTTTTTAGGAGTACATTACAGTGGTGTGCTCCAAGTTGTTCTGAATTAACTGGCCCTAATTATTATTATTATTTCATGTTAACACATTCTTAATAATTTATTTTTATACGTACGCTTGTTTTATTGTAATTTAAGTTATACAGTGTGTCCTCATCTATGGATTGTTTTTTGAAGACAGATCTCAGAAATGCCATGTGCAAAACAAGTCTGGGCATACTTAGATCCCAGGAAGTAATTAAGCTGATCAGATACATTGTTTTACAGAGGCTGAGCATGCTCAGTCTTTATTTTGAACCTGGCTTAACATAAAATAACTTAAAAATCAAATACATGACTTACAATACAATAGATTACATCACTGGGGTAATCAGCCATAATTTACAATAAACTTCTTTAACAAGTCTTTAGCAATGTCAATACAAGATAAATATACCTTGGAAGAGAGGGGGAAATGCGTAAAGTGGAGAAGACGGAAAATACGGACGAGAGAATTTTATACAGTGGATATAAAAAGTCTACACACCCCTGTTAAAATGTCAGGTTTCTGTGCTGTAAAAAAAGGAGACAAAGATAAATAATTTCAGAACTTTTTCACCTTTAATGTGACCTATAAACTGTACAACTCAATTGAAAAACAAACTGACATCTTTTAGGTAGAGGGAAGAAAAAATATAAAAATAAAATAATATGGTTGCATAAGTATGCACACCCTTAAAACTAATACTTTGTTGAAGCACCTTTTGATTTTATTACCGCACTCAGTCTTTTTGGGTATCAGCATGGCACATTTTGACTTGGCAAGATTTGCCCACTCTTCTTTGCAAAAACACTCCAAATCTGTCAGATTGCGAGGGCATCTCCTGTGCACAACCCTCTTCAGAGCACCCCACAGATTTTCAATCGGATTCAGGTCTGGGCTCTGGCTGGGCCATTCCAAAACTTTAATCTTCTTCTGGTGAAGCCATTCCTTTGTTGATTTGGATGTATGCTTTGGGTCGTTGTTATGCTGAAAGATGAAGTTCCTCTTCATGTTCAGCTTTCTAGCAGAAGCCTGAAGATTTTGTGCCAATATTGACTGGTATTTGGAACTGTTCATAATTCCCTCTATCTTAACTAAGGCCCCAGTTCCAGCTGAAGAAAAACAGCCCCAAAGCACGATGCTGCCACCACCATGCTTCACTGTGGGTATGGTGTTCTTTTGGTGATGTGCAGTGTCACCTTTTCCCACATGCTTTTGGGAGACTTCAGATGTGTTTTTGCAAAATGTAGCCTGGCTTGGATGTTTTTCTTCGAAAGAAAAGGCTTTCGTCTTGCCACTCTACCCCATATCCCAGACATATGAAGAATATGGGAGATTGTTGTCACATGTACCACACAGCCAGTACTTGCCAGATATTCCTGCAGCTCCTTTAATGTTGCTTTAGGCCTCTTGGTAGCCTCCCAGACCAGTTTTCTTCTTGTCTTTTCATACATTTTGGAGGGAGCTCCAGTTTTTGGTAATGTCACTGTTGTGCCATATTTTCTCCACTTAATGATGACTTCTTCACTGTGTACCATGGTATATCTAATGCCTTGGAAATTCTTTTATACCCTTCTCCTGACTGATACCCTTTAACAATGAGATCCCTCTGATGCTTTGGAAGCTCTCTGTGGACTATGGCTTTTGCTGTGGGATGCGACTAAGAAAATTTCAGGAAAGACCAACTAGAGCAGCTGAACTTTATTTGGGGTTAATCAGAGGCACTTTAAATGATGGCAGGTGTATGCTAACACGATTTGGAATGTGATCGCTTAATTCTGAACACAGCTACATCCCCAGTTATAAGAGGGTGTGCAGACTTATACAACCACATTATTTTTATTTTTTATTTTTCTTCCCTCCACCTAAAAGATTTCAGTTTGTTTTTCAATTGAGTTGTACAGTTTATAGGTCACATTAAAGGTGAAAAAAGTTCTGAAATGATTTATCTTTGTCTAATTTTTTTACAGCACAGAAACCTGACATTTCAACAGGGGTGTGTAGACTTTTTATATCCACTGTAAAGCATAGAAGAGGGAAACAGAGGACGGCATTAGGAAAGGAAGGCGAAGGAGAAGAGCAAGTGAGGAGAGAAGAATGGAAAGGAAAGAAGAGAGAGACAGAGAGGAGAAGATTATAGGGTGGAGGAGAGAAACTGAGGAAAGAAAGATATAATGTGGAGAAGCGGAGAGAAAGAATAAGGAGGAATGATATACAGTGGCAAAAAGAGAGTGAGAGAAGGATATAAAGTGGAGGCGAGGAGTGGGGCATTTAGCAGGGAGATAGAAATTGTGAAGAGAATATGACAAAAGTGGAGGAGGGGAGAGTGAGGGTTAAGGACATAAAGTGGAGGAGAGGTGAGATGTAGGAGTACCAAGAGAAGGAGAAAGGACAGAGAGATCTGTTTTTCAATTAAATGTATATGTCCAAGCTCTATGTTATTCCGTGCTGATATGTAATAATATAATATCATGTATCAGCGCTACGGAATATGACGGAGCGTTATAAATAAACGATAACAAGCTTCATAGAATAACATGGGACCTTCAGATAAATATACCCCAGAGATGGGTTCTGATAGAGATGGGATGTGTTTGACTCGTTCTCTCGCTCACATCTGTGCCACATCCCAGCATCCCCCGGCTCACTCCAGCCATCTGCCCCTCTGCTCGCTCCAGTCACACAACACTAATAGGAAGCGACACAGGCTGAGTGTACAGAGCCTGAGGGGGAGGCCAACACCAACTGGGGGATACAAACACAGACTGTCACTGTCACTGTGTATTACCCTTTCTGTTATACACAGCTTGGCGGGAGGACACACAAACATTGTCACTGTGTCACTGTCCACTATATACAGAGCCTGGGGACACACGTGCTGTCACTGTGTCACTCTCCACTATATACAGAGCCTGGGGGCACACACGTGCTGTCACTGTGTCACTCTGTCCACTATATACAGAGCCTGGGGGCACACACGTGCTGTCACTGTGTCACTCTGTCCACTATATACAGAGACTGGGGGCACACACATGCTGTCACTGTGTCACTCTGTCCACTGTATTTTGAGCCTGGGGACACACGTGCTGTCACTGTGTCACTCTGTCCACTGTATATAGAGCCTGGGGACACACGTGCTGTCACTGTGTCACTCTGTCCACTATATACAGAGCCTGGGGTCACACACGTGCTGTCACTGTGTCACTCTGTCCACTGTATATAGAGCCTGGGGGCACACACATGCTGTCACTGAGTCACTCTGTCCACTATATACAGAGCCTGGGGGCACACACGTGCTGTCACTGTGTCACTCTGTCCACTGTATATAGAGCCTGGGGACACACGTGCTGTCACTGTGTCACTCTGTCCACTATATACAGAGCCTGGGGGCACACACGTGCTGTCACTGTGTCACTCAGTCCACTATATACAGAGCCTGGGGGCACACACATGCTGTCACTGTGTCACTCTGTCCACTATATACAGAGCCTGGGGTCACACACGTGCTGTCACTGTGTCACTCTGTCCACTGTATATAGAGCCTGGGGGCACACACGTGCTGTCACTGTGTCACTCAGTCCACTATATACAGAGCCTGGGGGCACACACATGCTGTCACTGTGTCACTCTGTCCACTATATACAGAGCCTGGGGTCACACACGTGCTGTCACTGAGTCACTCTGTCCACTATATACAGAGCCTGGGGGCACACACGTGCTGTCACTGTGTCACTCTGTCCACTATATACAGAGCCTGGGGGCACACACGTGCTGTCACTGTGTCACTCTGTCCACTATATACAGAGCCTGGGGGCACACACGTGCTGTCACTGTGTCACTCTGTCCACTATATACAGAGCCTGGGGGCACACACGTGCTGTCACTGTGTCACTCTGTCCACTATATACAGAGCCTGGGGGCACACACGTGCTGTCACTGTGTCACTCTGTCCAATATACACACAGCCTGGGAGCACATACAGACTGTCACTGTGTCACTCTGTCCAATATACACACAGCCTGGGAGCACATACAGACTGTCACTGTGTCATCTTGTCCAATATACACACAGCCTGGGGGGCACATACAGACTGTCACTGTGTCACTCTGTCCAATATACACACAGCCTGGGGGCACATACAGACTGTCACTGTGTCATACTGTCCAATATACACACAGCCTGGGGGCACATACAGACTGTCACTGTGTCACCCTGTCCAATATACACACTGCCTGGGGGCACATACAGACTGTCACTGTGTCACCCTGTCCAATATACACACAGCCTGGGGGCCACATACAGACTGTCACTGTGTCACCCTGTCCAATATACACACAGCCTGGGGCCACATACAGACTGTCACTGTGTCACCCTGTCCAATATACACACAGCCTGGGGGCACATACAGACTGTCACTGTGTCATCTTGTCCAATATACACACAGCCTGGGGGCACATACAGACTGTCACTGTGTCACCCTGTCCACTATACACACAGCCTGGGGGCACATACAGACTGTCACTGTGTCATCCTGTCCAATATACACACAGCCTGGGGGCACATACAGACTGTCACTGTGTCACCCTGTCCAATATACACACAGCCTGGGGGCACATACAGACTGTCACTGTGTCACCCTGTCCACTATACACACAGCCTGGGGGCACATACAGACTGTCACTGTGTCACCCTGTCCAATATACACACAGCCTGGGGGGCACATACAGACTGTCACTGTGTCACCCTGTCCACTATACACACAGCCTGGGGGCACATACAGACTGTCACTGTGTCACCCTGTCCACTATACACACAGCCTGGGGGCACATACAGACTGTCACTGTGTCATCCTGTCCACTATACACACAGCCTGGGGGCACATACAGACTGTCACTGTGTCACCCTGTCCACTATACACACAGCCTGGGGGCACACACGTGCTGTCACTGTGTCACCCTGTCCAATATACACACAGCCTGGGGGCACATACAGACTGTCACTGTGTCACCCTGTCCAATATACACACAGCCTGGGGGCCACATACAGACTGTCACTGTGTCACCCTGTCCAATATACACACAGCCTGGGGCCACATACAGACTGTCACTGTGTCACCCTGTCCAATATACACACAGCCTGGGGGCACATACAGAGTGTCACTGTGTCACTCTGTCCAATATACACACAGCCTGGGGGCACATACAGACTGTCACTGTGTCACCCTGTCCAATATACACACAGCCTGGGGGCACATACAGACTGTCACTGTGTCACCCTGTCCAATATACACACAGCCTGGGGGCACATACAGACTGTCACTGTGTCACCCTGTCCAATATACACACAGCCTGGGGGGCACATACAGACTGTCACTGTGTCACTCTGTCCAATATACACACAGCCTGGGGGCACATACAGACTGTCACTGTGTCACCCTGTCCAATATACACACAGCCTGGGGGCACATACAGACTGTCACTGTGTCACTCTGTCCAATATACACACAGCCTGGGGGCACATACAGACTGTCACTGTGTCACCCTGTCCAATATACACACAGCCTGGGGGCACATACAGACTGTCACTGTGTCATCTTGTCCAATATACACACAGCCTGGGGGCACATACAGACTGTCACTGTGTCATCCTGTCCAATATACACACAGCCTGGGGGCACATACAGACTGTCACTGTGTCACCCTTTCCAATATACACACAGCCTGGAGGCACATACAGACTGTCACTGTGTCACCCTGTCCAATATACACAGCCTGGGGGCCACATACAGACTGTCACTGTGTCATCTTGTCCAATATACACACAGCCTGGGGGGCACATACAGACTGTCACTGTGTCATCTTGTCCAATATACACACAGCCTGGGGGGCACATACAGACTGTCACTGTGTCACCCTGTCCAATATACACACAGCTTGGGGGGCACATACAGACTGTCACTGTGTCATCCTGTCCAATATACACACAGCCTGGGGGGCACATACAGACTGTCACTGTGTCACCCTGTCCAATATACACACAGCCTGGGGGCACATACAGACTGTCACTGTGTCACCCTGTCCAATATACACACAGCCTGGGGGCACATACAGACTGTCACTGTGTCACCCTGTCCAATATACACACAGCCTGGGGGGCACATACAGACTGTCACTGTGTCACCCTGTCCAATATACACACAGCCTGGGGGCACATACAGACTGTCACTGTGTCATCCTGTCCAATATACACACAGCCTGGGGGCACATACAGACTGTCACTGTGTCACCCTGTCCAATATACACACAGCCTGGGGGCACATACAGACTGTCACTGTGTCACCCTGTCCAATATACACACAGTCTGGGGGCACATACAGACTGTCACTGTGTCACCCTGTCCAATATACACACAGCCTGAGGGCACATACAGACTGTCACTGTGTCACCCTGTCCACTATATACAGAGACTGGGGGCACACACATGCTGTCACTGTGTCACTCTGTCCACTGTATTTTGAGCCTGGGGACACACGTGCTGTCACTGTGTCACTCTGTCCACTGTATATAGAGCCTGGGGACACACGTGTTGTCACTGTGTCACTCTGTCCACTATATACAGAGCCTGGGGTCACACACGTGCTGTCACTGTGTCACTCTGTCCACTGTATATAGAGCCTGGGGGCACACACATGCTGTCACTGAGTCACTCTGTCCACTATATACAGAGCCTGGGGGCACACACGTGCTGTCACTGTGTCACTCTGTCCACTGTATATAGAGCCTGGGGACACACGTGCTGTCACTGTGTCACTCTGTCCCAATATACACACAGCCTGGGGGGCACATACAGACTGTCACTGTGTCACCCTGTCCAATATACACACAGCCTGGGGCACATACAGACTGTCACTGTGTCACCCTGTCCAATATACACACAGCCTGGGGGCACATACAGACTGTCACTGTGTCACCACTGTCCAATATACACACAGCCTGGGGGCACATACAGACTGGTCACTGTGTCACCCTGTCCCACTATACACACAGCCTGGGGGCACATACAGACTGTCACTGGTGTCATCCTGTCCACTATACACACAGCCTGGGGGGCACATACAGACTGTCACTGTGTCACCCTGTCCAATATACACACAGCCTGGGGGGCACATACAGACTGTCACTGTGTCACCCTGTCCACTATACACACAGCCTGGGGGGCACATACAGACTGTCACTGTGTCACCCTGTCCACTATACACACAGCCTGGGGAACCATACAAGACTGTCACTGTGTCACTCCTGTCCACTATACACACAGCCTGGGGCACATACAGACTGTCACTGTGTCACCCTGTCCAATATACACACAGCCTGGGGGCACATACAGACTGTCACTGTGTCACCCTGTCCAATATACACACAGCCTGGGGGCACATACAGACTGTCACTGTGTCACCCTGTCCAATATACACACAGCCTGGGGGCACATACAGACTGTCACTGTGTCACCCTGTCCAATATACACACAGCCTGGGGGCACATACAGACTGTCACTGTGTCATCCTGTCCAATATACACACAGCCTGGGGGCACATACAGACTGTCACTGTGTCACCCTGTCCAATATACACACAGCCTGGGGGCACATACAGACTGTCACTGTGTCACCCTGTCCAATATACACACAGCCTGGGGGCACATACAGACTGTCACTGTGTCACCCTGTCCAATATACACACAGCCTGGGGGCACATACAGACTGTCACTGTGTCACCCTGTCCAATATACACACAGCCTGGGGGCACATACAGACTGTCACTGTGTCACCCTGTCCAATATACACACAGCCTGGGGGCACATACAGACTGTCACTGTGTCACCCTGTCCAATATACACACAGCCTGGGGGCACATACAGACTGTCACTGTGTCACCCTGTCCAATATACACACAGCCTGGGGGCACATACAGACTGTCACTGTGTCACCCTGTCCAATATACACACAGCCTGGGGGCACATACAGACTGTCACTGTGTCACCCTGTCCAATATACACACAGCCTGGGGGCACATACAGACTGTCACTGTGTCACCCTGTCCAATATACACACAGCCTGGGGGCACATACAGACTGTCACTGTGTCACCCTGTCCACTATACACACAGCCTGGGGGCACATACAGACTGTCACTGTGTCACCCTGTCCAATATACACACAGCCTGGGGGCACATACAGACTGTCACTGTGTCACCCTGTCCAATATACACACAGCCTGGGGGCACATACAGACTGTCACTGTGTCACCCTGTCCAATATACACACAGCCTGGGTGCACATACAGACTGTCACTGTGTCACCCTGTCCAATATACACACAGCCTGGGGGCACATACAGACTGTCACTGTGTCACCCTGTCCAATATACACACAGCCTGGGGGCACATACAGACTGTCACTGTGTCACCCTGTCCAATATACACACAGCCTGGGGGCACATACAGACTGTCACTGTGTCACCC
The DNA here is from genome assembly GCA_027410445.1 of Discoglossus pictus. Lineage (NCBI taxonomy): Eukaryota > Metazoa > Chordata > Amphibia > Anura > Alytidae > Discoglossus > Discoglossus pictus. The sequence continues at coordinate 57,902,781 of CM050174.1, forward strand.
TGTCCAATATACACACAGCCTGGGGGCACATACAGACTGTCACTGTGTCACCCTGTCCAATATACACACAGCCTGGGGGCACATACAGACTGTCACTGTGTCACCCTGTCCAATATACACACAGCCTGGGGGCACATACAGACTGTCACTGTGTCACCCTGTCCAATATACACACAGCCTGGGGGCACATACAGACTGTCACTGTGTCACCCTGTCCAATATACACACAGCCTGGGGGCACATACAGACTGTCACTGTGTCACCCTGTCCAATATACACACAGCCTGGGGGCACATACAGACTGTCACTGTGTCACCCTGTCCAATATACACACAGCCTGGGGGCACATACAGACTGTCACTGTGTCACCCTGTCCAATATACACACAGCCTGGGGGCACATACAGACTGTCACTGTGTCACCCTGTCCAATATACACACAGCCTGGGGGCACATACAGACTGTCACTGTGTCACCCTGTCCAATATACACACAGCCTGGGGGCACATACAGACTGTCACTGTGTCACCCTGTCCAATATACACACAGCCTGGGGGCACATACAGACTGTCACTGTGTCACCCTGTCCAATATACACACAGCCTGGGGGCACATACAGACTGTCACTGTGTCACCCTGTCCAATATACACACAGCCTGGGGGCACATACAGACTGTCACTGTGTCACCCTGTCCACTATACACACAGCCTGGGGGCACATACAGACTGTCACTGTGTCACCCTGTCCAATATACACACAGCCTGGGGGCACATACAGACTGTCACTGTGTCACCCTGTCCAATATACACACAGCCTGGGGGCACATACAGACTGTCACTGTGTCATCCTGTCCAATATACACACAGCCTGGGGGCACATACAGACTGTCACTGTGTCACCCTGTCCACTATACACACAGCCTGGGGGCACATACAGACTGTCACTGTGTCACCCTGTCCAATATACACACAGCCTGGGGGCACATACAGACTGTCACTGTGTCACCCTGTCCAATATACACACAGCCTGGGGGCACATACAGACTGTCACTGTGTCACCCTGTCCAATATACACACAGCCTGGGGGCACATACCTACTGTCACTGTGTCACCCTGTCCAATATACACACAGCCTGGGGGCACATACAGACTGTCACTGTGTCACCCTGTCCAATATACACACAGCCTGGGGGCACATACAGACTGTCACTGTGTCACCCTGTCCAATATACACACAGCCTGGGGGCACATACAGACTGTCACTGTGTCACCCTGTCCAATATACACACAGCCTGGGGGCACATACAGACTGTCACTGTGTCACCCTGTCCACTATACACACAGCCTGGGGGCACATACAGACTGTCACTGTGTCACCCTGTCCAATATACACACAGCCTGGGGGCACATACAGACTGTCACTGTGTCACCCTGTCCAATATACACACAGCCTGGGGGCACATACAGACTGTCACTGTGTCACCCTGTCCAATATACACACAGCCTGGGGGCACATACAGACTGTCACTGTGTCACCCTGTCCAATATACACACAGCCTGGGGGCACATACAGACTGTCACTGTGTCACCCTGTCCACTATACACACAGCCTGGGGCCACATACAGACTGTCACTGTGTCACCCTGTCCAATATACACACAGCCTGTGGGAAAATACAGACTGTCACTGTGTCACCTGTCCAATATACACACAGCCTGGAGGCACATACAGACTGTCACTGTGTCACCCTGTCCAATATACACACAGCCTGGAGGCACATACAGACTGTCACTGTGTCACCCTGTCCAATAAACACAGCCTGGGGGCACATACAGACTGTCACTGTGTCACCCTGTCCAATAAACACACAGCCTGGGGCCACATACAGACTGTCACTGTGTCACCCTGTCCAATATACACACAGCCTGGGGGGCACATACAGACTGTCACTGTGTCACCCTGTCCAATATACACACAGCCTGGGGGGCACATACAGACTGTCACTGTGTCACCCTGTCCAATATACACACAACCTGGGGGGCACATACAGACTGTCACTGTGTCACCCTGTCCAATATACACACAGCCTGGGGGCACATACAGACTGTCACTGTGTCATCCTGTCCAATATACACACAGCCTGGGGGCACATACAGACTGTCACTGTGTCATCCTGTCCAATATACACACAGCCTGGGGGCCACATACAGACTGTCACTGTGTCACCCTGTCCAATATACACACAGCCTGTGGGAAAATACAGACTGTCACTGTGTCACCCTGTCCAATATACACACAGCCTGGAGGCACATACAGACTGTCACTGTGTCACCCTGTCCAATATACACACAGCCTGGAGGCACATACAGACTGTCACTGTGTCACCCTGTCCAATATACACACAGCCTGGGGGCACATACAGACTGTCACTGTGTCAACCTGTCCAATATACACACAGCCTGGGGGCACATACAGACTGTCACTGTGTCACCCTGTCCAATATACACACAGCCTGGGGGCCACATACAGACTGTCACTGTGTCACCCTGTCCACTATACACACAGCCTGGGGGCACATACAAACTGTCACTGTGTCATCTTGTCCAATATACACACAGCCTGGAGGCACATACAGACTGTCACTGTGTCACCCTGTCCACTATACACACAGCCTGGGGGCACATACAGACTGTCACTGTGTCATCCTGTCCACTATACACACAGCCTGGGGGCACATACAGACTGTCACTGTGTCACCTGTCAATATACACACAGCCTGGGGGGCAGATACAGACTGTCACTGTGTCATCCTGTCCACTATACACACAGCCTGGGGGCACATACAGACTGTCACTGTGTCATCTTGTCCAATATACACACAGCCTGGGGGCACATACAGACTGTCACTGTGTCATCCTGTCCAATATACACACAGCCTGGGGGCACATACAGACTGTCACTGTGTCATCCTGTCCAATATACACACAGCCTGGGGGGCACATACAGACTGTCACTGTGTCATCCTGTCCAATATACACACAGCCTGGGGGCACATACAGACTGTCACTGTGTCATCCTGTCCAATATACACACAGCCTGGGGGGCACATACAGACTGTCACTGTGTCACCCTGTCCACTATACACACAGCCTGGGGGCACATACAGACTGTCACTGTGTCATCCTGTCCAATATACACACAGCCTGGGGGGCACATACAGACTGTCACTGTGTCACCCTGTCCACTATACACACAACCTGGGGGGCACATACAGACTGTCACTGTGTCATCCTGTCCAATATACACACAGCTGGGGGAACATACAGACTGTCACTGTGTCACCCTGTCCAATATACACGCAGCCTGGGGGCCACATACAGACTGTCACTGTGTCATCCTGTCCACTATACACACAGCCTGGGGGCCACATACAGACTGTCACTGTGTCATCCTGTCCACTATACACACAGCCTGGGGGCCACATACAGACTGTCACTGTGTCATCCTGTCCAATATACACACAGCCTGGGGGCCACATACAGACTGTCACTGTGTCATACTGTCCAATATACACACAGCCTGGGGGCACATACAGACTGTCACTGTGTCATCCTGTCCACTATACACACAGCCTGGGGGCACATACAGACTGTCACTGTGTCATCCTGTCCAATATACACACAGCCTGGGGGCACATACAGACTGTCACTGTGTCACCCTGTCCAATATGCACACAGCCTGGGGGGCACATACAGACTGTCACTGTGTCATCATGTCCAATATACACACAGCATGGGGGCACATATAGACTGTCACTGTGTCACCCTGTCCAATATACACACAGCCTAGGGACACATACAGACTGTCACTGTGTCACCCTGTCCAATATACACACAGCCTGGGGGCCACATACAGACTGTCACTGTGTCACCCTGTCCAATATGCACACAGCCTGGGGGCACATACAGACTGTCACTGTGTTACCCTGTCCAATATACACACAGCATGGGGGCACATATAGACTGTCACTGTGTCACCTGTCCAATATACACACAGCCTGGGGACACATACAGACTGTCACTGTGTCATCCTGTCCAATATACACACAGCCTGGGGGCACATACAGACTGTCACTGTGTCACCCTGTCCAATATACACACAGCCTGGGGGGGCACATACAGACTGTCACTGTGTCACCCTGTCCACTATACACACAGCCTGGGGGGCACATACAGACTGTCACTGTGTCACCCTGTCCACTATACACACAGCCTGGGGGCACATACAGACTGTCACTGTGTCACCCTGTCCACTATACACACAGCCTGGGGGCACATACAGACTGTCACTGTGTCACCCTGTCCACTATACACACAGCCTGGGGGCACATACAGACTGTCACTGTGTCACCCTGTCCACTATACACACAACCTGGGGGGCACATACAGACTGTCACTGTGTCACCATGTCCACTATACACACAGCCTGGGGGCACATACAGACTGTCACTGTGTCATCCTGTCCAATATACACACAGCCTGGGGGCACATACAGACTGTCACTGTGTCACCCTGTCCAATATACACACAGCCTGGGGGCCACATACAGACTGTCACTGTGTCACCCTGTCCAATATACACACAGCCTGGGGGCACATACAGACTGTCACTGTGTCACCCTGTCCAATATACACACAGCATGGGGGCACATACAGACTGTCACTGTGTCACCCTGTCCACTATACACACAGCCTGGGGACACATACAGACTGTCACTGTGTCACCCTGTCCAATATACACACAGCCTGGGGGCACATACAGACTGTCACTGTGTCACCCTGTCCAATATACACACAGCCTGGGGGGCACATACAGACTGTCACTGTGTCACCCTGTCCAATATACACACAGCCTGGGGCACATACAGACTGTCACTGTGTCACCCTGTCCAATATACACACAGCCTGGGGGCACATACAGACTGTCACTGTGTCACCCTGTCCAATATACACACAGCCTGGGGGCACATACAGACTGTAACTGTGTCACCCTGTCCAATATACACACAGCCTGGAGGCACATACGACTGTCACTGTGTCACTCTGTCCAATATACACACAGCCTGGGGGCACATACAGACTGTCACTGTGTCACCCTGTCCAATATACACACAGCCTGGGGGCACATACAGACTGTCACAGTGTCAACCAGTCCAATATACACACAGCCTGCGGGGCACATACAGACTGTCACTGTGTCACCCTGACCAATATACACACAGCCTGGGGACACATACAGACTGTCACTGTGTCACCCTGTCCAAATATACACACAGCCTGGGGGCACATACAGACTGTCACTGTGTCATCTTGTCCAATATACACACAGCCTGGGGACACATACAGACTGTCACTGTGTCACTCTGTCCACTATACACACAGCCTGGGGGCACATACAGACTGTCACTGTGTCACCCTGTCCAATATACACACAGCCTGGGGGGCACATACAGACTGTCACTGTGTCACCCTGTCCAATATACACACAGCCTGGGGGCACATACAGACTGTCACTGTGTCATCCTGTCCAATATACACACACCCTGGGGGCACATACAGACTGTCACTGTGTCACCCTGTCCACTATACACACAGCCTGGGGGCACATACAGACTGTCACTGTGTCTTCCTGTCCAATATACACACAACCTGGGGGCACATACAGACTGTCACTGTGTCATCCTGTCCAATATACACACAGCCTGGGGGCACATACAGACTGTCACTGTGTCACCCTGTCCACTATACACACAGCCTGGGGGCACATACAGATTGTCACTGTGTCATCCTGTCCACTATACACACAGCCTGGGGGCCACATACAGACTGTCACTGTGTCACCCTGTCCACTATACACACAGCCTGGGGGCACATACAGACTGTCACTGTGTCACCCTGTCCAATATACACACAGCCTGGGGGACACATAAAGACTGTCACTGTGTCACCCTGTCCAATATACACACAGCCTGGGGGCACATACAGACTGTCACTGTGTCACCCTGTCCACTATACACACAGCCTGGGGGCCACATACAGACTGTCACTGTGTCACCCTGTCCACTATACACACAGCCTGGGGCCACATACAGACTGTCACTGTGTCACCCTGTCCAATATACACACAGCCTGTGGGAAAATACAGACTGTCACTGTGTCACCCTGTCCAATATACACACAGCCTGGAGGCACATACAGACTGTCACTGTGTCACCCTGTCCAATATACACACAGCCTGGGGGCACATACAGACTGTCACTGTGTCACCCTGTCCAATAAACACAGCCTGGGGGCACATACAGACTGTCACTGTGTCACCCTGTCCAATAAACACACAGCCTGGGGCCACATACAGACTGTCACTGTGTCACCCCTGTCCAATATACACACAGCCTGGGGGGCACATACAGACTGTCACTGTGTCACCCTGTCCAATATACACACAGCCTGGGGGGCACATACAGACTGTCACTGTGTCACCCTGTCCAATATACACACAACCTGGGGGGCACATACAGACTGTCACTGTGTCACCCTGTCCAATATACACACAGCCTGGGGGCACATACAGACTGTCACTGTGTCATCCTGTCCAATATACACACAGCCTGGGGGCACATACAGACTGTCACTGTGTCATCCTGTCCAATATACACACAGCCTGGGGGCCACATACAGACTGTCACTGTGTCACCCTGTCCAATATACACACAGCCTGTGGGAAAATACAGACTGTCACTGTGTCACCCTGTCCAATATACACACAGCCTGGAGGCACATACAGACTGTCACTGTGTCACCCTGTCCAATATACACACAGCCTGGGAGCACATACAGACTGTCACTGTGTCACCCTGTCCAATATACACACAGCCTGGGGGCACATACAGACTGTCACTGTGTCACCTGTCCAATATACACACAGCCTGGGGGCACATACAGACTGTCACTGTGTCACCCTGTCCAATATAACACAGCCTGGGGGCCACATACAGACTGTCACTGTGTCACCCTGTCCACTATACACACAGCCTGGGGGCACATACAAACTGTCACTGTGTCATCCTGTCCAATATACACACAGCCTGGAGGCACATACAGACTGTCACTGTGTCACCCTGTCCACTATACACACAGCCTGGGGGCACATACAGACTGTCACTGTGTCATCCTGTCCACTATACACACAGCCTGGGGGCACATACAGACTGTCACTGTGTCACCCTGTCCAATATACACACAGCCTGGGGGGCAGATACAGACTGTCACTGTGTCATCCTGTCCACTATACACACAGCCTGGGGGCACATACAGACTGTCACTGTGTCATCTTGTCCAATATACACACAGCCTGGGGGAACATACAGACTGTCACTGTGTCATCCTGTCCAATATACACACAGCCTGGGGGCACATACAGACTGTCACTGTGTCATCCTGTCCAATATACACACAGCCTGGGGGGCACATACAGACTGTCACTGTGTCATCCTGTCCAATATACACACAGCCTGGGGGCACATACAGACTGTCACTGTGTCATCCTGTCCAATATACACACAGCCTGGGGGGCACATACAGACTGTCACTGTGTCACCCTGTCCACTATACACACAGCCTGGGGGCACATACAGACTGTCACTGTGTCATCCTGTCCAATATACACACAGCCTGGGGGGCACATACAGACTATCACTGTGTCACCCTGTCCACTATACACACAACCTGGGGGGCACATACAGACTGTCACTGTGTCATCCTGTCCAATATACACACAGCCTGGGGGAACATACAGACTGTCACTGTGTCACCCTGTCCAATATACACGCAGCCTGGGGGCCACATACAGACTGTCACTGTGTCATCCTGTCCACTATACACACAGCCTGGGGGCCACATACAGACTGTCACTGTGTCATCCTGTCCACTATACACACAGCCTGGGGGCCACATACAGACTGTCACTGTGTCATCCTGTCCAATATACACGCAGCCTGGGGGCCACATACAGACTGTCACTGTGTCATCCTGTCCAATATACACACAGCCTGGGGGCACATACAGACTGTCACTGTGTCATCCTGTCCACTATACACACAGCCTGGGGGCACATACAGACTGTCACTGTGTCATCCTGTCCAATATCCACAGCCTGGGGGCACATACAGACTGTCACTGTGTCACCCTGTCCAATATGCACACAGCCTGGGGGGCACATACAGACTGTCACTGTGTCATCATGTCCAATATACACACAGCATGGGGGCACATATAGACTGTCACTGTGTCACCCTGTCCAATATACACACAGCCTAGGGACACATACAGACTGTCACTGTGTCACCCTGTCCAATATACACACAGCCTGGGGGCCACATACAGACTGTCACTGTGTCACCCTGTCCAATATGCACACAGCCTGGGGGGCACATACAGACTGTCACTGTGTTACCCTGTCCAATATACACACAGCATGGGGGCACATATAGACTGTCACTGTGTCACCTGTCCAATATACACACAGCCTGGGGACACATACAGACTGTCACTGTGTCACCCTGTCCAATATACACACAGCCTGGGGGCACATACAGACTGTCACTGTGTCACCCTGTCCAATATACACACAGCCTGGGGGGACACATAAAGACTGTCACTGTGTCACCCTGTCCACTATACACACAGCCTGGGGGGCACATACAGACTGTCACTGTGTCACCCTGTCCCCTCTACACACAGCCTGGGGGCACATACAGACTGTCACTGTGTCACCCTGTCCACTATACACACAGCCTGGGGGCACATACAGACTGTCACTGTGTCATCCTGTCCACTATACACACAGCCTGGGGGCACATACAGACTGTCACTGTGTCACCCTGTCCACTATACACACAGCCTGGGGGGCACATACAGACTGTCACTGTGTCACCTGTCCACTATACACACAGCCTGGGGGCACATACAGACTGTCACTGTGTCATCCTGTCCAATATACACACAGCCTGGGGGCACATACAGACTGTCACTGTGTCACCCTGTCCAATATACACACAGCCTGGGGGCCACATACAGACTGTCACTGTGTCACCCTGTCCAATATGCACACAGCCTGGGGGCACATACAGACTGTCACTGTGTTACCCTGTCCAATATACACACAGCATGGGGGCACATATAGACTGTCACTGTGTCACCCTGTCCAATATACACACAGCCTGGGGACACATACAGACTGTCACTGTGTCACCCTGTCCAATATACACACAGCCTGGGGGCACATACAGACTGTCACTGTGTCACCCTGTCCAATATACACACAGCCTGGGGGGCACATACAGACTGTCACTGTGTCACCCTGTCCAATATACACACAGCCTGGGGCACATACAGACTGTCACTGTGTCACCCTGTCCAATATACACACAGCCTGGGGGCACATACAGACTGTCACTGTGTCACCCTGTCCAATATACACACAGCCTGGGGGCACATACAGACTGTAACTGTGTCACCCTGTCCAATATACACACAGCCTGGAGGCACATACAGACTGTCACTGTGTCACTCTGTCCAATATACACACAGCCTGGGGGCACATACAGACTGTCACTGTGTCACCCTGTCCAATATACACACAGCCTGGGGGCACATACAGACTGTCACAGTGTCATCCTGTCCAATATACACACAGCCTGCGGGGCACATACAGACTGTCACTGTGTCATCCTGACCACTATACACACAGCCTGGGGACACATACAGACTGTCACTGTGTCACCCTGTCCAATATACACACAGCCTGGGGCACATACAGACTGTCACTGTGTCACCCTGTCCAATATACACACAGCCTGGGGGCACATACAGACTGTCACTGTGTCACCCTGTCCAATATACACACAGCCTGGGGGCACATACAGACTGTCACTGTGTCACCCTGTCCAATATACACACAGCCTGGGGGCACATACAGACTGTCACTGTGTCACTCTGTCCAATATACACAGCATGGGGGCACATACAGACTGTCACTGTGTCACCCTGTCCAATATACACACAGCCTGGGGGCCACATACAGACTGTCACTGTGTCATCCTGTCCACTATACACACAGCCTGGGGGGCACATACAGACTGTCACTGTGTCACCATGTCCAATATACACACAGCCTGGGGGGCACATACAGACTGTAACTGTGTCATCCTGTCCAATATACACACAGCCTGGGGGGCACATACAGACTGTCACTGTGTCATCCTGTCCAATATACACACAGTCTGGGGGGCACATACAGACTGTAACTGTGTCACCCTGTCCAATATACACAGCCTGGGGGGCACATACAGACTGTCACTGTGTCACCCTGTCCACTATACACACAGCCTGGGGGCACATACAGACTGTCACTGTGTCACCCTGTCCAATATACACACAGCCTGGGGGCCACATACAGACTGTCACTGTGTCACCCTGTCCAATATACACACAGCATGGGGGCACATACAGACTATCACTGTGTCACCCTGTCCAATATACACACAGCCTGGGGTCACATACAGACTGTCACTGTGTCATACTGTCCAATATACACACAGCCTGGGGGCACATACAGACTGTCACTGTGTCACCCTGTCCACTATACACACAGCCTGGGAGCACATACAGACTGTCACTGTGTCACCCTGTCCACTATACACACAGCCTGGGGGCACATACAGACTGTCACTGTGTCACCCTGTCCAATATACACACAGCCTGGGGGCACATACAGACTGTCACTGTGTCACCCTGTCCACTATACACACAGCCTGGAGGCACATACAGACTGTCACTGTGTCACCCTGTCCAATATACACACAGCCTGGGGGGGGCACATACAGACTGTCACTGTGTCATCCTGTCCACTATACACACAGCCTGGGGGCACATACAGACTGTCACTGTGTCATCCTGTCCACTATACACACAGCCTGGAGGCACATACAGACTGTCACTGTGTCACCCTGTCCAATATACACACAGCCTGGGGGCACATACAGACTGTCACTGTGTCATCCTGTCCAATATACACACAGCCTGGGGGCCACATACAGACTGTCACTGTGTCATCCTGTCCAATATACACACAGCCTGGGGGGCACATACAGACTGTCACTGTGTCACCCTGTCCAATATACACACAACCTGGGGGGCACATACAGACTGTCACTGTGTCACCATGTCCAATATACACACAGCCTGGGGGCACATACAGACTGTCACTGTGTCATCCTGTCCACTATACACACAGCCTGGGGGCCACATACAGACTGTCACTGTGTCACCCTGTCCACTATAGACACAGCCTGGGGGCACATACAGACTGTCACTGTGTCACCCTGTCCAATATAAACGCAGCCTGGGGGGCACATACAGACTGTCACTGTGTCACCCTGTCCAATATACACGCAGCCTGGGGGGCACATACAGACTGTCACTGTGTCACCTGGTCCAATATACACACAGCCTGGGGGGCACATACAGACTGTCACTGTGTCACCTGGTCCAATATACACACAGTCTGGGGGCACATACAGACTGTCACTGTGTCACCCTGTCCAATATACACACAGCCTGGGGGGCACATACAGACTGTCACTGTGTCATCCTGTCCAATATACACACAGCCTGGGGGCACATACAGACTGTCACTGTGTCACCCTGTCCACTATACACACAGCCTGGGGGGCACATACAGACTGTCACTGTGTCATCCTGTCCACTATACACAACCTGGGGGCACATACAGACTGTCACTGTGTCACCCTGTCCAATATACACACAGCCTGGGGGCACATACAGACTGTCACTGTGTCACCCTGTCCAATATACACACAGCCGGGGGGCAGATACAGACTGTCACTGTGTCATCCTGTCCACTATACACACAGCCTGGGGGCACATACAGACTGTCACTGTGTCATCCTGTCCAATATACACACAGCCTGGGGCACATACAGACTGTCACTGTGTCACCCTGTCCAATATACACACAGCCTGGGGGGCACATACAGACTGTCACTGTGTCATCCTGTCCAATATACACACAGCCTGGGGGCACATACAGACTGTCACTGTGTCACCCTGTCCAATATACACACAGCCTGGGGGGCACATTCAGACTGTCACTGTGTCACTCTGTCCAGTATATACACAGCCTGGGGGCCACATACAGACTGTCACTGTGTCACCCTGTCCACTATACACACAGCCTGGGAGCACATACAGACTGTCACTGTGTCACCCTGTCCACTATACACACAGCCTGGGGGCACATACAGACTGTCACTGTGTCATCCTGTCCAATATACACACAGCATGGGGGCACATACAGACTGTCACTGTGTCACCCTGTCCACTATACACACAGCCTGGGGGCACATACAGACTGTCACTGTGTCACCCTGTCCACTATACACACAGCCTGGGGCACATACAGACTGTCACTGTGTCATCCTGTCCAATATACACACAGCCTGGGGGCACATACAGACTGTCACTGTGTCATCCTGTCCAATATACACACAGCCTGGGGGGCACATACAGACTGTCACTGTGTCACCCTGTCCAATATACACACAGCCTGGGGGCACATACAGACTGTCACTGTGTCATACTGTCCAATATACACACAGCCTGAGGGCACATACAGACTGTCACTGTGTCACCCTGTCCAATATACACACAGCCTGTGAGGCACATACAGACTGTCACTGTGTCATCCTGTCCAATATACACACAGCCTGGGGGCACATACAGACTGTCACTGTGTCATCCTGTCCAATATACACACAGCCTGGGGGCACATACAGACTGTCACTGTGTCACTCTGTCCACTATACACACAGCCTGGGGGCACATACAGACTGTCACTGTGTCATCCTGTCCACTATACACACAGCCTGGGGGGCACATACAGACTGTCACTGTGTCATCCTGTCCACTATACACACAGCCTGGGGGCACATACAGACTGTCACTGTGTCACTCTGTCCAGTATACACTGTCAAATTTCATCAAATTGTCCCTCTGTGCCAAGCAATGCAAGACTGTGTTAAGCTGCCACTGCCTGAATCTCACTGCTAGTCTTCATATGGATGTCACCATCGCTGACTACATATGGTTGATCAGGCTCGTTGCTGAGGGAACAAATAAAGCAGACAGAGTGGGTTCCATAACAAGTGTTTTTTGGCCAGGACACTTGGCTAAGCTAATCAAGATATAAGAAAAGATGCAATCTGCAGTAAGCTAACACTACATAATATACCAGAAACACAGCTTTAAGTAACCAGTCAGAGACTCCAGAAGCCCCTTTATAATGAGACCAGGCCCTTCCTGTATGAATGCAAGCAAATGAGATCAGATTGTCACAGAACCTCTAAATAAAACAGACAAAATATCTGGTCAGACAAGAGTTAATAGTGTCGCAAGGCATCTGGCTATAAGCATAGAAGATCTCTGGTTAGTCACACAAGAGATGATAGTGTCACAGGACCTCAGGATACAGGCATAGAATATCTCTGGTTAGTCACACAAGAGATGATAGTGTCACAGGACCTCTGGATAGAGACATAGAAGATCTCTGGTTAGTCACACAAGAGATGATAGTGTCACAGGACCTCTGGATACAGACATAGAAGATCTCTGGTTAGTCACACAAGAGATGATAGTGTCACAGGACCTCTGGATACAGACATAGAAGATCTCTGGTTAGTCACACAAGAGATGATAGTGTCACAGGACCTCTGGATACAGACATAGAAGATCTCTGGTTAGTCACACAAGAGATGATAGTGTCACAGGACCTCTGGATACAGACATAGAAGGTCTCTGGTTAGTCACACAAGAGATGATAGTGTCACAGGACCTCTGGATACAGACATAGAAGATCTCTGGTTAGTCACACAAGAGATGATAGTGTCACAGGACCTCTGGATACAGGCATAGAAGATCTCTGGTTAGTAACATAGGAGATGATAGTGTCACAGGACCTCTGGATACCGGCATAGAAGATCTCTGGTTAGTCACACAAGAGATGATAGTGACACAGGACCTCTGGATACAGGCATAGAATATCTCTGGTTAGTCAAACAAGGGATGATAGTGTCACAGGACCTCTGGATACAGGCATAGAATATCTCTGGTTAGTCACACAAGAGATGATAGTGACACAGGATCTCTGGATACAGGCATAGAATATCTCTGGTTAGTCACACAAGGGATGATAGTGTCACAGGACCTCTGGATACAGGCATAGAAGATCTCTGGTTAGTCACACAAGGGATGATAGTGTCACAGGACCTCTGGATACAGGCATAGAAGATCTCTTGTTAGTCACACAAGAGATGATAGTGTCACAGGGCCTCTGGATACAGACATAGACGATCTCTGGTTAGTCACACAAGAGATGATAGTGTCACAGGACCTATGGATGCAGGCATAGAAGATCTCTGGTTAGTCACACAAGAGATGATAGTGTCACAGGACCTCTGGATACAGACATAGAAGATCTCTGGTTAGTCACACAAGAGATGATAGTGTCATCGAACCTCAGGATACAGACATAGAAGATCTCTGGTTAGTCACACAAGAGATGATAGTGTCACAGGACCTATGGATGCAGGCATAGAAGATCTCTGGTTAGTCACACAAGGGAGGATAGTATCATCGAACCTCAGGATACAGGCATAGAAGATCTCTGGTTAGTCACACAAGAGATGATAGTGTCACAGGACCTCTGGATACAGGCATAGACGATCTCTGGTTAGTCACACAAGAGATGATAGTGTCACAGGACCTATGGATGCAGGCATAGAAGATCTCTGGTTAGTCACACAAGGGATGATAGTGTCATCAGACCTCTGGATACAGGCATAGAAGGTCTCTGGTTAGTCACACAAGAGATGATAGTGTCACAGGACCTCTGGATACAGACATAGAATATCTCTGGTTAGTCACACAAGGGATGATAGTGTCACAGGACCTCTGGATACAGGCATAGAAGATCTCTGGTTAGTCACACAAGGGATGATAGTGTCACAGGACCTCTGGATACAGGCATAGAAGATCTCTTGTTAGTCACACAAGAGATGATAGTGTCACAGGGCCTCTGGATACAGACATAGACGATCTCTGGTTAGTCACACAAGAGATGATAGTGTCACAGGACCTATGGATGCAGGCATAGAAGATCTCTGGTTAGTCACACAAGAGATGATAGTGTCACAGGACCTCTGGATACAGACATAGAAGATCTCTGGTTAGTCACACAAGAGATGATAGTGTCATCGAACCTCAGGATACAGACATAGAAGATCTCTGGTTAGTCACACAAGAGATGATAGTGTCACAGGACCTATGGATGCAGGCATAGAAGATCTCTGGTTAGTCACACAAGGGAGGATAGTATCATCGAACCTCAGGATACAGGCATAGAAGATCTCTGGTTAGTCACACAAGAGATGATAGTGTCACAGGACCTCTGGATACAGGCATAGACGATCTCTGGTTAGTCACACAAGAGATGATAGTGTCACAGGACCTATGGATGCAGGCATAGAAGATCTCTGGTTAGTCACACAAGAGATGATAGTGTCACAGGACCTCTGGATACAGACATAGAAGATCTCTGGTTAGTCACACAAGAGATGATAGTGTCATCGAACCTCAGTATACAGACATAGAAGATCTCTGGTTAGTCACACAAGGGAGGATAGTGTCATCGAACCTCAGGATACAGGCATAGAAGATCTCTGGTTAGTCACACAAGAGATGATAGTCTCACAAGATCTCTGGATACAGGCATAGAAGATCTCTGGTTAGTCGCACAAGGGATGATAGTGTCACAGGACCTCTGGATACAGGCATAGAAGGTCTCTGGTTAGTCACACAAGGGATGATAGTGTCACAGGGCCTCTGGATACAGGCATAGAAGATCTCTGGTTAGTCACACAAGGGATGATAGTGTCACAGGGCCTCTGGATACAGGCATAGAAGGTCTCTGGTTAGTCACACAAGAGATGATAGTGTCACAGGACCTCTGGATACAGGCATATAATATCTCTGGTTAGTCACACAAGAGATGATAGTGTCACAGGACCTCTGGATACAGGCATAGAAGATCTCTGGTTAGTCACACAAGAGATGATAGTGTCACAGGACCTATGGATGCAGGCATAGAAGATCTCTGGTTAGTCACACAAGAGATGATAGTGTCACAGGACCTCTGGATACAGGCATAGAAGATCTCTGGTTAGTCACACAAGAGATGATAGTGTCACAGGACCTATGGATGCAGGCATAGAAGATCTCTGGTTAGTCACACAAGAGATGATAGTGTCACAGGACCTCTGGATACAGACATAGAAGATCTCTGGTTAGTCAAACAAGAGATGATAGTGTCATCGAACCTCAGGATACAGGCATAGAAGATCTCTTGTTAGTCACACAAGAGATGATAGTGTCACAAGATCTCTGGATACAGGCATAGAAGATCTCTGGTTAGTCACACAAGAGATGATAGTCTCACAAGATCTCTGGATACAGGCATAGAAGATCTCTGGTTAGTCACACAAGAGATGATAGTCTCACAGGATCTCTGGATACAGGCATAGAAGATCTCTGGTTAGTCACACAAGAGATGATAGTCTCACAAGATCTCTGGATACAGGCATAGAAGATCTCTGGTTAGTCATATAAGAGATGATAGTGTCACAGGATCTCTGTATACAGGCATAGAAGATCTCTGGTTAGTCACACAAGGGATGATAGTGTCACAAGAGCTCTGGATACAGGCATAGAAGATCTCTGGTTAGTCACACAAGGGATGATAGTGTCACAGGGCCTCTGGATACAGGCATAGAAGGTCTCTGGTTAGTCACACAAGAGATGATAGTGTCACAGGACCTATGGATACAGGCATAGGAGATCTCTGGTTAGTCACACAAGAGATGATAGTGTCACAGGATCTCTGGCTACAGGCTTAGAAGATATCTGGTTAGCCACACAAGAGATGATAGTGTCATCAGAATTCTGGATACAGGCATATAAGATTTCTGGTTAGTCACACAAGAGATGACAGTGTCTCAGGACCTCTGGATACAGACATAGAAGATCTCTGGTTAGTCACACAAGAGATGATAGTGTCACATGACATCTGGCTACACGCTTAGAAGATCTCTGGTTAGTCACACAAGAGATAATAGTGTTACAGGACCTCTGGATACAGACATAGAAGATCTCTGGTTAGTCACACAAGAGATGACAGTGTCACAGGACCTCTGGATACAGACATAGAAGATCTCTGGCTAGTCACACAAGAGATGATAGTGTCACAGGACCTCTGGATACAGACATAGAAGATCTCTTGTTAGTCACACAAGAGATAATAGTGTAAAAGGACCTCTGGACAAGACATAGAACATCTCTGATTGGCCACACAAGATGATAGTGTCATCGGACCTCTGGATACAGGCATAGAATATCTCTTGTTAGTCACACAAGAGACGATAGTGTCACAGGACCTCTGGACAAGGCATAGAGTTATTAACACAAGAGATAAGAGCTTCACAGGACTTTTGGATATAGACAGAAAATAGATACATTTCATATAGGATCTCTGAATATAGTTTTTTTTAAAAAGAGATCAAATCCCAAAGGATCATTGATGCATGCATCAAGAGATCATATCTTCCAGATCTTCTGAAAAAGGGCAGGACCTCTACATACAGTCAAGAGATCAGATTAGCCCAGGACCTTGAGTTATAGTGAGACAAGAGAACAGTTCTTGCAAGAACCTCTTGCTCCGCTCAGATATGACATTGGATGTCTGGATACATCTGACAAACATGACACCAGATTAACTCATGACTTCAAGATCCTGTATTATATTTTGCTAAATCCATTACAGGACACTCCTAATTGTAGTTGAAGATAGAGACCTCCTGCATGCTAGGATCAGGTGTGGTAACATCTTCCAAATGTATATGCTATTGCTCTAGGAGCATCAGATCAGCAGCATACTTTCACAATGTTTGGCACAATGTTCTTTACAGATTATTAGAGCACAGTCAAATGTTCCATTATAAACCCCTTTTTTCATGAGCTTATAACTTAGCATGTATTTTTGAAATTTTGTATTTTAGGAGGGATTGTGGATTTAAATTGTTTTGCCTACTTTCATGAAATTATGTCCAGCCAAAACCATTGATCAATGTTGAATTTTGGGTCAATGACGTGGTGTTCTGTCCATCAGAAACTCTTGAAAATGTTCGCTTTTGTAAGAAAAAAATGTTTGGATAGATTTGTTTGAAATTTGGGAATGTAATAGGGATCTAAAAAGTTTACATGGTTTTTTTTTTTTTTAATTTTCAGCTTAAGCCTTTTTTGAGATATAATAGTTTCAAATGTTAATGGAATGAGTATGCTCAATAGAGCCTTGTGCTTATTACCTAGATATCTAAAATCATTCTTTAGGACACTCCATCTTCCACTAATTTTGTCATTGGTACCAATATGTACCAAGACCGCCGGTTCATTTCCAGCCCCTCTCAATAATTTATCTACCTGATCCACAACATGCCAAACCTGAGCACCTGGGAGACAGCAAATTGTTCGATTGCTGGGATCTGGGTGACAAATCACCCTTCCTACCTTCCTAATAATAGAGTCCCCTACCACCAAAACCTGTCTGTTTCTTTGCCTTTTCTGTCCTCCCACTCATTAGGTAGAACTGTTCTCCTGGCTGTTAGAGGGAACAGCTCTATCTGGCATTGCCATTCCTGAATGGACATCCCCAACAGTTTCACTCAATCTGGCAAATCTGTTGGTGCTTGCCAACTCAGAACCGGCCTGCCTCCTCCTGTTCCCCCTTCTTCCCCTTGTAACTGTAACCCAGCTACCTCCTGGACATCCTCACTAGCCCCAGCTCCACCCTTCATGCTAGGCCCATCTAAACTGTGCTCAGTAAGCACCAACTCCCCTTCCAGTGGAGCAATATCACTAAGTGCTGCAATTCTCCTCTCCAGTTCTTTATTCTGAGCTTCCAGAGAGGCACCATGCTCACACATATCACAGAGGTATGGACCCTGGATCAGTTGTTCCAGTAATTCATACATGTGGCAGGATGTACCCTGAGTGAGGTTGCCACTGCACTGACTCATAATTACAAATGACAGAAAATACTACAATTTGACCCTTTTCTTTGAACGTCCTCCTGCAAACAGTCACACACAAGGCCCAAATTTATATGCAAGTTTAATCCAGGCAAAAATCACTCCCCTTTCACCTGTACCAAATCTCTGCACTCAGGAAATAAACACACTTTACTTGTCTGAGTAAATCAGATGCAAACAGTCACACACAAGGCCCAAACTAATATGCAATTTTAACCCAGGCATAAAACACTCCCCTCTCACCTGCACACAGGGAAAAAAACACACTTTACTTGTCTGAGTAAATCAGATGCAAACAGGCCCAAACCTCTATGCAATTTTAACCCATTCACCCAGTACCAAATCACTACACACAGGAAATAAACACACTTTACTTGTCTGAGTAAATCAGATGCCAGTTCTTCTTATGTTATAAACTTCTTTAAAGGGCCATTTTAATTTTTTAATGTTAAATCTATAGTTTAGTTCACCATTAAAAAATACTATGAAAATGTAATTCAAAAACACAGTTTACCTCATTGACAACCATTGCTGTACTCCTCCACATCTCTTTCACTGTCCTGAGCACTACTGAATTGAAGAAGAGATTTAAACTCTTAATATGTGCTCATTGCTGTAAAACACATACAGTATATACTGGCTAAAACACACTCCTAGACTCACTCACATTATCCTTGATTCTTTGAAAATTTAACTAGAGGGAAAACAAGACATGGTCAAACTGGAATAAAGAGATTTCTTTTTACCTGTAGATCTGTTCATTTGATAGAGGGACGTAGAGATTAAACTTCATAAAATAATGAACAATTTGGAGGTTTTATTATATGCAGTTATTCTATATTGGGAGCCACGTGTACCTGCTTGAGTTCATCAGAGGGGAATTGGGTACAGAGAAGAATTAATTTGTTTCTATTGAACCAAGTAGTTCCTTAGTGTCATGCTTTCAGTAGGAGGGGCACCCGTTTTTTGGCTAAATATACCCTAAAAATGTGTTTCTGGTTTAAAAAAAAAAAAAAATGCTGCAGTTCACAGACTGACCACAATGGGGTTACAAGAGAGCTAAATACACACACAGAAAAGTTGTGCAAGGTAATTAAATCAGATAATGATGTACTTTCCCTACAAAGGTATTTGCATAAATTAGAGAAATGGGTGGCTAAATGGCAGATGAGATTTAGTACAAATAAATGTAAGGTTATAGTTACATAGTTACATAGTTACATAGTAATTAAGGTTGAAAAAAGACTTTCAGTCCATCAAGTTCAACCTGTTAAGATATCCTCTGATCTGCAATATGCGGATTAGTTATTAATTAAATTATTGATTAAATAATTATTAATAGTATAGTATTGGAGAATGAATAAAGAGTTAGTCCATCAAGTTCAACCTTTTTAGATCTCTATTGATCTTTTTAATTTGGACTATTTATTATTATTGTTAATTGTTAATTATTGTTAATGGATCCAGAGGAAGGCAAACATAAAAAAAAAACCATTGAAACTTTGCCAATTGTCTCATAAGGGGAAAAAAAAGCAAAATTCCTTCCTGACCCCAGAAACTGGCGATCAAATTTCTCCCTGGATCAATATTCCTTGCTAGTTATCTAGGATAGCCTTGAATGCCCTCTTTATTCAGAAATATATCTAACCCCTTTTTGAAGTTGTCTATCGAATTCGCTGTCACCACCTCCTTTGGTAGAGAATTCCACAGTTTAACCACCCTAACTGTGAAGAACCCTTTTCTTTGTTTAAGGTGAAATCTTTTTTCCTCTAACCTCAACGGATGTCCTCTTGTCAGTTGAAAATCTCTTGCTACAAAAGTTCACTTGACAAAGCCTTATATTGACCCTGGATGTATTTAAATAACGTAATCATATCTCCTCTTAGACGCCTTTTTTCTAGCGAAAATAAGTTTAATTTTGCTAGTCTTTCTTCATAACTTAGCCCCTCCATTCCCCTTATTAGTTTTGTAGCCCTTCTCTGTACTTTTTCCAGCTCTAAAATGTCTTTTTTGTGAGGTGGTGCCCAAAATTGTACTCCATATTCCAAATGAGGGCGTACTAGAGATGTGTATAGTGGCAGAATTATATCTTCTTCCCTGGCTTCTATACCCTTCCTAATACATGCTAATATTTTATTTGCCTTTGCAGCCGCTGCTTGGCTTTGAGCGCTGTTACCTAGGTGGTTGTCCACTAGTACTCCCAAATCCCTTTCAATATCTGATACCCCTAGATTTGCTCTATTAAGATTATAGATTGCTTGGCTATTGTTCCTTCCCAAATGCATAACCTTACATTTATTTGTATTAAATCTCATCTGCCATTTAGCCGCACATTTCTCTAATTTATGCAAATCCTTTTGTAGGGAAAGTACATCATTATCTGATTTTATTACCTTACACAACTTAGTGTCATCAGCAAAAATGGAGACACTACATTCGAGTCCTACTTCAATGTCATTAATAAATATGTTAAAAAGGAGAGGACCCAATACTGAGCCCTGAGGAACCCCACTTATCACATTAGACCAATCTGAGTATGTTCCATTTACAACAACCCTTTGCTTCCTGTCTTTTAGCCAGCTCTCGATCCATGAGCAGATATTTACTGCAATTCCTGTATCCCTTAGTTTGCTCACTAGTCTTCCATGTGGCACTGTATCAAATGCCTTTGAAAAATCTAAAAAGACTACATCCACTGAGTTGCCCTGATCCAAGTTCCTACTAACCTCCTAATAAAAACTAATTAGATTGGTCTGACACGACCTTTCCTTCATAAATCCATGTTGACTGCTACCTATGATCCTGTTCAAATAGACATATTCTTGTATTATGTCCCTTATTAACCCTTCTAAAAGCTTCCCAACTACAGAAGTGAGGCTCACTGGTCTATAATTCCCCGGAATTTGCTCTAGATCCCTTCTTAAATATAGGTATCACCTCTGCTTTTCTCCAGTCATCTGGTAGAGACCCTGTAGTGAGCGAGTCTTTAAAGATTAGATATAATGGTTTGGCTATTACAGAACCCAGCTCCCTCAGTACCCTTGGATGTATTCCATCAGGACCTGGGGCTTTATTAACATTTATTTTCTCCAACCTCTTTTGTATTTCTTCCTGCGTTAACCAATTATTTAGTAAAGGTAGTGTAGCCCCATTATGTTGCAGTGTCCCAACCACTGGTACCTCCCTTGTGTAAACCGACGAAAAGAACCTATTTAGCTCATCTGCCTTTTCCTGGTCACTAATTATCAGATGGCCTGTGTCACATTGTAATGGTCCTATCGATTCCTTCCTGGCCTTCTTCCCATTAATATATTTATAAAATATTTTAGGGTTAGTCTTACTTTCCATTGCAACTGACTTCTCATTTTCTATTTTAGCCAGTCTAATAGCCCTTTTGCAAGCCTTGTTGATTTCCTTAAAGTCACATAAAGATGCCTCTGTTCCCTCCTTCTTGTATAATTTAAATGCATATTTCTTTTTCCTCATCATGATTTTTAAGTCATTGTTAAGCCACATGGGATGTGATTTACTCCAATTCATTTTATTTCCACATGGTACATGCTGATGAGTATGTTTATTTAGTAAGGATTTGAATGTTGTCCATTTATTTTCAGTATTCTTCCCTGTAAGTTCTTTGTCCCAGTCTATATGTTGTATTGCTGCCCGTAGCCCATTAAAGTTAGCCCTTTTAAAATTTAGAGTTTTTGTTGGCCCCTTACAACTCTGTTTTTTGTATTCAATCTCAAATGAGACTGTGTTGTGATCACTGTTCCCCAAGGGTTCCCTATTTTTACATTTGATATTATATCAATATTACTTGTGATGACTAAATCCAAGATGGCCCCATTTCTAGTAGGTTCTTGTATTACCTGGGCTAGATAATGATCCCTGAGTGTACTCAAGAACCTGCTCCCCTTAGCTGAGCTGCTGGTCTCGTTTATCCAGTTTATATCAGGGTAATTAAAGTCTCCCATTATTAGAACTTGCTCATGCTTAGCTGCATTTCCAATCTGTAACAATAATTGTATTTCCTCACTTTCAGCTATATTTGGGGGTTTATAGCATACTCCCACCAATATGCATTTAGAATTAGCTCCTCCACTATTTAGCTCAACCCACAAGGATTCAATGATGCCGTTAGTGCCAGCATAAATATCTTCTCTAACTATAGGCTTAAATTCAGGCTTAACATAAAGACAGATCCCTCCTCCTCTTTTACCATTTCCCCTATCTTTCCTAAATAGGTTATAACCATCCAGATTAACAGTCCAGTCATGAGATTCATCCCACCATGTTTCCGTAATGCCTATTAAGCCCCATTTTTCTTGTACTGCTAATATTTCTAGCTCATCCATTTTCCCAGGCAAACTTCTTGCGTTTGCAATCATACACTTTATGTTGCTATGGCTCTGCTGATGTGAAGTGCCTGCCACTGTATTTGAGGCCCCTATTAATATCTCCCTACTTTCTATTGTAACCCTCCCCCCTTCTCCTCCCCATGGGTAAATAATTCATCCCTTTCCCTCTCTACCCTATTTACCCCAATACTTCTATATAGTCCCTCCCCCCCACCTACAAGTTTAAAAACTCCCCCAGCCGTTCTACCATCCTATTCCCTAGCACAAAAGCGCCCTCATCATTAAGGTGCAATCCATCCCTGCTATAGAGATTGTACCCAAGTGAGAAGTCAGCCCAGTGCTCTAAAAACCCAAAACCCTCTGCACTGCACCACTTTTTTAGCCACGCATTAACCTCCCTAAGCTCCTTCTGCCTTCCTGGGCTAGCACGTGGCACTGGTAGTATCTCAGAAAATACTACCTTGGAGGTCCTTGCTTTAAGCTTATTCCCTAATTCTCTAAAATCATTCTTTAGGACACTCCATCTTCCACTAACTTTGTCATTGGTACCAATGTGTACCAAGACCGCCGGTTCATTACCAGCCCCTCCCAATAATTTATCCACCCGATCCACAACATGCTGAACCCGAGCACCCGGGAGACAGCAAACTGTTCGATTGCTGGGATCTGGGTGACAAATTACCCTGTCTACCTTCCTAATAATAGAGCCCCCTACCACCAAAACATGTCTGTTGCTCTGCCTATTCTGCCCTCCCTCTTCTCCAGTAGAGCTGTTCGCCCGGCTGTTAGAGGGAACAGCTCTATCTGGCATTGCCATTCCTGAATGGACATCGCCAACAGTTTCACTCAATCTGGCAAATCTGTTGTTGTTTGCCAACTCAGAACTGGCCTGCCTCCTCCTGTACCCTCTGATTCCCCTTCTAACTGTAACCCAGCTACCTCCCTGGCCATCCTCACTAGCCCCAGCTCCTCCCTCCATACTAGGCCCAGCTAAACTGTGCTCCGTGAGCACCAACTCCCTTTCCAGTGGAGCAATATCACTAAGTGCTGCAATTCTCCTCTCCAGATCTTCAATTTGAGCTTCCAAAGAGGCAACATGCTCACACCTGTCACAGAGGTATGGACCCTGGATCATCTGTTCCAGTAGTGCATACATTTGACAGGATGTACACTGAATAAGGTTGCCACTGGACTGACTCATAATTATTATTATTGTCTACGAAATTTCAGTGGTAAAAATAAAGAATATAATATAATATATTTATATAAAGTTTTCCTCCTTTGCACTATAAATCTGCCCTCCTTTTTCTTTGAAGGCCCTCCTTTTATTTAAACTCCTAGGCTTTTACTAGAATTGCACTTGATACTGAAAATGTTCGCAAGCTCACAAGTTCCCCTTCTCCGGTTTCTATTAACTTCTGCCTTCTCGCCTGGGCACAATTAGTGCACTCTGCAATTTATCAGCCTTTACTTGTAAGGTAAATCCACTTGTAAACAGGCCCCAAACCAGCTCACAAATCCTTTATCCTAGTTTAACAGTCAAGCCACACCCCTCTCACCTGGGCACAATTAGTGCACTCTGCAGTTTATCAGCCTTTACTTTTTAAGGTAAATCCACTTGTAAACAGACCCAAACCAGCTCACAAACCTTTTATACAAGTTTAACAGTCAAGCCACACCCCTCTCACCTGGGCACAATTAGAGCACTCTGCAGTTTATTAGCCTTTACTTTTTAAGGTAAATCCACTTGTAAACAGCATCTGATATTGAAAGGGATTTAGGAGTACTTCTGGGCAACCACCTAGGTAGCTGTGCTCAATGCCAAGCAGCAGCTGCAAAGGCAAGTAAAATATTAGCATGTATTAAGAAGGGTATAGAAGCAAGGGAAG
Source organism: Discoglossus pictus (assembly GCA_027410445.1). Taxonomy (NCBI): domain Eukaryota; kingdom Metazoa; phylum Chordata; class Amphibia; order Anura; family Alytidae; genus Discoglossus; species Discoglossus pictus. Next base: position 57,928,299 of record CM050174.1, read on the forward strand.
CAAATATAATTCTGCCACTATACAAATCCCTAGTATGCCCTCATTTGGAATATGGAGTACAATTTTGGGCACCACTTCATAAAAAGGACATTTTAGAGCTGGAAAAGTACAGAGAAGGGCAACAAAACTAATAAAGGGAATGGAGGGGCTAAGTTATGAAAAAAGGCATCTACAAGGGGATATACCGTATTTTTCGCCGTATAAGACGCACTTTTTCTTCCCCAAAACTGGGGGAGGAAAGTTGGTGCGTCTTATACGGCGAATATACCTTTTCAAACTGCCTCTGTCCTCTTGATTTCACCCCAGCGCTTCCTACCAGCATCGCGTCGGCCGGTGCGTCCTAGTGACGTCACACACGCAACGCTGCAGTACACGTGGAGTGCCGGTAGGAAGCGCTGGGGTTAGATCAAGATGGCAGAGATCAGAAGGAAGGTGAGGATCAGGGGGATCAGGGAGGGTCAGGGAGGGTCAAGGGCTCCCAAATGCTGCAGTATATGGATATGTATGTGTATGTGTATGTGTGTGTGTGTGTATGTATGTGTGTGTGTGTGTGTGTGTATGTGTGTGTATGTGTGTTGTGTGTGTATATATGTATGTATGTGTATGTATATTTATGTGTGTATGTATATGTATGTATGTGTATCTATAAAGGTGAGGATCAGGGGGGTCAGGGAGGATCAGGACGGTCAGGAGGATCAGGAGGGTCAGGGAGGATCAGGAGGGTCAGGGAGGGTCAATGGCTCCCAAATGCTGCAGTATATGGATATGTATGTGTGTGTGTGTGTGAATGTATGTGTGTATGTATGTGTGTGTATGTGTGTGTATATATGTATGTATGTGCTATGTAATATTTATGTGTGTATGTATATGTATGTATGTGTATCAATATATATATATATATACTATATAATATATATATATATATATATATTTGTGTGTAATGTGGTGTGTATCTGTGTGTAAAGTGTATTTGTGTGTGAGTGTATGTGTGTTTGATTCAGATTTTTTTTTTTTCTTGTTTTCCTCATCTAAAAACTAGGTGCGTCTTATCTGCCGGTGCGTCTTATAGGGCGAAAAATACGGTAATTACCTTATTTAAATACATCCAAGGTCAATATAAGGCTTTGTCAAGTGAACTTTTTGTACGAAGAGATTTTGAACTGACAAGAGGATATCCCTTGAGGTTAGAGGAAAAAAGATTTCACCTTAAACAAAGAAAAGGTTTCTTCACAGTATAGGGTGGTTAAAACTGTGGAATTCTCTACCCATAAGGAGGTGGTTGACAGTGACTTTGATGAATAACTTTAAAAAAGGGGGTTAGATATATTTTTGAATAAAGAGGGCATTCATGGTTATCCTAGATTGATCCAGGGAGAAAATTTGATCCGCCCAGTCTCTGGGGTCAGGGTAGGGAATGTTGCTTTTATTCCCCCCATTATTAGACAATTGGCATATTTTCAATGTTTTTTTTTTTCTGTTTGCCTTCCTCTGGATCAATTAACAATTATTAACAAATAGTCTACATATTAACAGGATCAGAAGAGATCTAAAAAGGTTGAACTTGATGGACTAACAGTCTTTATTCAACCTCAAATTAAAAAAAGGGACAAATGGATGCGTGTATACCTTGAGCACGCACTCGCAGGGGCTCCTCCACTTCATGCCAAGGGCTCTAAAAAGGTAGTCCCGGCACTGTTTGTGTTCCCAGAAAGTATCATACAGATTTGAGAGCCTGGACCATAAAGATGGTGAGCACTGTAAGAATTGAATTGCGGTGTTGGGGTGTAAAAACTATTTAGACTGCAAGAAGATCAATAAATCAGTACTTCAGGAAATCCAGACATACTAATCACTTGAAGGTATTGTTCATGAGGCTAAGCTCAAATATTTTGGCCATATCTTGAGAAGACTCTGATGCTCATACCATCATTGAAGTACACAATGCGCTCTTAAGCATGACAAGGTTAGTGATCCAGAAGGGTGTGAATAACTAGCAATCCATAATGAGACTCATACAAATGATAAATTATAATGTGTTGAGGAATATTGAAATGGGCAAGTTCGTCAACATTTCGCCTTTTAGTTTATGTGGCCCTGAATCTTTATCTCACACAGTCACATATACTGTACAGCAGGGGCTGAGCTACCAGTGGGGTTCTTCTATGGGGCCCCAGTGCAGATTATTTTGTTTTTCCTGTAGTGTAATCCCCGGGAAGTACAAAATAGTTTTTTGCACCAGGGGCCTTCATTCTCTAGCTCCACCACTGTTCAGTTTGTATAATAAAAAACTTGCCATGCAAATTACATATACATTGTATAAATATATATTCAGCTGTGCTCAAAAGTTTGCATACCCTGGCAGAAATTGTGAAATTTTGGCATTTGATCATGCAAAAAAAAATATTTTATGAAAGGATAGTGATCATGTGAAGACATTTATTATCACATAGTTGTTTGGCTCCCTTTTAAATCATAATGATAACATAATTCATCCAAATTGCCCTGATCATACCCTTGAATGTTTGGCCTTATTACAGGCACACAAGGTGGCACACACACACAGGTTAAAATGGCAATTAAAGGTTCATTTCCCACACCTGTGACTTTTTAAGTTGTAAGTAGTGTCTGTGTATCAAAATAGTCAATGAGTTTGTTAGCTCTCATGTGGATGCACTGAGCAGGCTAGATACTAAGCCATGAAGAGCAGAAAAGAACTGTCAAAAGACCTGCGTAACAAGGTAATGGAACTACATAAAGATGGAAAAAGATATAAAAATAGATCCAAAGCCTTGAGAATGCCAGTCAGTACTGTTCAATCACTTATTAAGAAGTGGAAAATGCAGGGATCTCTTTATACCAAGCCAAGGTCAGGTAGACAAAAAAAGGTTTCAACCACAAATGCCAGAAGAATTGTTCGGAATACAAAGAAAAACACACAGGTAACCTCAGGAGAAATGCAGGCTGCTCTGGAAAAAGACGGTGTGGTTGTTTCAAGGAGCACAATACGATGATACTTGAACAGAAATGAGCTGCATGGTCGAGTTGCCAGAAATAAGCCTTTACTGCGCCAATGCCATTAAAAAAGCCTGGTCACAATATGCCGAGACAACACCTTGACCACCCTCTACAGCTTCTGTGCACACCTGTAATTTGGAGTGACGAGACCAAAATAGAGCTTTATGGTCACAATCATAAGCGCTATGTTTGGAGAGGGGACAACACGGTCTATAGTGAAAAGAATGCCATCCCCACTGTGAAGCATGGTGGTGGCTCACTGATTTGAGGGGGTTCTAAAGGTATGGGGAATCTTGTGAAAATTGATGGCAAGATGAATACAGCATGTTATCAGAAAATACTGTCAGACAATTTGCATTCTTCTGCACGAAGGCTGCGTCTGGGATGCTCTTGGACTTTCAGCATCACAATGACCCTAAGCTCAAGGCCAACATTGAATCTCAAGTGGTTACATCTGAAAATGGTGAAGGCTGTGGAGTGGCCATCACAGTCTCCTGACCTTAATATAATCGAGTCACTCTGGGGAGATCTCAAATGTGCTGTTCATGCAAGACGACCAAAGACTTTGCATGATCTGGAGACATTTTGCCAAGACGAATGGACAGCTATACCACCTGCAAGAATTAGGGGGGCCCTCATAGGAACCTATTACAAAAGACCTGACGCTTAGTCAATTGATGCTAAATGGGGCAATACAAAGTATTAAGAACCAAGGGTATGTAACCTGTTGAACAGGGTAATTTTTTTTTTATTCTTTGTCGCAATGTTTTGTTTTATGATTGTGCCATTCAGTTATAACCTACAGTTGAATATGAATCCCCATAAGAAATTAAAACAAATGTGTTCACTGCTCACTCATGTTTTAATTTAAAAATGGTACATATATTACCAATTTGCCCAAGGGTATGCAAACTTTTGAGCACAACTGTAAATATATAATATTTATATATTTATATAATATATATATATATATATATATATATATATATATAAAATTTAATTATATTGGGGGCCCGGGGGCATTTAGACTTTAAAACAATAGAAATTAAAATAAAGTTTTTGAGGGGGCACTGCAACAATGGGTTGCACCGGAGGTAGAATCCACACTGCTTCTGGTCCTGGAAGTAGAGTATTGAGTTATCACCCCAGATTTTTGGGGCTCCTATGCCCATGCATATGGTGCACACACAGGACACATACACTGTCTGGACTGATCACATATAACAGCAGTTGTGTGTCTACCTATTTTTTGCTTATTATTAAGGCATCTAAGAATAAATTATAATAATCAGTGTACTAATACAAAGGCACTTTTAAAAAGGTTTAGGGTTTCCCGAAGGTCATGTGGTTAGTAGTCAGTGCTTTCACTGCTGCAACCTGGGTTTGACTCCAGTCAGGGAACCAAGAGATCACACCAGCCTGAAGCCAAGCAGGGTTGGGCTGGTCAGTACTCCACCACCACACCAGGAACTGTATGCTGTGGCCAACTGTAGAAGGAACTGGCAATCCACTCCAGTATCTCTGCCATGAATACCAATTGGATTACCATGACCATGGACATAAAGATGTCCTGATGTGTTTTGCGATCTATGAGGTCATGGAGAGTTGAAAACAACTGAACAAGGCACCATAAATTATAACTCTGCCAGTTCTCATTTACACTACAAAGCTCATGTTACCAGCTCTCAGAAGAAAGAAATAATTTGGCTTGATGTGTGGTTTGGCTAGGGGCCTTGGCATATTTTTTGCCATAGTACACTTATTCTTTCATTTTTGTCTACGCTTTTTTACTTTTATGTGTTGAAGAAGCATTACATGATGTCTTTCATTATTAATCAATTGATACGGGGCATTTTTGGGCTACTCCAAGTATAATTGTACAAAACCAATTGAAAATACTTTGCCAGGTGTCCATTGAACACCCCCACCCCTTTTATTTGCTAACAGCATGTGCTATTTATATGCAAAACATTTTCATAATGGCAAATTCAATTTTAATTATTTTCTTGTACTCAATTGAAAGTGATCCCGCTGTTAGTATGGTTATTGTCACTATGCTAATTTCTTCTTATTTCAGAGCTGCCTGGCATATCAGGGCTGGACTTAATAAGACAACAATGGAGATGGTCAGTATGCTGTATAATTGCAAAAGTAGAAAATAAATGTAAAGCTTTTGTTTTTCCGACAAATACATTTTTGTAGTAATTTAGTAATAGTCTTTTGAATAACAAAACAGGCATAAAGTTTTTGGAAATAATATATATAATTATTCTTTACTGCTGGCTTGCTTTTATTTTACTGCAGTTTCTATCTCAACACGGTATGTACACTAGTAAGCTTTCTATTACACCTAATGAGAACATTGGCAGGTATATCTGCCACATTCAAATTGTGTAAATACAAACTTCCTGTATATTCAAACATTAGGAAGTAGATCACTGGAAACTAAAATGGCAGCTTCCGCAGCAACATATAAAAGTAACAAATTGTTTTTACATTCTAAAAAAACATTCTTCAAAGTTGCTTAATTCAATTGTAGTTCTTCAAAAGTGGCTGTTTATATTTTTGATTTATTTTTAAAATGGTAGTTTCACTTTCCCTGTGCCAGGGTGCCAGTGTGGATATGTTATTGCCATTATGTGTGCCAGTTTGTCTCACAGGCTGCTCATTTTACATCAGTTCATATCTATTGTTTTTTATCAAGTTAAAGGGCCTCTTAATTTAGGACAATTTAAATTATGTTACAGTAAAAATCTCCTAAAAGTATGTTGAAATACTTGAAATACTTGAAATCAAATAAAACAAAATCTGTGTTTACATGTGGAATAGACTGTCCACATGCTTTTGCATTACTGCTGCCAATCAGGTTGCAGGGGTTTGTATTCCATTCAAGACAATGGTAAGACTGCTTATATTTGAATGAAGGGAACAGACCTTGTTTATTTTTTTCTTACTGCAGACAATTAAGAAATTTGAGCAACGCAGACCGGTGCTCCACACTCCTGCAGCTCTTTGTAGTGTTGAAAATAAAAAAAATTACCCTTGACAAATCTACCTGTGCAGGTATGGTATGCTGGACTAACTTTAAACAGGATAGCAGTGTGTCGACTTGTCAGGGAAAAGCTGCTATCAATCCCTGCCTTCCCCATAGGGAATCACTGCTCAGCTTTCTGTTATTATTTATTCAACAGTCAGTATGCAGGACAGACTTATATGTAAACAGAGACCTAAAACTTTAGATTTTTTAGGTGTTTTTAGTGTAATTAAAACAAATAGATAATTTTAACATATAATCGTGTCATATTATCAGCCAGTGTCGCTATATAAATATATAGTAGAATATATCTCTTATACTGGGTTTCCTGGTGATCCAGTGCTTAGGATTCAGCGCTTTCAGTCAGGGAATCAAGACGTCACACCACCCTGAAGCCATGCAGGGTTGGGCCTGGTCAGTACTTGGGTGGGACACCACCTAGGTATACCAAGTGCTGTATGCTGTGGCCCACTGGAGAAGGAACTGGTAACCCATTTCCGTATCTCTGCCATGAATACCAATAAGCAGCAGCATGGTGTGTTGCGGTCCATGAAGTCACGGAGAGTCGGACAAGACTGAACATAGCAAACACGCACACACATCTCTGGCCAATAAACAAAAAAAAATTCTCTCTATATGAAACACACCATCACTATGTGTTCAAGAACGTGCATAATCTTTATTGTGTGGGTGACATTTTTATACAGTTTTCTAACACAATAATACAATAGTACATTTAGGCAAATACAACTTGGGAATTTTTTGGGATCTCAAACTTCCCCCCTTATCTTGGGCCAACTAATTAGAGTCTGATCTGGTTGGCGCAGTGTTGGCTCTACCGGATGATGGAAGACTTGCTCTCCAGTCCCAGGACTTTGTGATCTAACATCGCTGGGGAAGTGTGAACCAGCTTATCGAGGACAATCCAGAGAGATTAACCCCTCTTTGCTGAGTTGAAGTGGGGGAGTGCTTGTGAAGATCAGAACACTCTTGTTCAGTCACAAACTATTTGTTCTCCACCAAAGCTTTTCTAAAAGACTAAAATCACTGATACTGATTCTTCTTTAAAGTTTTAAAAACATGGATTGCCCCTAGCCCAACCCAAGGTGGTCATTGAATCACACAGAAATAAGATTATTTCCTTAAGTGACTAGCCAAATGGAACCCAATTCACAGTTTTGCCCTCTGATGTGTGTATAATGGGTGTTTAGGTGTGTTTAATACACAGGCAACATAATAAAAATATAGGGGTAGCATCACTTTAAGATGGACTAGTAGACACTTCCAGTAGCCAACTGAGATACCCAGTTCACTCCCAGTGCAAGGGGCTATTGGCCAAGCTCATTGAGACGTCAGGCATAGTTATCTAAGTTGTCTTAACAACAATTGAAACACTTCAATAGACAAAAGTCAAGAGATGTCAAGTAATTTGTAAGTGATATCCTTTTGTTCCATTGTCTTGCGATTTAACCACCATTTTGTATATTGTTGAACCTGTCAATCAGCGCAGGCCCCCATATACGGTACTCTATGGAAGTACTCTTAGTAGAAAATTGAATGGAAGCACTGGCAGGATAAAAAGTCTACCCTACCCAAGTACCTCTCCATTGCCAAACTCTCTTCGATACAATAAAGGCTTAACTGCCCTAAAGGTTGGTTCACACTTTGGATACACTAAACCCAGTGTAAGGGCTGGATAACTCCTGTATTATCCTCCTCATCATATCCTGCTATGTCACTGGGGAAAACTAGATTCACCCGACAGACCAATGTATCCCAAACCAGGATACCACCATCGGCTACCCCTCTTAACCTCAAACCCTGGTCCCAGAAAACAAATGGAGATAACACCATGGCCCCCTGGAGAGCCCAGACATGGTACAGAAGGGCAAACCATTTGGTAGTAAGATAAGCTGACACCTGGCTGGTGAAGTAGACTCTTGCAATTCTGGCGGTAACCCTGTAGCCCCTTCCCTGCTCCTATACTGTACTTGGGATTCCCATCAATCAGTGTTCATCAAGCTATTTGCTGATTGGTCCAGGCTTGACCGAGCCTGCCAATACTGTTAGTGCCAACCAGAGCAGACACTGATTGGTTGGCCCAAGCCAAGGATGGGCGGTTTGAAATCCCAAAAGTTGCACAAGTTGTGTTTGTCTATTGTTTTATTGTGAGAAAAATGCGGCGCATAAAATAAAGATTATGCTCTTTTTGGAACACAAAGTGATGGTGTGTTTCATTTAGAGGGAACTTTGTATTATTTTATTGGCTAGTAATTCTGTAACTTTTCCTGAGATTCTGCAATTTGTCCTGAGAGAAGGTAATTGAATGAATCGTGTTGATCGGAGGATTGGGTGTTTTTGGTCCTTTTCAAGTCCAATGAAGAGCAGATCTTGACAGATAGACAGACAGGTTGTTGTAAAAACATATCAAGTATACTTGCTCTACCTAAAAGCATGGCGTAACTAAGCATCAGGATAGCCTTGTGATAATCTAAGGCTTATATTTCTTAAAGGGATTCTTCATTAAAAAGAACAAGTTCTTGTGTTTTTAGGTTATTCCTAATGAGCATGACAAACTAGATATGCATCGTACTATGCATTTTATTCTAATAATTTTTGAGATAATCAGTTTTGTTTCCACTTTTTTTTTTTAGGCAAATGAGAATTTCACAAATATTAATTAGCTACTTTATATAGTTACATAGTTACATAGTAATTGAGACTGAAAAAAGACTTTTAGTCCATCAAGTTCAACCTTATAAAATCTCCTCTGATCTGCAATATGCGGATTAGTTGTTAATTGATCCGGAGGAAGGCAAACAGAAAAAAACACAAGTGAAACTTTTGTCTCAAAAGGATTTGATTTATCTATCTATCTATCTATCTATCTATCTATCTATCTATCTATCTATCTAGCTATCTAGCTATCTATCTATATAGAGAGAGAGAGATAGAAACAGTTACCATGGAGTTAGATCCCCTCTCCCAACCGTATCAAGCTATCCAAGCAGCAAATTAGCACACTGAGTCGCACAATATTATAAAGAAGCAGCACAATTAATGTTGAGTATTTAATGAATGATTTATGTTTTATATATCTTAAAATATTCCATCTTTCAGTTGTAAATCATTACCTCTTGTTGTTGTATTCCTCTTTTTCTAAAAGATGCTTACGTACTAAACTTAATAGATCCTTTGAAAAATGTTAAGGTCTCTATCATATCATTCCTCTACTTTCATATGAGCTATATACAATAGATTGATAGAAAGTTGGAGAATAGATACATAGGGCCCCATTCAGTTACGATTTGGCCAATTAAATAGGGCTCTATATAAGCACAGAGCATATATTTTTATTTTTTTTAAGTTTTTAAAAAGGTCTTCACTAACTAAAAACTTCTGCAAAAAAAATATGTTATGTGCTTATAAAGAGCTTTATTCAATTGGCCAAATCGCAATTGAATGAGGCCCATAGATATATAGATATGAACACACCTATATATAATACACTTGTGGAACACAGAAAGTGAAACATATAATTAGTGTATGATGTCTACACACTGCATGGTGCTGTATATACTCAGTATATTATCGGTGCATGTCTCTGGCATGCCAGCTGTCTGCATGGCACACACTGACTGATGCTGCTGATGGAGGAGGCAGGACTCAGTTCCCAGCCTCGGTTGCCATGGTGCTTCATCCAGGGTGTGACGATACAGCCAGCATCTCCTGGCGAGGAGAGAGACAGCTCCCCCCATACCCTGCCACCTACACAGAGCATCCCCTCACCTAGCACATTCTGCACCGGGCATCTCCTCACTCATCACACCCTGAGCTGGGAACCCCCCCCACACCCCCCTCCCCCAAACACACACCGTTTGTACACTGCATGGCGCATCCCTCCTGAAAGCATCCTACATCCACACCTGACTCTGGAAATGCCCCCCACACACCAAGCTTCCATGTACAGCCATATAAGCTACTCACTTATATATTAATAACCATTTCTAAAACCATGCTGGTCACCCCCAACCTTATTCCTCTCACTCTCCCTTCATAACATATTTTGCCCCCCTATATGAGGCAACCTTTCGTCAGCTGCCAGCCTACACCCACATTTCTGCATCCCTGCTTTACTCTCAGCTTTTCAACCCTCGGCTTGGAGTCTCTCACTTGCACTCTCTTCTCTAACACCTTGATCTTTTAGTGGATGAGGGGATTAGCCAGCTCTGATATGGAAAGCGGGCAGAGGGCAGGGGGCAGTGCCAGGCACAGACAGGGAACCAAGTGACGTGCACAAATACCGGAGCAAGTGAGGAGGGAGGGAGGGGGAACAGGAGAGAGGGATAGAGAGAGAGAGAGACAGGAGAGAGAGAAAAACATTCGGAGAGAGAGAGAACTGGAAAGAGAACTGTTGACAGGAAGAGCCAGAAACAGGGGGGGAGGGAGGGAAAAAGGAGAGAGACGAGGGGGAGGGAAGAGAGAATAAGATCTGTCTGACAGAGATGGATAACACGCATGAGAAGCACATGTGAGATAGTAGCAGAGACTTGTAGGTGAGGGGAGTTCCTCCTCAGATCTCAGGAGTTCAGTCTACATGTCCTGACTGGCATTTAGCACTGTTGGCCTGCTTTGAGATGGGGGCTCTGTGCTCACCATCTATGGGACTGAGTCTGCTCCAGCAGCTGCTGGGGAGGACATTGATGGCATGATCCCCTCCTGACGGAGAGATGGCAGTGCTGTGGTGGGCGCTTCTCTTGTGCCATCATGCCCAACAGATTGTCCATTCCAACAAGATCTTCCAGAGCACCACCTGGACAAACACCTCTGAGGAATGGATGCCAAGCCCATCTTCTGCCTCTATTCCTTCATCAATCGCCTCGTCTCCTCTTCCCACCCCCTCTCCTGTTCCCTTTTATCCCTCTCCCCAAAATTCTTACCCCACATTTCCAACCTCAACTCCCTCAGCCCCTCCTACCTCACCCCCATTTCAATTTTATCCCTCTCCAAGCCCCACTTTTACCACCTCCGACACTACCACCTCCCCTTCTGTGGCCCCCTCACCTACTCCGGACAAGCCAGATGAGGAGGGCAGTAGAGCAGCACTACGCTTCCTACATTCAGGGGACCCACTCTTTCTATCTCAAGCCAACTGCTCAAGAAGGTTCGAGCTCAATGATCTGCAGGGGCCTCCACCTGACATAGTGCTCTCTCAGGTCCAGGGGCCACTTGACTCCCTGCTACATGCAACCAACTTCCTCAACATGATCTTTCAGGCTAGCGATATGCGTGAGTCCAGTGTGAGAGAGGACATGGAGTGGTATCATGCCCTGGTGCGGAGCTTGGCAGGGGGCGATCCTCACATCCACAGGGCACTTCTCTCCTTAACTTCTCACCCTATGTCCTCAAAACCTCAGCTGCTTCTAGAGGCCACAAAGGAGGGCCGTGAAATTCTACTAAAAGACCTCTCCTTACCCCTCCACCACAGGAAGCGTGGGTTCTATTGGGGATCTTGGAGTAGTTTCCAATCCAAACCACCTCTGACCAAAGCCATCCTGTTGAATGACCTGCGGAGTCTAGAAACCCCCAAGTGGAGTCGTGGGGACAGCTATGTGGTGGACCCTAGCCACGTTCAGTGGTCCATGCCCTTCCTGGAATGTGAGAAAGGCCTTTTTGTACAGAGATGGAGAATTTCTCTCTCCACTGCATTCTATGGGCTTAAACCTGATCTGAGCCCTGAGTTTAAGTAAGTGAGTAAGCCACCATTTTGAGGGGAGGTACCAGATGGGGGGATTTGTGAGATGTGGGGGAGGGGGTCTTATTATGTGATGATATGCTGAATATGCAATATGGTTATTGCTTGTAGGTGAAGGTTTATCAACTGGGTCACATTGTTAAATAACACAATGATATCTTGTACAATGCCCTCTGTATGACCTCACTCCCTGTGCCTTCCTCTCTATCTCTTACACTCTTAAAAAAAAAAATATATATATATATATATATATATATATATACATGGAAGTATATACTGCTAGTACATAAACTGCTCACTCTTCTTATATGTCAATTCTTTGTCTCTGCACCTGAACGTTCCTCTCCTCCCCTTCCCCCTCAGATTAGTCTCACACACACACTGATTTCAGTATCACTCACATCCGCCTTCAAACTGAGCAGCTGTTAAGCTGCAAATCTCCCCGTGCCAGCTCTCAGTGAGCAGATGGCATCAGAATGCAAGGCTCAGACTGCCTTGGCATATACCTGCCCAAATAAATCAGCACCTCCAGATTTTGTTCTTATTTAACAGTCCATCTTATTATGCACTAGCTTATACATACTGTAATGTACCTCCTTATCTCATCAGCACCTTCATATCCAGCCCTCACTAATCAGCACCTTTATATCCAGCCATCACCCATCAACACCTCCATATAACCCATCATTGCCTCCATATCTAACCTCATCCATGGTACCTCCATATCCAGCCTTCTCACCCATCAGAAGCTCCATATGCAATCCTCACTGATAAGTGCCTCCATATCTAACTCTCACTCATCAGTACCTCCATATACAGCTCTTACCCAACATCATCTCCATATCCAGTCCTTACCCATCAGCACCTCCATATCCAGCTCTTACCCATCAGTACCTCCATATCTAATCTTCACCCATGGGTACCTTCATATCCAGCCCTCACACATCAGTTCCTCCAAATCCAACCCTTACCCATCAGCACCTCCATGTCCAGCTCTCACCCATCAGTACCTCCATATCTAACCCTCACCCATCAGAACCTCCATATTCAGCCCTCACTGATCAGTGCCTCCATATACAACCCTTACACATCAGTTCCTCCATATCCAGCTCTTATCCATCATCATCTCCATATCCAGTCCTTACCCATTAGCACCTCCATATCCAACTCCTACCCATCAGTACCTCCATATGCAGCCCTCACTGATCAGTGCCTCCATATACAACCCTCACACATCAGTTCCTCCATATCCAGCTCTTACCCATCATCATCTCCATATCCAGTCCTTACCCATCAGCACCTCCATATCCAGCTTTTACCCATCAGTACCTCCATATCTAATCTTCACCCATGGGTACCTTCATTTCCAGCCCTCACACATCAGTTCCTCCAAATCCAACCCTTACCCATCAGCACCTCCATGTCCAGCTCTCGCCCATCAGTACCTCCATATCTAACCCTCACCCATCAGAACCTCCATATTCAGCCCTCAGTGATCAGTGCCTCCATATACAACCCTTACACATCAGTTCCTCCATATCCAGCTCTTATCCATCATCATCTCCATATCCAGTCCTTACCCATTAGCACCTCCATATCCAACTCTTACCCATCAGTACCTCCATATGCAGCCCTCACTGATCAGTGCCTCCATATACAACCCTCACACATCAGTTCCTCCATATCCAGCTCTTACCCATCATCATCTCCATATCCAGTCCTTACCCATCAGCACCTCCAGATCCAGCTCTTACCCATCAGTACCTCCATATCTAATCTTCACCCATGAGTACCTCCATGTCCAGCTCTCACCCATCAGCACCACCATATCTAACCCTCGCCAATCAGCGCCTTCATATTCCACCCTCACTCATAAGTAACTTTATGTCCAACCCACACCCATCAGCTCCTCCATATCCATCCCTTACCCATTAGTACCAATTCAATTCCATGAACTGAATGGTTAACTTCTAACTTGACTGCAAGCAGAATTCTTTAAAAGTGTGTGTTAAACAAACTGATAGTCAGCCGAAGCACTTAAATCCAGCAGACCTCTAAAGAAGGCAAACTGCATTTAATAAGGAGGGATGTGACTAAATAAGATGAAGAGGGAGTATTTTGGTTAACACTTCAATGTTAACATGTATGGTTATGTACCAAGGCCCAAAGCTTTGTTATCCTTTTCCTATAGAAATAGAAGACATCGACCTTTTCTCTATTTTTTAAATCACACATATTTGTTTTCACTGTTGGCATTTTGATTTGGACACTGATCTGACACACAGACCAATAAGGCTGTTTTTATATGTGGGTCTGGCCAGTTCTACAGCAGTGTAGACATTATCATTTGTGGGTTATATTTATTGCACAGTAGAGTTTTAAAGCAAGGCTGTACTGATACTATTTCTACTAGTGTAAATGTGTTTACCTTGATTACTAATATGTATCGATGGGCATATGTACTCAAATGTGATTCATGTCCATTTACCTGGAGAATAGTAGATATATAATCCATGTTCAGGGGGTTGCGCCAGGTTTCACAGTTGAGGTTACTGATAAAAGTTGAGGCAGACTCAATATAAGACATGTAGAAGGTCAGTGTAGGATATAGTTGGGGTCATAAGCAGTTCTTAGAAAATGAGTATAAGTAATACAGAGCATTCATGGCACATAAGCCCTCACTCAGCAAGGTGAGTTTAGACTGACTCCCTTTTATAATTGCTGGTTTTGAACCCTAACAGATGCTGATTGTAATTTTCTTGTGCAATCTCTTTCATCTTCCTGGGATGATGCTGTCTTGGCTTGTGACATTGTGCATCTCAGGAATGATTTACAGTACATCAGCAGGACACAGGATAACACTGCTAGGTGCACATGGCCTTACAGGAATGGACTATGCTGCTCCTCTCCTGTTAGCTTGTGTTATTGTCTCCTTAGTATATTTTGAGAGCTCACATTAAGGGTCATTGACTCCTCTGGAACTCCCTGGAGATGCCAAGCCTTGCCTCCAGGTTGGTGGTGTTTCTAGGCTATGCCTCCTGTCTGGTAGTGCTGGCTTCCAGACTACAGGTCACCACAGGTCTCAAACACAAATTACCTTTGTGTACAGCGCTCATAGACTGGACCACTGGAACCCTTCTTGACTTCTAATGACTATCTGGTTTCCAATAAGGCGTCGAATATGAATCTGTAAAATAAATGTTCTCACCTCACTGCTGGAGACTTCAGATTTTTGTTCATGAGCTATGGAATCATTTTTGTACCCTTTCAGTCATTTGCCTTATAACATCTACTTAAAAACTGCTTTCTCATCTTGTGCGACAGTCTTTAGAGCTTTAAGTCCCACAGCCGCCTTCACTTTGAACCCAAGCATTAAAATATCCCACAACACTTGTACATAGCTATTTTTACAGTTTTTTACCTTGTTCTTTTTCCTTGACGAACAGAGTAACATAATAATAATAATAATAAAAAAAAGTAATTCCTGATCCCAAATACTGGCAATCGGTTTAGTCCCTGGATAAATAACCCTCCTATTCTACTTATTCAACATAACCTTGTATGCTTTTTTTATTATTTATTTATATAAGATAATCACATCACTTTGTAAGCACATTTTCTCTATAGTCTTTTTCTAATTCTACAATATCCTTATTTTTAAGTGGTCCCAAAATTGTCCTCCATTTTCCAAATTAAGTTTTACCAGGGATTTATATAGTGGCAAGATTTTGATTGCCCATCTTAATGCATGCTAATATTTGATTTGCCTTTGCTGCTGCTGCCTTACATTGAGCACTGCTAAATAGATCATTGTCCATGAGTACTCCTTAATGCTTTTCTAACTCTGAAACCCCTAATTTATTTCAATTTAGATTATACATTGCATGCTTATTTTTCCTTACAAAATGCATAATTTTACATTTCACTGAGTTAAAGCACATTTGCTCTTTAGCTGCCCATTCTTCTAATGTATGCAAGTCCTTTTGGAGGGAAATCACATCCTGGTCTGATTTAATTAACTTGCACAATTTAGTGCCATCAGCTAATATGGAGATATTCTTCACCAGCCATACTGAATCATTAATAAATATATTAAAAAGAGGAGATCCTAATACCGAGCTCTGAGGAACCCCACTTACCACATTAGCCCACTCTATGTTCAATTAACAACAACCATTTGTTTCCAGTTTCTTATCCATATGCAGATATTTACTGTAATTCTTACATTCTTTATTATGTACAATGTATATTCCTTGTACACAAAGTAAAGTCACCTCTGTTCCATCCTTTTTGTATATTTTGTATTTTTATTTTGAATTGTAAAACATTATTAAGCCGCATAGGTGGTGATTTCCTTTTTTTTTACTGTTATTTCCACATGGTGGGTGCTGATTACTAAGGGCCTCATTCAATCGTAATGCCGCAACTCACGGTATACAGGCCGTATGTCTGCAGGCTTGCACTCTGCTACAATTACAGAGCGGTTCAGTTGAACAAGCTTACGGGCCGAAAGTAAACTATGCACTCATTTGTAGCATTTCAGAGCGTGGACATGATCAATTAAGCAAGGCCGTAACTACCCATTTAGAAACAGCCAATAGAAAATTAGACTGTCATCATTATGGCAGTTAGCGTTTAGAGGTCCGATATGCGATCAGACTTGCAAACCCGCAAAATACAAAATAATAAAAATGAATGCCAATACTGTTCTAGTCCATATGGGGTGCCTGATATGTATTAACTCATTGATTCCCGAGATCGATATAACCAAGAAATGAAACATAAAAATTAACAGCTTGAGACTGTTGTGCAATTAATTATAATGTCTTTCATCGCTTTCCCCGTCATTTACAGTGCAGTATTGATTTTTTATTTGCATTTACAGTGCTACGGACATGTCTTTAACCCCTTTGTGGGTCCCATCTTCTGCTTGTATGATTTTCTCCTATATTTGCTGTTTGCGGTGTGAAAACATTTGCGGGCTTGCAGAATTGTAGCAATTGAATAACGATTTGCGATTTTAGCGATTGTAAATCTTGCGCACGCGAAAGATAAAAGGCTTCGATGGGGTGTAAGTTACGGTTGTAACAACCGCAGGGATTTTCAGCCTGTAACCCGTAGATCGTTCGCGGCTCGCAAACAGACGCCAATTGAATAGCAAATTAGTTTACGGGCTACATTACGGGCTCCCGTAAGCTACAATTTCTCAATTGAATGAGGCTCTAAGTAAAGCTTTAAATGTTTCTGATCCAATTTTTGTATTTTCACCTGACAGTGCTTTGCTTTGGTCTATAGAGGAGCTCTCTACACTGATATAGGACAATTGTGAGGTTGTCAGGAATTATATATGAGGTATCAGTGATATGGTGTTCCTTGATGGTCCAGTGATTAGGATTCAGACTTTCACCGCTGTCAATCTGGGTTCAATTCCAGTCAGGGGACCAAGAAGTCCCACCATCCTGGAGCCGTGCAGGGTTAGGCCTGGTCAGTACTTGGATAAGAAACCACCTTGTAATACCAGGAGCTGTATGCTGTGGTCTACTGGAGACGTAATTGGCAACTCACTCCAGTATATGTGCCATGAAAACCAAGTGGGAAAATGTTTGTTGTTGTATGAATATGGGGAGGCCAGTGAAATGTATGTAAGGAGTCGATGATCTCTGTATAGTTAGATCAGTGACATTTATATGAGAGATTCAGTGACAGGTCTATACTATGATATGTGGCATGTATATGAGTGTTTCAGTTACCTTTATATAGGTGGGATAATAAAATAACTATCAGAGGTCAGAGGCATTTACATGGATGGGCCAGTGACATGCATGTTTGTTGTTTTTCAGTTGTGTCTGACTCTCTATGACCCTATTGACCGAAGCATGCCAGGCACATCTTGTGTTTTGTTGTGCTCATCCAAAAGGTTTTCATGGCAAAGATACTGGAGAGGGTTGCTAGTTCCTTCTCCAGAGGACCGTAATTTGTCTGACCCCTCTGCTATGACCTGCCCATCTTGGTTAACCCTACATGGTATAGCTCACAGCATCATTATGGTACACAAGCCCCTTCACCATGACAAGGCAGCGATCCAGAATATTAGGGGTCAGTAATATCTGTATGGGGGGGGTCAGCGATATGTATGTGAGGTATCAATGACATAAATATAAGGAGCAAGTGGTATTTATATAGATAGGTCAGTCACTTATACAAGGGGTCAATAGTCTTTATATGGATGGGTCAGTGAAATATTTCTGAATGGTTAAAGGCATATATATATATGAAGTTATCAAGGGAATGTAAATAAGCCGTAACATGTATATGGTAAGATGGCAGGTTAGCCACAGAGATAGTATCCAGTTCAGCCCCCACACTCAAAATGAGACACTCGCCAAAATAGCAAATGCTCTCTTCACGGTAAAACTCAAGGGCTCTTTCTCTCTACTAATTCTTCTTGACTTATTTTTCGCTTTTGACACCATTGAGCAAACTCTTCTTCAAACTTTTCAAGCCATTGATATCAGTGAAACAGAACTTCATCCAGCAGCCTTATCAAATTTTGGGATTTCTGTATCATCCATATATGGATAACACCAAGATTTTCTCATACTTTCTTGAGGTGATGTTGGACTCTGAATTTCCCTTCAACTCTAGCTTTTTCTTTGTCTTTGTTTTGTTATTCTATCGAACCCCATCATCTTTGAAGCCTGTGTACTCTGTCCATTCATAGGCCAAATCACTTCTGATCATCTTAGATTTGTGATTCAATAATCAAAGATGTTTGGACACAACATACCATTCAAGGGGGACAAAGGAGTGTGCCCGCGATTTAGCTATAAAATGCATTGTTGGCTGAGTAAGGACTTGTATATGGGTGTAAAGTGCGATATAACTTGTTATGTGTTTGGAACTGAGCTTAGATTGCCACCCCTGCTACTTCCTATTCTTCTGCTAGACTTTACTTTTTTGCCTTCTTACTACATACCATAGACTTTCTTCTACCCTAGACACAAGCGTAGATTCTAACAATTCTCTAATAACCAGACTTGAACCCCAGTAAAAGGCCAGTTTATAATTTTTCACGTGGATCCACCTCCTGGCATCCACCAATGTACCATATGTTTAGTCATCTTACCCAACCATGACTACTGTAACAGCCCTCACTCATCATGAATGCCTCTGTAAAACTAAGCTAAATCACCAGTCCTCTACCACTGCACCCCCTGTCAGCCCATCCATTGGTTCCCATACCCTAAAGAATTCAAACATTTTCTAGCATACAAAAAATTCAATACCTCTGCCTACATCTCTGCTGTCCTCTCCAGGTATACTATAAGCCATTCCTTTCATTTTATGCAGGACATCCTCCTTCTTTTCTTCATCCACTCCTGCATAAAATAGTTAATAATAATAGAAGTTATAATAGTGTATGGGAGTCAGTGGCATGTATATGACGAGTCATTAATATGTGTATACTGGCTCAGCGGCATGTCCAAGATGGGGTCAATGATGTATATATTAATTGTTGATGAAATGTATATGAGGAGTCAATGACATGTATATGAGGGGGTCAGTTACATAGTTACCTAGTGATTGAGGTTGAAAAAAGATTTTCAGTCCATCAAGTTCAACCTTTTAAGATCTCCTATGATATATGCAGATTAGTTTGTTAATTAATTGAATCCAGAGGAAGGCAAACAGAAAAACCCCAAGTGAAACTTAGCCAATCGCCTCAACGGAAAAAAAATAATAATTCCTTCCTGACCCCAGATACTGGCGATCGGATTCCTCCCTGGATCAATACTCTCTCTAATTATCCAGGATAACCCTGAATGCCCTTTTTGATTAGAAATAAATCCAGTACCCTTTTAAAGTTATCTATCGAATCTGCTGTCACCACCCTTCTTTGGTAGAGAATTCCACAGATTAACCACACTTACCGTGAAGAACCTTTTCTTTCTTTAAGGTGGAATCTTTTTACTTCTAACCTCAAGGGATGTCCTCGTGTCACAAAAAGCTCACTTGACAAAGCCTTGTATTGACCCTGGATGTATTTATATAAGGTAATCCCATTATTAGTTTTGTTGCCCTCCTCTGTACCTTTTCCAGCTCTAAAATGTCCTTTTTATAAAGTGGTGCCCAAAAACGTACTCCATATTCCAAATGAGGGCGTACTAGAGATTTGTATAGTGGCAGAATTATATTTGCTTCCCTGGCTTCTATACCCTTCTTAATACATGCTAATATTGTATTTGCCTTTGCAGCTGCTGCTTGGCATTGAGCACTGTAACCTACGTGTTTGTCCACAAGCACTCCCAAATCCCTTTCAATATCTGATACCCCTATATTTGCTCCAATAAGATTATAAATTGCATGGCTATTTTTCCTTCCCAGGTGCATAACTTTACATTTATTCGTATTAAATCTCATCTGCCATTTAGATGCCCATTCCTCTATTTTATGTTATTTGGGGGGAAAGTATATCATTATCTGATTTAATTACCTTGCACAACTTAGTGTCATCAGCAAAAATGGAGACACTACTTTCCAGTCCCACCTCTAAGTCATTAATAAATATGTTAAAAAGGAGAGGACCTAATACTGAACCCACGTTAGTCCAATCGGAGTATGTGCCATTTACAACAACCCTTTGCTTCCTGTCTTTTAGCCAGCTCTCAAACCATGAGCAGATATCTACTGCAATTCCTGTATCCCTTAGTTTGCACAATAGTCTTCCATGTGGCAACGTATCAAAAGCCTTTGCAAAATCCAAAAAGACTACATCCTTGATCCAGGTTCCTACTGACCTCCTCATAGAAACTAATTAGATTTGTTTGACATGACCTATCCCTCATAAATCCATGTTGACTCCTACTTATAATCCTGTTCAAATAGACATATTCTTGTATATTATCCCTTATTAACCCTTCTAAAAGCTTTCCCACTACAGAAGTGAGACTCACTGGTCTATAATTCCCCGGATTTGCTCTTGCTCCCTTCTTAAATATAGGTGTCACCTCTTCTTTTCGCCAGTCATCTGGTAGCGACTCTGTGTTAAGTGAATCTTGAAAAATAAATATAATTGTTTGGCTACTACAGAACCAAGTTCCCTCAGTACTCTTGGATGTATTTGTCAAGTAAAAATTTCTCAAACTTACCCCACCTCCCACTTCCCCTCTCGAATGCCTGACACCAAGGAAAACAGAGTCTTTTGGTTATTTCTCATGATAAGTTTATTAGAAACGGAAATGTGAATTAGTAAAATACCAACATGGCTGTCACCAATTCACTCAGTTACCGAATTGCAACTGCCAGAAATCATAGACACAGCCTTTTTATATCTGTTTACATAACAATGAACTAATCCATATTTTTCCTCCATCTACCAACATGGCATTTCCCACCAGTCACATTTTATTTACATATAATATCCAATAGGTAATCTACATGTGCAGATCATGCAGTTAGTACACGACCCTAGATACGCACAACACATATTGGCAGATCTGACATCATAATCATCCTGAAATCATGGCCTTGTATATGAAAGAGAAAACATATTTACCGTACTTTGTCTAAACTTGTGTACTAGTCTCTAAATGCAATCGCTAAGTCGTGGGTTAGATGTAGTTAACTATTTCATACCTAATATCTTGCAACTGGAAAATTACTGGTTCACAGCCAGCCAAATATCACACTAACTGGAAAGAGTGTTAATTGTATATATATATATATATATATATATATATATATACGCTAAAAATTTAAGGATATTTGTATCATTTCTCCAACATATTCTACTGGGACCTGTGGCTTTATTAACATTTATTTTTTCCAGCCTCTTTTGGATTTCTTCCTGCGTTGACCAGTTATTTGGTGAAGGTAGTGTAGCCCCATATTGTTGCAGTGCCCCAACCACTGGCACCTCCCTTGTGTATACCGAAGAAAAGAACCTATTTAGCTCATCTGCCTTTTCCTGGTCACTTATTATCAGACAGCCTGTGTCACATTGTAATGTTCCTATAGCTTCCTTCCTGGCCTTCTTCCCATTTATATGTCTAAAAAATATTTTAGCGTAAGTCTTACTCTCTTTTGCAACTAATTTACACTAATTTACATGTAATTTAAGTTACTTATGTATAATATATACAAGAATTCAGAAACATAAATGAGAGATCAATGTAATGATATGAGGAATAAATGAGATGTATAAATGACATGATTAGGATGGATGTGCTATGTACAGTATATCACTGTTCAGCGATATGTACTATATATGAGGGTTAATGTGTATGTAAATAAATATAAATATAAATATAAATATATACATATATATATATATATATATATATATATATATATTATGAGGGTCAATTATAAATATATGAGGTGTGTGCTGTATATGAGCAGTGTATATGAGTGATTAGGGATTTGTATATGATGAGTTACAGATAGGTATATGTAGCGTCATTGGTTTGTATATGAGTATATGTATATAGTAATGTGATTGAGGGATCAGTAATATTAATATGAGGGGTCAGTTATATGTATTTATGGGGTCAGTGACATGTAAATGAGAGGTCAGTGTCATGTACAAAATAGATTAGTGCTCTATGTATGGGTTCTCTTGAGATGTACATGGTGGGGTCAATGACATGTATATAAGGAATCACTAAGATGCATTACGTTGTAATGATCTGTGTAATACTCAGTCACACTCTATGTTTCAGGGGAGCCCTACGTGTGGATGTGCAGCTGTTGAGTCTGGGAATAGACCAGTGCTCTCAGGGGCCCGGCTGGTTCACAAACACCCACCGTTGTGATGAGAACAGTACACAGGTAACGTTGTCATACCCTTTCATACCCACTTACCTACCCACAACTAAAGTGTCTCTGTCTTAACATTGGATTTTGTGATGCTCAGGCACAATGTGTAGTTAGGGATAGCTGTGTCACTATAACCCTGGTCAGTTCTGAGCTGTGTGTCCTCCCTCAGTGCCAACCGGAGGAGAGAGACAGCTCCATCCTGGGCAGGTACCGATGCGTGTGCCGGCCTGGCTATTACAGGAAACATCATGAGGGTAACGTGATACTGTGTGGATGTGTAGATCATGTTTGTGTATGTGCAGTGTCATGTAGTATAATACATAGCAATAAATGTATGGGTATACATACATACGTATATATATATATATATATATATATATATATATATATATATTAGCTTGTGTTTATGTGTGTATCTATGTATATAGTTTGTTGTAGCTGGTGTGTATATACCACTAAATGTACCCCCTACAGCAACAGATGGTTCGTATCAGGGTGCCACCTCTTGCCAACGTTGCAGTGAAGGCTGTGCCACATGTGTTGATGGTTCTCCATGTCTGGTGCGTGAAGACTGGGCGCTTCGTGTGACGGTGCTGTCATTACAGGCAGCAGGAATGCTGGGTGTCTTTCTGAGTATGCTGGTGTCTTACCACTTCCGAGAGAGCAAAGTGAGTATCTAGTTGTATCAAGTCATTCCCATGTACCACTTTTTAGAGAAAAGTCAAGCAAAGTTTTTCTATAGGGCCATCTTTCTTCCATGAAATGAACTGGACCCTCCTTCCGCTATGGAATTAACTGGACCCTCCATCTATCATAACTGGGTCCTTCATCCACAATTAAACGAATTAGGCTTTGCATCCACCATTAAATTTACTGACTCCTTCATCCATCCAATCTAATTGGGCCCTTCAACTACCATGAAACTAATCGAGCCTTGCAACCACCCTGATACTAATGGGATCTTATATCCAACATAAAACTAACAGGGCCTTACTTTTGTGAATCTGCTCCATGTACTCATGTTTATACTTGTTGCCCTTTGTTGACAATACTGTTCTCCAACATATTTTCATTGGCTCACTGTTACATTTTTAGGATACTTTCTGAGTACCTCCCTCAGTCTATATCCATGTACCATAGTAGCAAAAAGTCATGTATGATCAAATTTGTAGATCTGTTCCAAATTCTCTCCTCCCTACTGAGCTATTGGTTCTTTTACTCATACTGAACCTCTTTCCTCTATACTGTCCTCCCTTCTCCATATTTCCCTGGTAGAGGATTCGTGCATCTGGACTCCTCCTTCTTGAAACCATCCTATTTGGATCTCTTCTACTCTACTTCCCGGTGAGTACATCCCCTCTAACTCTTACAGAGCCACTATGTAGACTGACGTGACTAACCATAATTTCCCTCTTTCCTAACCCAGGTTTTCATCCTGTACTTTAAACCCAGTGTGTTCCGCTGCCTGGCACTGCGCTGGGTCCGATTGCTTGGATTCGGCATTGTGTATGGGACCATTGTGTTGAAGCTATACAGGTTAGAGCAGAAATGTGTACACTCCCTCTATTGACTACATATTTGAAACAAATAATGATTGCATATTTCATGGTACGTGATATTATATGTGTGTATACTAGTGGCTCTAAGCCTTTTTGATCTGAGGAGCAGCTGGATGATGATCCCTTTCCAATGCAGAATATTATGTAGACAATGTTATTACGTGTTGCACCATATATTTTCATTGCAGATATAGAACATTTTACCTGCGGATAAGCTCCTCAATAATCTATCTCGACTTATGACTAATTTTCTCAATACAGTGCCTTGCAAAAGTATTCACCCCCCTTGGCATTTTTCGTGTTTTGTTGCCTCACAACCTGGAATTAACATGGATTGTTTGAGGATTTGCATCATTTAATTTACAGAACATGCCCATAACTGTGAAGATGTCTTTGTTTTGTTTTTTATTATGAAGCAAACAACAGATAGGACAAAATAACAGAAAAAGTCAATGTGCATAACTATTCACCCCCCTAAAGTCAATACTTTGTAGAGCCACCTTTTGCGGCAATCACAGCTCCAAGTCGCCTTGGATAAGTCTATATGAGCTTGCCACATCTTACCACTGGGATTTTTGCCCATTCCTCCTTGCAAAACTGCACCAGCTCCTTCAAGTTGGATGGTTTGTGCTTGTGAACGGCAATCTTTAAGTCTGACGACAGATTTTCTATTGGGTTGAGGTCTGGGCTGTGACTAGGCCATTCCAACACATTTACATGT
This sequence comes from Discoglossus pictus, assembly GCA_027410445.1. Taxonomy (NCBI): domain Eukaryota; kingdom Metazoa; phylum Chordata; class Amphibia; order Anura; family Alytidae; genus Discoglossus; species Discoglossus pictus. The sequence goes on from CM050174.1 coordinate 57,953,201, forward strand.
TTCCCCTTAAACCACTCAAGTGTTGCTTTAGCAGTGTGTTTGGGTCATTGTCCTGCTGGAAGGTGAACCTCCATCCTAGCCTCAAATCACGCACAGAGTGGTACAGGTTTTGCTCAAGAATATCCCAGTATTTAGCACCATCCATCTTTCCCTCAACTCTGACCAGTTTCCCAGTCTCAACTGCTCAAAAACATCCCCACAGCATGATTCTGTCACCACCATGTTTCTCTGTGGGGATGGTGTTCTTTGGGTGATGTGATGTGTTGGGTTTGCGCCAGACATAGCGTTTTCTTTGATGGCCAAAAAGTTCAATTTTAGTCTCATCAGACCAGAGCACCTTCCTCCATACATTTTGGGAGTCTCCCACATGCCTTTTCTCAAACTCAAAACGTGTCATTTTGTTTTTGCTGAAAGTAATGGCTTTCTTCTGGCCACTCTGCCATAAAGCCCAACTCTATGGAGCGTACGGCTTATTGTCGTCCTATGTACAGATACTCCAGTCTCTGCTGTGGAACTCTGCAGCTCCTCCAGGGTTACCTTAGGTCTCTGTGCTGCCTCTCTGATTAATGCCCTCCTTGAGTTTTGGTGGGCTGCCGTCTCTTGGCAGGTTTGCTGTTGTGCCATGTTCTTTCCATTTGGTTATGATAGATTTGATGGTGCTCTTGGGGATCATCAAAGATTTGAATATTTTTTTATAACCTAACCCTGACTTGTACTTCTCAACAACATTGTCCCTTACTTGTTTGGAGAGTTCCTTGGTCTTCATGGCAGTGTTTGGTTAGTGGTGCCTCTTGCTTAGGTTTTGCAGCCTCTGGGTCCTTTCAAAAAAGGTGTGTATATGTAATGACAGATCATGTGACACTGTGATTGCACACAGGTGGACATCATTTCACTAAGTATGTGACTTCTGAATATAATTGGTTTCACCAGAGCTTTTTATGGGCTTCATAACAAAGGGGGTGAATACATACGCACATGCCAATTTTCTGTTTTCTATTTAAAAAAAATAGTTTTATGTACGGTATATATTTTTCTCATTTCAACTGGCAGATAAGGCCTCAGGGACCGGATTTTCAGAACCACTGCGGTACACAGAGTGTTTATGTTGTGCTCATCTCTTTACAGGGTTATGAAAGTGTTCATCTCACGCACAGCTCAGCGTGTCCCATACATGACAAGTGCACGCTTGTTGCGCATGTTGGGTGTTATCCTGATTCTCTGCATCTGGTTCCTGGCTGGTTGGACTCTGGGGACACTGGAGAACCTGCAGAGGGGTGTCCCTGTGGTCATCCGTACACAGACACGCGATGGGCTTGTTTTCTACACCTGTGACCACGACCGCTGGGACTACATGATGTCCCTTGGTAAGACCACCATTGTCACCTGACTTTTTTGTTTAAAGGGCCACGTTAGATTTGGAAAAAGGTCACCTTAGCATCTGTGCAAACATTACTTGCCTTCTCCAGTAAAAAACTTATTTTAATCAACCAATGGCTTACGTAGCTGCTAATGTCCTTGCAAACTTCACAAACATATGAAATGTTTCCTAAACTACAGTTGTACTTTAAAGGGACTGTCTATGCGCTTTTCATGTTAAATTTATTTTTTAGTTCACCATTAATTAACATAAAAAATACGGACACAGTAGCAAAATAAAGTTTAGTTAGAAAACATAATTTTAAAACATAGCTTACTTGAACCTATTGTGTTTTATGTGCGCATTTCTGTCAGTATTGGAAGCGAGCCACCGACAACTCTAGGTACGCAAACCCAGGGCACTGGGTAAGTGGTTAGGGGTTTCAGGTTATGGTTATAGAGTTAGGGGGTTAGTGTTAGAGGGTTAGGGTTAGGGGGGTTAGGATTAGGGGGTTACTGTTAGGGGGTTAGGGTTGGGAAGTGAGGTTTAGGGTTAGAAAGTGAGGTTTAGGGGGTTACGGGTTACGGTTAAGGGTTACGGTAAGGAAGTAATGTTTAGGAGGTTAGGGGGTTAGGGCTAGGAAGTGAGATTTAGGGAGTTAGGGTTAGAAAGTGAGGTTTAGGGGGTTAGGGGTTACGGTTAGGGGTTAGGGTAAGAAAGTTAGGATTAGGGGCTTAGGGTTAGAGGGTTAGGGGCTTGGAGTGTACTACCTATTTTTGACAGCTACTTGGAGACGCATGCATGGCTGCATCCCTAGAGGCGGTGGGGGCGAGTTTCCATGCAGAGATGCGCAAATAAAACAGGATAGATCCGGTTAGGGTTAGAGGGTTAAGGGCTTGGGGTGCTCTACCTATTTTTGACAGCTACATGGGGAGGCGAGCGCAGCCGCATCTTTAGAGTTGTCGTTGGCGCACTTCCATGAAATGCGCACATAAAACAGGATAGATCCGCTTGCTTCACTAATGGCTGCTGCTGGAGCCCTTCTCACCTCACTCATTGTCCTGAGCAATGCTGAAAGGAAGACAAATATTTATACTGAGATAACATGAAATCAGCAGACTTGGTAGGATTAGATCCTATAACCCCCTGCATCTCCAAAGTGAGTATTCTCCAGGTTACCGACCCTGCCAAATTAATCTTATTTCAGTTGAAATGTTGTTTTCTTTTCAACAGCTCTCAGTACAATGAGAGAGGTTGGGATTGGTACAGCAATGAGATAAACTGACTAATGTCTTGATTTGCTGCTGTTTGCACATGTATTTTTAATGTTAGGAAATGGTGAACTAAAAAAAAAGATTTAACATTGAACATGAAAAGCCGTTACAGTGTCCCTTTAACTTATTCATAGGTACAGGACAATGAGACGCAAATGGTGGTAGTGAAATATTATGAAACTCAATGTCAATGTGAAGGATGGCACAGTAATATAGAAAGACAAGTACACGCACTAGATCAAGGACTATGATTATCTAGTTCACCATGTGTTAGGTAAAGTTTACAAATTCAGAATAAAGCCATCTGTAAATAAAATAGTGTTAATGGTGTGTTGGGTCTGTTTCCACCTCCCTCCTGCCACATGGCTCAACATTGTTTTTGTGGAGGCCATTGAAATCATCATTCAGTAGATATGACTGATTACTCCCTACCCTTGTATTGTGTGCCTATGTGACCATGAGCCCGTGTGACTTCATCAGGGATATCAATGTTTTTTTAGCCTTATTTTCAGTACCATGGTTTATTTACAGTTGTATCAGATTAAATAGAGCTTAAAAGACCACTGTAGTTCCAGAAAAAAAAGACACTTGATGTATGCACCAAACTAACAAGATTAGCAGCTGTGTAAGACATTGACATAAACATTTTGGGGGGGTAAATCTGAATTTTTGAAGATAATATTTATAAGCAAAGGAATCCATTTTGTGTTTGTTACATTGTTCCTCAGAGCTGAATTATGTGGGCAGAGGCAACAACATTATTTTTTTATAAATAAAAGTTAGATGTATGACATTTTTCTTGCTTATTTATTCTCTGTCAGACATACATAGTCATTGTGTGTGGTCCTTTAAGTAAAATCTCCTAAATAATGAAACAGCAACCAGATAACTTCAATGGCTTCTACAGAAACAATGTGCGTCACGTGACAAGACGGAGGTGGAGACAGATCTAGCAGATCAGACAGGTCATTTTAAAGCCATTTTATTTATATTTAGTTTTATTGCTGAATTTATAAATTCACATTTTTAGAACTAAAAAGTGTGGAACTAGATACACTGGCCCTTAAAGGTAACCGTATGACTGGGATGTCATGGATGTATCACACAGACCAGGTGTAGGCAAGTTCGGTCCTGGAGAGTCACGCACACAGGCAAGACTATCACTTCTTCAGTCACCCTGATTGACTCACTTGTTCGCAGAAAGGAAATCCTCAAATCCAGGCCTGTGTATGCCCCTCCAGGACTGAAGCTGCTTACCCCTGACTAAGATTAATGTCAATTGGTGTCTTTTGTCTGTAGCCGAACTGCTCTTCCTAAGCTGGAGCAGCTTCTTATGTTATGGAGCCCGCAGCGTCCCCTCTGCCTTCCATGAGCCGCGTTACATGGGACTGGCCGCTCACAACGAGATGCTGGTGTCAGCCGCCTTCCACGTGCTCAGGTGAGGACGTCACTTAGAAAAGTTCTAGCAATTGCATTTTATTCCCCAAAACCCAGTATAATAGGTGATGTGAGCTGCTGAAGAACATTGAATGGAACTGCCACAGCTTAGAACTCGGCTGCCCTCGGATTTGCTCTAGAGCTGTCTTTTAATTTTTTTTTAGTGGAGCTTCCCCTTTAAAGGGGCTCAACTCACAAATACTGCACGGTCATGTAAAGCAGTCAGACTCAAGTGGAAAAACAGTAAAAACTTTTGGACCTTTCCTGTTTTCTGACCATCAGCAGCTGCAGCCGGCGGCCACTAGGTGCCACAGCCGAGATTTCAGTCAATTTCGGCCAAGATTTTAGTCAGTTTCCTGGTGTTAGGGTTTAGGATTGGGGTTTAGGGAACTGACAGAAGGAGGATTGCCTGGTCCTAGTTCCCTGGTGGTCCAGTGGTTAGGATTAGGTGCTTTTGTCATTTCGACCTGAGTTCATTTCCATCCAGGGAACTGAAGTCACACCATAATGAAACATTGCATGGTTGTGCGTGGTCTGTACTCGGATGGGAAACCACCTAGGAATCCCAGTAGCTGGATCTTGTGGCCTACTGGAGAAGGAACTGGCAACCCACTCCAGTATCTGCTATGAATACCAAATGGATCAGCATTGTGTGTTGCTGTCTATGAGGTCACGGATAGTCGGACACGACTTAACAATGCAAGCACGACTGGCAGATGATGAGCTTTACTCTAACAAGAAATTGATTAAATCTTGGCAGCGCCACCTAGTTGTTGATGGCTGTCACCGCTGCCGATCAGGAAACAGGAAAGATCAAAACTTTTACATTTGATGCTCTTTAGAATTATTTTAAATGCTGCAGTGTTAACTTTTAAGTACTTCAAAGCAAGTGTCTCATTACACTGATATTTTTTTCCAGTGTGGCTGGAACAGCAAATATATTAAGCTTTTTGGGTGAAAAAAATTGAAAGCTGTCAACTTTTTGTTTGAAAGGACCATAAATTACAAGCTCCCTCTAAATACTTTATCCTCTTCACTGTAATAATACATCCCATCTCTTTTTCTTTCTGTTTTTGGGTCTACCAAAGCAAAAATCTGAAATCTGTTTGTTATAGCAAATAGAATGCATGAGCGTTTGCAGGGAGCTTGTGATTTTTGGTTATTTCATAAACCTGTACAGATAAACAAATAGCAGGCAGTAGTGTGGAAGGACAGCAGGAGGATTAATGGGATATATAGCAAGCCTTGATGTTGACTGTAGCCATGAAAGTAAAAGTTGTTTGCTTCTGGGGTGGAAAGCTATGGCAAGCTTTGACAAGCTATGAAAATGTAAATATATATCACTATCAACAACGGTCAACATAGTTCGAACTATGGTATTCCCAGTAGTAACATACGGATGTGGGACTTGGACCATAAAGAAGTCTGAGCGCTGTAGAATTGACACCTTTTGGATTCTGGTGTTGGTGAAAACTACTTGGAGTCCCTTGGACTGCAAGAAGATCAAATAAATCAATACTACAGGAAATCAAGACAAAATGTTCACTGGAAGGTTTGATCATGAGGCGGAAGCTCAAATATTTTGGCCATATAATGAGGAGACAGGATTCCCTCAAGAATACTCTGATGCTGGGAAAGATTGAAGGCACATGAAGAAGGGGACGGCAGAGATCTGGTCATTGGAGCAATAAATATGAACTTAAAGAAGCTCGGCGGCAATGGCTGACAGATGTGCCTGGCATGCTGTGGTCAATAGGGTCACAGAGAGTTGGACACAACTGAACAACTAAACAACAACAACATAGCAAACCATACAAAACAGTGACATTTAAAAAAAATCTAAAACCTTTTTTTATAATTGTTTTCTGTGCTTTCATGATATAGAACAGTATTAATGCATTCAACATAGAAAACAAATACAATAAATCACAAAAAGTAACCTAACAAAGTTGACATTTGTGTAACAAAAAAATGGTTAACATTTATTATAATTTAAAAAAAGGAATTCAGAACATGCACATCTTTTCCAATCAACCAAATGGGAGAGTTTTATATGATTTTGCTATATCGCTAAATATCCAAATTACCCCGTTTGTGTTAGGACTTATGGTAAAATATCTGTTAGTGTCATCTCATTAATAAATGGTTCCCATGTATAAAAAAAACTATTCCAGGCTATTTTTCTATATCTCCCCTGACATCCAACTGTTCTAGGGCTAATTATTTGTTTATTACCTGTTTCAGTTTATTATATATATATATATATATATATATATATATATATATATATAAACTGTGGGTGAAGTCTAATGTAGTAAAATTTATTTATTTTCCACCCAAATTACAAAATTTGCTTTCTTATGAAGATTTCAGTCAAGCCTCTTGCACCAAAAATGATATATTTTTTGGACCAATGTTTCCTGTGTTGTTGCCACATCTATGGCTGGTTGGTGACTCTCTATCTCATCCACTCCAGGTTTGTGATGGTCCCCTCTCTGCATCCTGATTGGACGCTGCTGCTCTTCTTCATTCACACTCATGGGACGGTCACCATGACCCTCACCCTTCTATTTGTACCTAAGGTAATGGATACACATACTGTTTATCTGTGTGTATGTCTATAGGGGTTCCCTGGTGGTCCAGTGGTTAGGATTTGGTGCTTTCACCGCTGCGACTTGGGTTCGATTCTAGTCAGGGAATCAAGAGGTCACATCACCCTGAAGCCATGCAGGGTTGGGCCTGGTCAGTACTTGGATGGGAGTACACTGTGGCCCACTGTAGAAAAAACTGGAAAAACACACTCCAGTATCTCTGCCAAGTGGATCAGCATGGTGTGTGCAGTCCATGAGGTCACATAGAGTCAGACATGACTGTACAACACACACATATGTATATGTAGGCAATCTCACTCAACTCCATGATATTTTCCATCCTACTATAAGCCATGTTGTCAGTTCCTACATGCAGGTGGCCCCCCACGAGAGGAGATAGCTGCTGAAGTCTATGAGGATGAACTGGACCTGAGACGTTCCCGATCCAACCTCAACAGCAGCATTACCTCTGCCTGGAGCGAGCACAGCTTGGACCCCGACGATATCCGGGTAAGAACACAGCAAGAGGTTTCTCAATATTGACCTAAGACCTCCCCATTTCCTTTCTTTTTCTATGGAATCTAATTTTCAAGTTGGAGAGATTAATTCACAAAATAAAATATACTCAAGGAAACTTGTCACGGTCCAATGCAGGGATAGAGTTTAATTTGTTTATTTAATTATTATATAGCAACAAAATCTGTAGTTGACAAAAACTATTCAATGCAGCGTTTAAAACTTACATTGAACTTGCAGATATAGGTAAATATATCTCTCTATCAGATGACAAGCTTGTGGGAGAGGATCTGCCCAGGAAGCTGTCCTAATAAAAGTCTTTATCTGCCGCCTTTGCTCCAGTGTCCAGTGGTATTGCGCTTTTAGCAAATCTAATTGAAGGAGGTCAAATTATATCAAATAAACAGGCCAATCTAATGGGAATTTTAGGACATTATCCCCCCATCTCCTTGACACCTATAAGATGGCGGAGAGAAAGAGCTTTGTTAGAAACTGCGACAATAAATTGTAGCTGTAAGTTTTAAGTGCTACATTTATTATTTTCATTTAATATTTCATTATTTGCTAAAAAGTATCTAAACCATCAAATGAAACCCTATTGTATGAGTGCTATATTGGCCTTTTAGATATGGTTTACAATACAAGTACCCTGCACACGTGCTAGACATGTTACACATCTGGCCAAGCTCATTCCATGACACTTTGGTAATCTGCACATACCCCAACTCATGGAGTGCGCTCTCACAGAATAGATTCAAATAATAATATAAGATTTAATGACCGCCATTTGCAATTTAATTTGTTTATATGTGTATGTTTCATATCTGCAATATCTTGGCTGTGCCCCTATCCTGCAAAATCATCTATATCCCATGGAAATGTTTACCATCTAGAACAGTATGTCAGCCATGACCGCTGCCTACCAACAAATCACCATCTCCTCCTTATTAATAGTTTTAGTAGACCCTTTTTCACAATAACCCAGGACCAGTAGATATAATTGTTTTGTTTTTATTTCCCAACAGCAACAGTTCTAGTTTTGCAGCTTACATGTGACTTCATATACAGGTGACAGCCTAATCGCTATATGGACATTGTGGCCCCTCTCCTGCTCTGCTTAAGTAGTACTGGCCCCGCTATTTTTATTTAGATTATTTTGTTCATTCCCATAGAGAGAGAAAAAACTTACAGAATTTTGAAAGGATAGATCTATACGGGCTCATGTGGTCTAATTATTGGAATAAGCCAATAGAATTGTCCTTAAAGGACCACTGCACAATATGTATGTACTGGTTTTGGTCCTAAGTCCTACGGGTCGAAAGTCCTGTGTGCTTCAATTGGTCGCCTCGCAGTTACAGCCCAAGCCCTGCGTGCTTCAACTGCCCGCCTCGCTTTGTGAGGCTCGCAGCGCAATGAGCACCTTTGGCGCTCATTGCAGGCTAAGTCCCGCGTGATCAATGGCTTGCATCCCAAGGCTCGCAGTCGCGGCCCTACGGTTTGCAAAAGGGGCAGCCTAAGTCCTGCGTCAACTGCTCGCCTCGCTTTGCGAGGCTCGCAGTTGCGGCCTTATGGGCCACAAGTGCATTACCAACATCGTAAGCGTTCCGAACAGCCCCGCAGATCCACAACTATTATAGTAATATATATATATGTAAATATTTGCATTGTATTTAAGTCTGACTAATAACATAAACAGTGATACATATAGCTTTTAATCAGAAAAAAAAATGTCGATGCCTCTGCAGGACCCTATGTACATTGGTGAAAGTTATGTGTGTGAAAGGGACATTAACATTTATGAAGAGCTATGGTTGCATTGAATGATGCAAGCTGTCTGCTTCGAGGCCAGTGTGGGGGAATGAGTGTGGTGTCAATTTCCTTCTGATCCTATTATCAAACAACATATTTCTGCCTGTTCTCTCCTTCCCCACCTCTTCCCCCCATCCATTGAGAACTACAAACACACATCCCCATCATCCAGCTCTCAGGATGTAACAAACACAAAATGGATTCCTGTATTCATAAACATGGTCTCAAAAATTCAGATTTTCCCAGAAAATTGTTTTCCCGTGGCTACACAGCTGCTAATGTTGTTAGTTTGACAAACAAATAGTCTTTTAAATAGTCTCAAAAAGTAAGAGTCTTAATGTTCAAGTAATACAATCTGTATAAACAACTTTACATATCTTTGATGAAAAAAAAAATATCCTTTGTCATAAAACATAAAATATTCCTTCCCCATCTTTAGCTTCTTCAGTCTTTTTATTTTTACTGTGCAGCAATGAGGCAATCAGGGAAGTGCTAGTACATTCTGCCACCAAGCAGCAAAGATGGGAGGATCTCCAGTCTAGTGATAAGAGGGAACCATTCTATATTCAATGTAAATTGTCTCGCAAAAGGATCATTTTGAATGGCAATAAACTGAAAAGTTGTTTACACTAATCTTTATTATTGGAAAGTCATGAGAGCAACTTGCACTAAGGACCAGATTACAGTACATGGGAATACAAACAGAATTATGTAAATGTAATTATAGTTGGTAATGGGCAGAATATTTATTTATTTATTGCAATTATTCTGTAGTTTTTTTTTAAGCATTAACTATACAGCTTACTGTTTAAAGTGGGCTAATGACACTACCCCCTTCTTGTTTGCTCCCATGCCATGGTGAATGGGCATGTGTGTTTCAATGAAGCTGTGAGCTATACCGTGTAGGCTCACCAATGATGGGCAGGTCATGGCAGAGAGGTCAGACAAATAGCAGTCCACTGGAGAAGGAACTGGCAACACACTCCAGTATATTTACCATGAAAGCCTTATGGATAAACACAACCAGACACAAGATGTGCCTGGTGTGCTGTGGTTCATAGGATCACAGAGAGTGGGACACGACTGAATGACTACACTACAGTGAAATTTGCCCAAACGGTTACAAATTATAGCAAACTTACAATTTCTGGCCTCAGAGATTAAATTCAGTCTCCCTTGTGTTAAAGAACCATTATAGTCCCATATTTTCCTATATGGTCTGAATAACTACACTTGATTGTGCGTAAAAGTTTTAGAAAAAGCAACTTTTAAAAATATATATATGTAATTATTATTATTACTGTGAGATTCTGTTTCCTTTACTGAGCTGCTTCTTTCTCCTGCTGTCTCAGGAGGGTATGCTTTTCTAAATAAACACATTTTCCATAACTCTTATTAGGCACTGACCTTCTTAGCTGCGAGTCACCTTGCATTTGTGTAAGCAGATGAGCAGAAATCAAAATGATAGATTCCACTGCTGCTTTTAAGGTATTACGGTAAGACATATTGTAATACAGGTCATTTTCAATCTGAATGTAATTTCAACTACTGAGAGTAATAAATTAAAGCCACATCTGGTGCCGAAATCATTTTAAATATTTTATTCACTTTTTGTTGTTTATTTGTTCTCCTGTAGATATATTCCATTTTCAGTGTCTCTGCCTGTTTCATTATCGCTCCAACAGATTAATTGAGGGGCTGCCACTACCGTTTTTCTATAAATTATAAATAGATAAAAAGCTTTTTGAAAGAGTACTTATATGTTGTTTGCAAAGCATACTCAGAACTATACATTGCATCAGGTTATGATATCTGCGTAGGGAGGAAAATGAAACAGACAGAGACACTGAAAAGGACATGAGTAATATAATAGTGAGTAAATGTGAGGTGTTCATTTCTTTACCATTGATACTCTAATTTACATTCAGATTGAACAGAGCTTTTATTACAGTGTTCTTTAAGGATATTTTTTTACTTTCTTAAAACATTTTGCCCATTATCCAGTGTAGTTCTTCAAGACAATACGCATTACACTACAGTGGTCCTTTAATAGTAATGGTAGTGCGCCACTGACCACCAATCGCGCAGGTAGAGTTCCCTTGTGTTTCGATTTTTACATCTTTCCGTATAGCTCATACTTGATTTATGTGATGGTGAATCTTACGCCTCTGTTCCCTCTCACAGGAGGAGCTGAAGAAGCTTTATGCCCAGCTTGAGGTCCACAAGACAAAGAAGATGACCGTCAACAACCCTCACCTACAGAAGAAGCGCAGCTCTCGCCGAGGCCTAGGCCGCTCTATCATGCGGCGTATCACAGAGACTTCAGATTCCATGACAAGGCAATGTGGGCGAGAGGAGCGTGAAGGATCCCCAGGGTCTAGCGGAGGCCAGAGGCGTAGGCAAGAGAGTGGTAGTGTGAAATTACGAGAGGAATCCCTACGGCAGAGAGTGCTTTCACTGCGCAAGTCCCACAGCACATATGATCATATGCAAGAGACCCGAGATGCTGGAGCATCCTCGCCAAGACTGGAGAGCTCATCCCGGGATGCCTCCCTGAGAGACTCCTTGATGAGGCGAAACCTGGCCAGAAATGTGTCCTTCCGTTCTCGTGGAGACTCTTTCCGCCAGGCACCACTGGTCTGCAAATCCCTCAGTGCCCACAACCTCCTGGCAGACAAAAAGCCACTGAACATGCGTCCTGGCGTTCTACAGAAATCTCACAGCATGATGGGCAGTTCCCAGGGTAAGGGTCCCCTAACAGGAGACACTGATACCCCTACAGAAAGAACCATGGAGGGGAGTCGTAACCCTCTGTTGGGTGGCAGCTTTGATAAGGCTGAGGTGTGTCCTTGGGAATTACAGGATCTGCCCACACCCTCAGAAAGCAGAGCTCAGAAACATGTGACCTATGCCCCTGGAAAGTGCAGTAGCATGGATACCTCCCATGAATCAGGAAAACCACATGTTACCCGTGGGAAGAAGGGAGAGCTAAAGCATCAGAGCCTGGGGAGTGGTGATGAGCCTAGGAGTCCCAGTGAGGAAGGGCCTAGGGTTGGATGGTCATGGGGAGGGAAGCAGCAGGATGCTGGGGATCCATCCCCTATCAGAGTAAGACCTGGAGCAGCCCAGGTAGTTCCTAGGGATATAGAGGAGACAGTAGACAAAGAACCAAGTCCAGGTAGAACATCAAAGACCCCTGAGCATGGGGAGACCACACGACCGCTCCACAAGAGCACTCTGAAGGGATTGGTGTTGGCAATGAGAGCGTTTAAGGGTACAGTGGCAGTGAGAGAGCAGAGAGAGAAAGAAAGACAGCCTGTGGAAGGGGAAGGGGCAATTGCGAACGACCGTTTAGCTGAAATTTGTCCATGGGAGTCAGAAACCAGCATTCCTGAGAGTAAAAAGCAAGACATAAAGGGACTTAAGAGTATCTCCCCTCAGCGTGAAGCACATGTAATTATCAAGAGTCAGGAACCTTCTCCTCTGAAAATGAGTAAGCAGACACCTCCGGCGAGCAGGCTGGAGAGGATGAGTCAGCTAAGGGAAGCAGTCTGCCCCTGGGAGAGCATGGAAGGTCCACGGGAGGGTCCACAGAAATCAGACAGTGTGGAAAGCAAGAGGAGTGAGATCTGCCCTTGGGAAAGCACAGACAGTGAGGGTCCCGGGGGCCCGTTTAGCCAATCAGGAAGCAATTTGTCCTTTCACAGTCCCACAACAGAGGAAAGAAGGGATCAGAAAGGAGGTACATGGGATGGAGGGGAAAAGAATGCAAGAGCAGAAATATGTCCATGGGAAGTGAAGGAAGAGAGGGGCTTACGAGCAGAGATCTGCCCATGGGAAGGTGGAGAGAGTGATAACTTAAGGCAGGATATCTGTCCCTGGGAAAAGAAGGAAGTAGGGACTCTGAGAGCAGACATCTGCCCTTGGGAGTCCAACAAGGTGGAGGAGGTGGATTCAGGAGGTCTGAGTAGTCTGAGCTTGACTAAGAAGCTGGAGGAACTGGGGCGTCAGCGAGACTCAGTGTGCCCCTGGGAGAGTGAGGAGTCGGGGGGCTCCCCTGGGCCCCTTAGCCAGTCACAGAGCAAAACTTTTGATGGAGGTCCAGTTTTGTCCAAGACATCAGATAGCTTAGATCTAGAAGCCCGTAGGGGGGAGATCTGCCCATGGGAGAGCCTGGACTCAGAGGGCACCCCAGCAAACCTCAGCCAGTCCCAAAGCCATAGCTGGGACCCTGAGGGCAAAGGCCAGGGGACTGCAGGAGCCTGGGATCTGCCCCTCTGTAGTAAGGCACCCCGGGAACAACTGCACAGGTCACACAGTAAGCAGGGGTCACTACGAAGTTTGTCAAGTGATGATCCCCAACCTCTATCAAAGGTTATGAGCAAGAGTGAGGGCCACATGTGTGACCCACAACCCTCACCTGTACCAACACAGCATGGTCGGCGCTGGCACCACTCTCTGCGAGAGCAGAGCAGGAGCCATGTTGTTGAGCTGGAGGGGAACGTCACTCCCCTGCAGGAAACAAGTACACAGGATGTGGCAGCATCAGGTGGTGCAGACCCTTGCAGACTGGCAGAGATCTGTCCTTGGGAGGCGCAAGAAGAGCTTCCGAAAGACACAGAGGCCCAAGCCCCCAGCAAGAGCCAAGAGATCTGTCCATGGGACTTCCAGTGATCAACAGCAGAAGACCTCCATGAAAAAAATTGAGTTGCACTACTGGTGTTAAAGGGGCGCAGATGCAGAGAATGAGCTACACCTCATTCTGCAGTATTTAAAGTTACCTTCCTCAATACTATGAACCAAGCACTTTCGGGCCCACCTACATTGGCCTTCTTAAAAAATGACTAAAGAAATAGAGATCAAAGTGGTGAGGGCAAAGCAAGGGTTAAGGGAATAACCCCCCAAAACAAGGTCTCAGCTCCATTCCTTAAGGGCCGTAATCACTCCATATTTTAAAGAGTAGAGGTGACTCAATCAGTGGGTCAATAAGTTTGATTAATGTTTCTGCTTTCATAGAAGAATATTTTGAAATTCAGCTGTAGCTCGGACCCTCAAGCGCTGGAGTTGGACAAGCCTGACTTATAAGGTAACAGAAATGTGTAAGCTGAATAAATTATTGTACATGTTTAAAAAAAATGACTTTAACATTAATATGGATATGATGTCCACCACATTTCCAATAAGGGTTTCTCTGAGGGTTGAGCGATCTTTGTTTATCTTATCTTTCAAGTAGTCTTATCTAAATATCATTACACTATACCCACCAAACAGGTCATGATTTTGGTTTGACACTGCTTCAAAACAGATTAGGCAATTAGATTCTATTGAAAGCTAGTTGCTCCTGTGTTCACTCAGTGTTAAACCAATATCATGGCCTGTCAGGTTTCATCTTCTCCTGGATACAATCAATGTTAGATACAGTTCCACTTGTAAGTTGAGATAAACAACTTTGGGCGGAGGTAGGTTCATATTTACAAAACAACATGATCAAATCCCATTTAAAGAGACAACTTATAAAAGTTGAACTCAATTTCCACAATGCCCCTTTGTTATAGTTCAGGACTATCCATCTCCAGTGCTCGAGGGTTGATATGAGGTTGGATTTCTTGTACAGGTGGAGAAATAAGTTATCAATTTATTTCCCTGTACTCACTCATGAATAGCTTAAGATTCTAGCATAGCTCCAGCACTTGAGCTTTACAAGTCTATTCTAAATTCTTAAGAGGCTGTTCAGGTCATTAAAGTGATTCTACATACCAATAAGAAGATGCTAAGACTCCAAGTTAATATAGCACATCAGTGACACAAAAGAAGTTAAAAATCAGCAAAATACCCGTTGCCAGCAAGAATTCAACCACTCCAAGCCACCATGATCCTGGATGTTTTACACTTATTCAGTGGTTATCCAGTAAGACGCAGCTACCGCATCAGCTGTGACTTAATACTATGTGCTATATGACATAAAAACAGCAAATGGGCTGTCTTGGTGTACACTAGCAGCCATACATGTTGGTAAGGACGTTTAGATTTGTTTTATATCAGTGTGACTCTACATGTGCATCCAAAAGCAATGTTAATTAATGCAGGTTATTTAAAAATATAAATATTTATATTATATTAATATTTTAACTAGATTAATGAAGTAATTTAATCTTTAATGTAATTATGAAATAAAATGTACACTTACTTCTAAGAAGCACCCCCAGAATAACAGATTGTCACCATCCCCACCTGCTCTTCTTTCTTATGAGAGTGCCATGTTTCACAGCTGTGACATAAAACCATGCCCACAGAATGACCTCCACACTACCAGTCCCTCAACAAGCAATGGCATGCTGTGTCCGAGCAGCATGAGGCACTGGCGGCGTGGGTCTGTCTCCCTTTAGATCACAGCTGCGCAAGATGCCAATTCCCATGAGAGAAACGGGTAAGGATAGTGCGAATCTCTTACTCTAGGGGCTTCTAAGAAGTAAATGAAGTAAGATTTTTATATCATAATTACATTGAGCAGAATAACACTAGTTAATTAACCTAGTTAAAACATTTATTTAAAGAGTCCCTTTAAAAGTTAGGAAGTTTCTTGGAAGAGGGCGCAGGGTTAGAACTGTTCCAGCACATTAAAAAATTGCAGTTATAATGGGAAGTATTGCAAAAGACACCCATAAGGAGAGCCTAGGAGACATTCCACCGTCCCACTTGGGAAGATAAAGGGCTAAATGAAAATAATTGCATTATATCAGTGATCTGCAACCTAGAAATCTTGCATATGACCCTGTAACATAGACAATAATGAGGTCTGTGCTCAGCCAATCAGGGCCTGTACAGAGGTATTGAGTGCATTGCTAATTATTTCTGTTATGAGGCTGGTACAGGAGGGTTGTACACAGATCAGTATATGAGTGTTTCCCTTCTGTGCATGAGTTAGTGATAAAGACCAAGGCAGTGACTGACTTTACCTGTATGCAGAAGGAAAAAATCCTGAAAACCTGGTGCATGTCTCCAGGAACAACCTTAGCTATTCATGTAAATTTACTACATTACAGATCACTCCTTTTTCATGCCAAAAATGTAATACAGAAGAGATTGCTCTATCATCTGTACTAATGGATAGAGTCTGTTTTTGCAAGCTGACAAAGTATAACTGATGTTGGTATCTTACATTTCCTAGGCCTGTTTCTATTTAGGCCGCCATGTCTCACTTTGCATAGAGTTTCAATGTACATATACAGCAACATAGATCTAGAAACTCCCTGTCGCACGTGGATACTTTCAGGTGTGTTCATAAAACAGATGCATTTGATAGATTTCTATCATTGATGTAACTTGAAACTTAATGCAGAGGGACACATCAGCCTGGATCACAGAATACTTGTGAGTTATCCAAGACCAGGTGATGGCGGCTCAGGAAATGTAAGATACCTGTATGATTTTACATTGGAAATTATAAAGCACCACTGCCATCTGTCTGTTGAGCAACCAAACTTGGTAATAGGCAAAAGGTTATTAGCAAGCAACAAAAATAAACACAACCTATATTTGTAAGTATTTTTTAATTTTGGGGTTCCATTTTAATTTTTGGATCTGATTCTGGCAGATAATTGTTCAGGAGATCTTTCCATTAGTCCTGTTGAAAGCATTGGCAGTTTTCAATGCCACGTTCCATTTATACAGACAGAAGCTTCCTCATCTGCATTTAAAGTCTCCTCCCAACTCAGGAAGTAGATCAGGAAAATAAGCGTACTTGCATATAAAAGGTAATAAATTAAAGGCTGTATTCTCATCGTGCCAAGTTTCAAGTGGAGGTCTTTAAGCTCCCTGCCGGTCTGGCCGTGTCAGTGCCCCTGAGTGTTAAAGTGGTACACTCGGGGGTGCCAGACCGCCTTGGTCATGCAGAAGGGGACCTGGGAGATGGATGCATGTGATCCCAAGTGTTAGGTACTGAACATTAACCCAGAGCCACGCTCAGGATTACCTCGAAGGCGGTTAAATGAGGACATTGTACATGTATAACCACAGTTGTCCTTTAAGAAGCCAAAGTGTCATGCATTTCATAGAACATAAAGTACATAGATATGGAGTTCAGACATCCATAAGGCTCATTGTCTCGGTGTGCTGTAACTTATAAGTACAGAGAAGGAACAATATCATAGCGTCTATATAGAAGGTTCATGGCTTGTACTAGGTATATAATTCACCTATGTATGTATTTATGTACTTTATTTTAGTTTACTGCCAATGATCACACAAATAGTCCCTGTATGGGTCTGCTCACTGCAGCCTATGCAGACTCTGTAGTGCTAGATGTGCAGTGTAGTGTCTTAGCCTATTAGTGACCACATCTCAGCAGCATCTTGCTGAGAGCCGATCACGGATTTGTTAGAATGTGACACAGCTCAGCAAGTACTGCAGTCTGTGTCTTCATGAGCTGCAGAGGGCAGACACAAGCAGGTACTGATGGCATGATTTGAGGCAGTATAAGCAGAGCTTATAACCACTTCTTAATCATATAATGTTCATAAAAGTAAATAGATACACCAGATTATGGATAATCCATATCCATTTAATGTATTTTTTTCTACACTCTAGATCAATTGTTTCTCATACAGAATTATTTGTGTCATGTATAAAACCCAATAGGGTTCCCTGGTGGTCTAGTGCAGGGGTCTCCAAACTCAGTACTGGATGGCCGTACCCAGGCCTGGATTTGTGGATATCCTTGCTGCAAGCAGGTGAGACTATTGCTTCTTCAGTCATCCTGATTGACTCACCTGTGCACAGAAAGGAAATCCTTAAACCTAGGCCTGGGTGCGGCCCTCCAAGACCGAGTTTGGAGACCCCTGGTCTAGTGGTTAGGATTTGGTGCTTTCACTGCTGCAACATGGGTTTGATTCCAGTTAGGGAACCAAGAGGGCACACCACACCGCCGCTGAGCAGGGTTGGGCCTGGATGGGAGACCACCTAGAAATACCAGGAGCTGTATGCTGTGGCCCACTGGAGAAGGAACTGGCAACCCACTCAGTATATCTGCCATGAATACCAAGTGGATCAGCATGACATGGACATAAATATGTGCCTGGTGTGTTATTGTTCAAGACGTCACGGAGAGTCAGACATGACTGAATGACGCAAACAATAAAACCTAATAGACATTTTTGGACTACAACTGCCATTTAAATCAGCTTGCAAAAAAATTGCCTTTATCGAATTAGTATGTACTTTTAAAAATATATACACCTAATGTCACTTTAAATATAATGTAACAGAGACAAAAATGTGGGGTGCTGCACATTGGGGTACAGGCAGATGTTTTTATGAATAAGGTGGGGGTCCCATACGAGGGTAAGCAGGGTGTATAGGAGAGAGTGCATGACAGTGGCTGTAGAGTGTCAGCTCTTCTTTCTGAACTATCTATAACTGAACTGAGCCTTTGTCTGTACCTGAAGCTCATATAACAATAATAAAGGATCCCTCTGTTTTCAGCACTGACTCCGATGTCTTTCTATGTGTAGCAACAACTTATCTAGAAATGCAGATCTGACGCAAACAAAAAACATAATGTAACACTTTATCAGCAAATAATACCAAAAAATAAACCTTTCATCATGCTACATTTTCATCTAATTTTGCACTTACTTGAATAAATTACAATTTAAGTGCAGATATGTTCAATAATAATCACTAATATAGTAGTTGTGCGTGTAACGCTTGCGTGCATTGCGAGCCTCGCATTGCACGGTGAAGGGAGGGAGAGGGCGAGAGAGAGAGACGAAGGGAGAGAGAATTGCAAGTTACGCACGCGCACTGTGTATTGCAAAGCTTGTATTGCGTCGCAAATGGGAGAGAAAAGGAGAGGAAGGAAGAGACAAAGAGGGAAAGTGGGAGAAGGAAGGAGGGGGAGACAGCGTGAGAAGGAGAGGGAGGGAGAGAGGAGGAAAAGGGGAGAGCGAGAGAAGGAGGGAGGGAGAGCGAGCGCGAGAGAAGGAAGGAGGGAGAGAGCGAGAGAAGGAGGGAGAGAAGAAGGGAGGGAGAGCGAGCGAGAGAAGGAGGAAGGGAGAGGGAGAGGAGGGAGAGAAGGAGGGAGGGAGAGAGAGAAGGAGGGAGGGAGAGCGAGAGAAGGAGGGAGAGTGAGAGAAGGAAGGAGGGAGAAAGCACGAGAGGAGGAGGGAGAGAGAGGAGGGAGGGAGAGCAAGGAGAGTGAGAGAGCGCACAGAGAAAGAGACTGGGTACACAGAAAGAGGGCACACAAATAGACAGACTATTATACCGTCATTTCTGATGGTGAAGTGACTAGTAATATAATTTATATAACAAGAGTGAAGCAACCGTGAATGTCCAATAATTTAGTAATATAGTGTGTCTGTGTCAGACTCTCCTCACCCTTCTTTATCCTTGAAAACCACCTGATAAGGTCCCAGGGATCGGATAAAATCCTAGGAACGGCTGTTAAACACACATTTGTACATGTTTTACTCTACTACATTTTCAGAATTCATCCAAAGGGACATCAAATGCATAAATGTAAGAACAACAATAATACAGACTCATTATTTATATCTGAAATATGGTGAACACCATCTAAAAATAATAATGGGTTGATAAATGAAATAATCACGGTTTCAGAAAAATATAAGTAACATTAGCTGCTCTGTAAACTATGAGATTAAAAGTATTACTAGAAAAAAAAATCTTAATTTTCACACTCTGCTTGTGTATGGTCATTGTTATCTGCCTACACCAGCACTTGCTGGCTTGGCACCTGAGGAGGTGTGATTTCTATTGATGATTGGAAGCGGTAACATTTGTTTTTTGCCTAATTATGCTCATTGCCAGGCCCAATTTTAGAGTTGTCCATTATACAAGAGCGTATGGCGTACTCATTTGATTCGTAAACCTTCTACGTATTTTTGTTATGCTCCATTTTTGTTATCCTCCTAAAAACAATTGTCATATAACTTCATTTATGTCTGGGAAGCCTCCAGAGTAAGGTTCTCACTTTCTTTGTTGTAGTTCCCTCTCATAGAGTCTGCAAAGTGTCACATATGTGACTAAGGCCATGACCACAGGGCAGGAACATGGCACCCTAAATGAGAGAGAACAGAAAGAAAGGAGAGGTTCCAGAAGTGGTGAATATGGGTTTCTTGGAAGCTAGTGAAGTATTGTTTTTATATGACAACTTCATTGAGATGTAGAACATTAATTAAGTCAGATGAAACATTTCTATAAAAGTGTAGCTTAAAAACTTCTAAAATTAATGTTCCCTTTATTTTATTGAGCCATATTACTTTATTTTAGTTTGCTTCTGGATGATATATTATAAAACCATTAATCTTTTAGGCAAGAAAATGTCCAGAATTAACATATTCATTACTCATCATATCATCTCTCCATGAAAAAAATTACAATAATTGGTTGGCAAAGATTATATTTGTCATAATATATCCAACCACATTTACTTTTTCATATTTTTAATAGTCTATGGTTTTGGTAATTAAATCTGTGTTTTAAGCCATTCCAAGAACAAAAAGGATAGGTCTCAAGTACGAATGTTAGTCCTGCCAGGTGAGTGACACATGATGTCCTTGGCAAAACCACAGCCAAAAGTCCTGGATACTGTGATGGGAAAGTGCTCTGCAGTCCGAAGAGGAACAAGATGACAGAGTCTGTAACTATACACAAGGTGGACGATGTGGTTCAGAAGACTTGTAGCCTGAGGTGGGAGATAGTCTATTATTTGTACCACTGTTTGGGCTGAGTCTCTGTGACAGCCAGAGTCATTTCAGAAAGCTCCTGATTCGGGGTCAGGGTTGGACCTGGTAGCATCACCGTCTGCAACATAAAACATAATGAGTAACTCATGGAAAGCAAACACAAGGTGCAGGGCCAACAAATAACAAGCAGTAAATACCCCTTATTTTGTAAAAACCAATGTAAACAGTTACCAAATTTAAAATGGCAATGGAGTGCATTTTAAGTTAACAAGCATTCAGATACTCTTAACTATTTAAGCACTAAATAACTTGCCTAGTTTGTTACTCCTTCATAGTTGTTGGCAGTGGAAGCTGCCATTTTGCATTAGATTTTTCTCACTGACACTCAGAATGCTGAGTTGATTGGATCACAGGATTAAGAGCCGGTCAAACGGCGTTCAGCTACCTTCATGGGTCTGGGTCCTTTAGCCGCTCACATCACATGTATTTGTAGCAATACAAGGCAAGTACTGAAACATTTACACCTTTGTATAAGAGTGACTTGTGTTTAAGTAACCCTTTAAAGTTAACCATTCAGTCCATCACTGAGATCAGTTATATGAGAGAGATATAACTGGAGGGGGATTTTTTTTGTTTTTTTAAAGGTCTCCTTTTTCTTTGGTATTTGATCTCAATCACCGAGTGCCACAGAGGATCTGAGCATGTGTGGCTGCTCACCGGTCTAAATCATTTAAAGAACATGAAGAGAAAATCCTTTCCACAGAATTACAGCCAATAAAACGTGAATGTCCTACATTATTATTAAAAAAGTAATTGTAAAAAAATATTATTTTGTTGTATATTTTAAAGTGTAAAACCCAGCTAGGATGGCATTACCAGGATAATGCGGATGCATATGCCAGCCCTCTTCGTCCCACAATTACCTTGATGATGGGTTCTTTGGGTGGTGCCCAGGCAGGTACAATCTTGCCGTGCATTCTCCATGACCCGTAGGGATTCACCATATGACGTTCAAACACCACGTACTCTAGAACGTCCCGCGGCTCATCCTTCCCACACATCACCCGGCCAAATCGGTCATAGATCACCAGGGACTGGACAGAAAAATGTGGAAGATACGGAAAGTGAGGTCATTTGTAGGAAACAGAGGGAACAAGAAGGGAAAACAGTTGGTAATAAATTGCAAACGAGAAACAGGAAGAGTAAAGATGAGGAGAGGATACAAATTGATATAAGGAAGGGAGCAAGAAGGGGAGTTAGATAGATGATGATTGTGGGGGACAGGTGGATTGCCCGGAGGGGAGATTGATGGTGATGTCAACCAGCCCAGAGGGATGGATTATGCCAAGCTTTTCAGGCAGATAGAACTCAAAGTCTAGGTGGGTCTTTTGTTCTGATTTTCTGTCAAACCTATGTTTCTATCATTGGATGAAACAGAGGGCCCAGAGATGAAAGGGATGAAAGCAAATGGATGAGTCTTATGTGCAAATAAAGGAATCATTGGGAGAAGGGATACGCAGCCTGCAAGTGTCTAAGTGATTGGCTGTCTCTGGGGTAAGAAGAATGAAGTAGATGGTTGACCCTGCAGCTATAGGGTGACAGTGATGCGAGCCCTGTGATGTAGTGTTGCTTTTCACCTGCTTGCTATGCATACGAACTGTGACCTGCCCATACAGGTTCCCTTTTGTGACCATCTCTGGGCAGCGAACTTGTACTACGCGAGGAGGCTCCAATGACTCCACGTATTTCCATCGTATTGTCCGATACCTATTCCCTCGCACCATCTCCTGCATGAACAAAAAAAATAGTAGAAAGGTCATAGAGTGCAAGTGTGCAGGCACTGGTCACAAGTGAGTCAGAGCTACTTACAGGATAACACCGCTCAGTTATCAAAGTGTGCAGCTTGTGGCGATCAAACCTGCAACAGAAAACAGTGGGTAGTAGTAAAAAAATGAAGTGTTTCTGGAACATCAGCAAAAGATGGAATGGAAAAGCTGTACAAGGTAATATACCATAAATATGCTTTGTTTTTCTAAAATGCATACATAGGGAGAAAGTTCAGGAGGGTTTGTTAGATAACTGGATAAGATTGAAACTGACACCACATCTCTTTCCCCTCACATGCCCAGAAGCAGGCATGTTGCATCAACAGATGGAACCACAGCTCTCCAGAAATGAAATTGCCCTCTCACACATACAACTCCCATCTATGTAGCATGCATTCCCCAAACGTCCTGCACAGACATCAACATTTATTTTTCTCTAATTAAAAACTTGCTCGATGACTTTATCCCTCTGTATTTATGATCTTAGATTCAGAGTTTTCAAATGTATGTTTTTCCTTGTATAGTGGTCTTTTAGAAGAGTTAACCATCAGGAAGCAGGTAAAATTAACAGCGGTCAACAGGGAGCAGGGGGGAGTTAACTGCAGCCGGCAATAGGGAGCAGGGGGGAGTTAACTGCAGCCGGCAATAGGGAGCAGGGGGGAGTTAACTGCAGCCGGCAATAGGGAGCAGGGGGGAGTTAACTGCAGCCGGCAATAGGGAGCAGGGGGGAGTTAACTCCAGCCGGCAATAGGAAGCAAGAGAATTTACAGCGGCGGGCAATGGGGAGCAGGGAAATTAACAGCACCGGTCCATAAGGAGCATGGGATTTAATAGATGAAGTAACAGCCAGATATTTATGACAGACACACAGAGTGGGGAAATGAATGGCAGCTACACAAAGGCAATGAGAGAATAAATAGCGGGGTACATAGAAAAGAAATGTGTGAAGGGTGGGATTCCTAGCAATAATACATTGGGGCACTCACTGTGTCAGACACTCATGGGCGGCAATGAATATTTCCAGTGCTTTCTCTGGGAACGTCTTCGTTCTGAATTCACTGTCATATTCCTTAACCTTCCGGATTCTGTAAGCAGAGAAATGACATTGTATCAGTATGACTAGCTGGTGCTAAAGCCTATGCACAGGGGGCCAGTTATAGGTTTTCGGGGGTCCAACACAAAATATTCACTGGAAAACAGAGGGGTTTTGCAGAACCCAACTCTTTTAATCACTTTTCATAAACAAAAAATGCACAAAAGACAAATAACAAATAAATCACAGATTAGGACACAGAGTATACATTTTTCTCCCTGTTGTAAAGCTTTATTACACATTTTTAAATGACCCTGTGTAAAATATTTTACTGTATTCAGCATTATTGAAAATACTGGTGCACTATAAATAATGAATAATAATGATTCCATCTCATATGGGGGAGAGTGCAGTCCTCCATGAATCCTATTCCCTTTCTATAAAAAACAAAAAACAGAACTTCTTAATTTCCACTTAGCATCAGGACAGAATCCATTGTCCTTGTACTTTTCTTTTATCTTAAATGGTCTTGGCTTTTGTACTTTGCTGAACCACATGCTTTGTTTAAAGGGCCAGTGTAATGCAAGAAATTTGAGAATGCATTTGAAAGATCACTTTTAAATATTCCAAAAAGTTTTTTGTATTTTTTGTATGAGAAACAATTGATCTATAGGGTAGAAAAATAACAATAAATATAAACAGTGTGGGATTGCTTTCTTTGTTTGTCCTGATATTTTAGAGGAGCAATGAGCCTTATAAATGTCTGAACGGCAATGTTTTAATGCAAATCAGATAGGAAAATACAATTAACATTGTCGCTGTGAGTCCTTGTTTTCACTTCATTTTATCTCACACTGGTAAGATACAGGTGGGTCAAATACAGTGTTTTTCATCTACTGGTCTTTTGTTTTCGTGTTCATTTTCTTCAACTAACATTTATTTTCCATTTAATGTATAAAACATGCTCTTAAAAATGCACGACAGAAAGCTTAGGACTGCAGTGGTCCCTTTTACATCAGCCCTTTTTCCACTCTTTCCTAACAACTGAAATATCCTATATCAGGAAAGTCTAAAGTGATAACAGATTGCACAGTTGGCATCATATATAATTGGGTTTGGTTTTTGCATGCAATGTGTTGAATCACATTTAGTAGTTGACAATCCTTGATTTGTTGTTACGCTTGCGGGCCTTGCAAAGCAAGCCGTTTGTGGCCCAGAGGGCCGCAACTGCTAATCTCGCGAAGCGAGGCTAGCTGTTAAGGCATAGAAGCCTTCCAAGTTCAGAAGACTTGGACCCTTGGTGCTCATTGCCCTGCGAGCCTCGCAAAGCGAGGCGAGGCGAGCAGTTGAGACATGGAAACACGCGGGACTTAAGCTGCAAGCAGTTGAGGAACGCTGGAAGCAGTTGAGGAACGCATTGTATGGTCTTCATATTTCTACAAACCTTCATAATTTACTTAATATTAACTTGCTTGTTGCACTGCACTCTATTTTACTATATTTTTCTAAAATTGTGCTGCAAGAAATATTTGCATTTTATAAATAAAGAGTAGCACTATTAGTAACAATGATAATAATATTATTATTATTATTATTATTATTATTATTATTAAAAGCGAGCTAGAAATAGGGAACCAAGAAGTTTTGGGGGAAGGCAAAGAGCAGAGTTGTTCCATGGAATGAAGAGTGAATACAGGAACAATGACAAGAGGTCTGTGTCAATTAATTACAAGAATTTCCTTCTATTTTAGTAGGAGATCAGTGGATATTATTATTATAAAACTGGAAAAGGCTATTGTTTACTCCATGCTCTGTGGGTCTCGAGGGAAGGAAGTGCCCACTGTCTATGTAGTTAGATTCTCAGGGAATAGCCCAAAAGGGGATTCCTAGGAGCTGCATTGGGCAGTACCAAATGGAGCTACATGCAGAGCTCCTGACTTGTTTGCATTGTCCAAGTCTAAGGTATGTTTTACTGTACAGATAATGTGTGTCTCATATATATATATATATATATATATATATATATATATATATATATATATATATATATATATACACACTAGCGACTTGCCCGTCAAAAATGACAGCAATGAAATTGTGAGCTAAGGGTGTTTGGTGTATATAATGTGGCTGATGTAGCGTCGTTCGTTTTCTATGTTGTGCGAGTTTTTCGTAATATTCGTAGCTGTTTGGTGGCGTTTTGCGTGTTTAGGGACCTTTAGCCTCGTTTTCGTTTTGTTCGGCGGCCATTTTTTCTCTCGCTTAGGTGATTTTCGGGTCTCTAAACTCCAAAATTTGTGGTTAAATTGCAGTGTAACGTCACTTGCAGAGGTCCTGCGTGCCCCCCCCACCCCCTGCTGTGAGTAACCTTTTTATGTGTTTGTTGTTTGTATTTGTTGTGTTTGTAATGTTTTTGGGGTTGCGCGGGTTGCGTCCTTGTTTTGTAATCTTGTAGGTGTTTTTCGGCAAATCCGTAGGTGTCTGGTGGTGTTTTGCGTCTTTAGACTGCTGTAGCCTCGTTTTAGTTTTTTTCGGCGGCCATTTTTTCTCTCGCTTAGAGAATGTTTTTGTGTCTAAACTCTTTTAATTTGAGTTAAATTAAGGTGTAACTTTAGTTTTCGAGGTCCTGGCCGCTCCCTCTTCCTGTAAGTAAGCTTTGTATGTATTTGTTGTGTGTATTTGTTGTATTTTTTATGTTTTTATGTGCACGTGTTGCGGGCCATTTTTGTGAGGTCGTAATGGGTCGTAAAGTGTCTCGTATTTTCGTTCCGTAAGGACGTAAATTTTGCGAGGGTCGCAGTTGCTGGCAAGGAGTGCCTTTGGCGCTCCTTGCCAGCAACTGAACCCTCGCTTCGCGAGGGCAGGAGGGACGCTACGCGAGCCCGCAAGCGTTAGCAACAACTCGCATGCTCATAACTATATATATATATATATATATATATATATATATATATATATATATATATATATATATATATATATATATATATATATATATATATATATATATATATATATATATTTAGATATATATATATATATATATTTAGATATATATATATATATATATTTAGAATAGCTAGTTGAGGAGACATTTTTACTGGCTGTAATTATTTACCAAATGTTACATCCCTCCTACTTAGGGGCTGTATTCTCCTGTATCCTGAGGATTTGGGGATCTGCTGGCAGCTTCAGTCCAATGAGCAGAACTCAGGTCGACTGTTCTGTCACAAGGTCAAAGAGCAAAATGAACCACATAGAGTGGGGGTATTATGTATGGGGTGTTATGTATGGGGTGTTATGTATGAAGAATTGCAGGATGAAGTGGTGAAGGAATGAGTGGAGGAGATGTAATAAAGCTATCTGTTCTGGACTTACGCCAACTGAGAGGCTGCAGTCTGTTTGAGCTGTTCTGTTCTCTGCTTCAGGCCCTCTTTGGAGAGTGAGGATAGACGGGCATCTCCCTCAGGAGGCACATATGGGTCAAAGATGCCAGCTGGGGAAAAAATAACATTCACATTAATGGTATTCACAGACATAAACATAACTAATTTAAATCTGCAAAAACATATAGCTTCTTTAATCTCACCACACTTTAACATATAGAGTTCCACTGAACATATACACAATAAATTACCTTAAACAATAAATCCTGAAAATAATTAAACATATTCCCAATATCCTGCAGAACTATAAAAATTAGCTTTTTTGCTTACCCTCTTTTAAATTCCAGAGACATAACATGTTTTTAGAAACTGCAAACACTTTGTTTTTCATACAAATTTCATAGTAGTGTAATAAAATTGGAAAACTTTATTTAACACTTTAACAACGTCGCTTTGGCATAAAAAAAAATTGGTAACCTAGGACAGAAATAGTCTAAGGTACACAGTTTGCAAAAAATGTAACAAACCGTCAACATGAAAAAGTAGGTATAACTGTATTTAGTAAATACTTGTAACCTAATACATAAGTGGAACTGTAACTAGAACAGAGCACACTAATTGATACAAATGTATTCAGTAAGACAACAACTGTAATTGGTAAAACACCATAACAACTTGTTTATAATGTATCAAATACATTCCACTTGGTTGTTACTAAGGGCCAGGTTCCATTAGTTAAAAACATAAAAGGAAGAACGGGGTGTTTAAAAAACGACGAGGAATTGCTAGATATAGTATGACTAATAAGCACAGAGCACATAAGTAAATTTAATCAGAGTAATCCAACTGACTTAGGTAACCTTATAGTTATACCTATTGCGACCCTTTCCTCCTGCCTATTGCAGGGTTCGTTAACCTACAAGTTTTGTGCTTGGGAATGTCATGTGTCTCTTTCCACCATCTCCCCCCAGTCCCTTCCCTTTGTGTGAATGTTTGCGTTGCGTGCGCAGACTGGCGTTGTTTTTATTTTGAAAGTCCTGGGTGCCTGTCGTTGTTAGTGTAAGTCTTACTGTCTTCGGTGGCATGTATTTTCTAAGTCCTGCGTGCCTGGCATTGCTCAGCCTCTTTTATCCCGTTTCTGAATGTTTAAGTTTTTCGTCCGCTATTTTTTTCCCTCGCTTAGCCAATTTTCGATTGACGAAAAAAAGGCAAATATAAGTAGTCGACAGCTTGCCTCGTGAGGGCCGCAAGTGACCAACATCGCAAACGTTCCCAACGCTGACAACTATATATGTCATAAATACAGACATCACAAACCATGCCTGAATCCATTCCTTTATACATATAAGACACAAAAAAATGAGACACAACAAACCGCACCTGTGGAAGACACATTGATGGGCCGCTCCTGGACTTCCTGCGGAACCACAACCCCAGCCGCCCGAGCCTTGTTAATCATGTCTGACATGGTTTTATGTTTAAGCCCAACAGCAGGTGGTATGAAGTATCTTTTCTTGGTCCGTATAGGAATGATCAAGGCAGGAGATGCAAGCCTTGCAGGGCTGAGGAGAGCAATCAGTCCCTTCTAGGAAAGAAAAGAACATCCACCCATGTTATTTGTTTCTCATAATGCATTACTGCAGCTGTTAATATCAAGCTTTGTTGCAAAAACAAATCCCCACGTCATAGCATAAATATGTTGTATTCCCTCAACTTTCCTAACATACCTATAAACTTGCTCATTTCAATTACTTTGCCCTGTTATGTCCCTTTACCTTCTATTACATTGCCATAAACATGCCGATAAACTTATATTGCCTTGCTGTGCAAGTTATATTCTGACAAAAGTACTTTATATATCTGCTACTGCCTGATAAATTAATTACCAACTCCTGCCATAATCATGCCCACTTATACCCTGCTGGTCTGCTATAATCCTACCCCAGTACCATCCAAGGCCCTTCATATTTTTCTGCTATGGTAAAAACTTGAAACTGACATGATCCTGCGCCAATGTACCCATTTACCTTTGTATACTCTGTTATGCAAAGTTACTTTATCGTCCCCTGCCATAATATGACCCCTTACTTTTCACTTCCCTGCTATGCTCTGGCAAAATCTTGTGCCTTCTATATTCATGTCCACTCACCTTCTCCAGCCCTGCCATAATATGACCCTTCACCTTTCACTTCCCCGCACCTTCTATATTCATGTCCACTCACCTTCTCCAGCCCTGCCATAACATGACCCCTTACCTTTCACTTCCCTGCACCTTCTATAATCCTGTCCACTCACCTTCTCCAGCCCTGCCATAACATGACCCCTTACCTTTCACTTCCCTGCACCTTCTATATTCATGTCCACTCACCTTCTCCAGCCCTGCCATAACATGACCCCTTACCTTTCACTTCCCTGCACCTTCTATAATCCTGTCCACTCACCTTCTCCAGCCCTGCCATAACATAACCCCTTACCTTTCACTTTCCCGCACCTTCTATATTCATGTCCACTCACCTTCTCCAGCCCTGCCATAACATAACCCCTTACTTCTCACTTCCCTGCACCTTCTGTAATCATGTCCACTCACCTTCTCCAACCCTGCCATAACATGACCCCTTCCTTACCTTTCACTTTCCCGCACCTTCTATATTCATGTCCACTCACCTTCTCCAGCCCTGCCATAATATAACCCCTTACTTCTCACTTCCCTGCACCTTCTGTAATCATGTCCACTCACCTTCTCCAACCCTGCCATAACATGACCCCTTCCTTACCTTTCACTTCCCTGCACCTTGTATATTCATGCCCACTCACCTTCTTCAGCCCTGCCATAATATAACCCCTTACTTCTCACTTCCCTGCACCTTCTGTAATCATGTCCACTCACCTTCTCCAGCCCTGCCATAACATGACCCCTTACCTTTCACTTCTCTCCACCTTCTATATTCATGTCCACTCACCTTCCCCAGCCCTGCCATAATATAACCCCTTACTTCTCACTTCCCTGCACCTTGTATAATCATGTCCACTCACCTTCTCCAGCCCTGCCATAACATGACCCCTTACCTTTCACTTCCCTCCACCTTCTATATTCACGTCCACTCACCTTCTCCAGCCCTGCCATGATATAACCCCTTACTTCTCACTTCCCTGCACCTTCTGTAATCATGTCCACTCACCTTCTCCAGCCCTGCCATAACATGACCCCTTACCTTTCACTTCCCTCCACCTTCTATATTCATGTCCACTCACCTTCTCCAGCCCTGCCATAACATAACCCCTTACTTCTCACTTCCCTGCACCTTCTGTAATCATGTCCACTCACCTTCTCCAGCCCTGCCATAACATGACCCCCTACCTTTCACTTCCCTCCACCTTCTGTAATCATGTCCACTCACCTTCTCCAGCCCTGCCATAACATAACCCCTTACTTCTCACTTCCCCGACCTTCTATATTCATGTCTACTCACCTTCTCCAGCCCTGCCATAATATAACCCCTTACTTCTCACTTCCCCGACCTTCTATATTCATGTCTACTCACCTTCTCCAGCACTGCCATAATATAACCCCTTACTTCTCACTTCCCTGCACCTTCTGTAATCATGTCCACTCACCTTCTCCAACCCTGCCATAATATAACCCCTTACTTCTCACTTCCCTGCACCTTGTATAATCATGTCCACTCACCTTCTCCAGCACTGCCATAACATGACCCTTTACCTTTCACTTCCCAGCACCTTCCATAATCATGTCCACTTTTCTTCTCTAGCCCTGCCATAACCATTTACCATAATTGCCCTCACATAAACAGGCCATTTACATTGTTGTGCCTTCCCTTAACCTTCCCAACTTGCCATATATATGCACATATACCACGTAAAACCCTGCCATAACATGGCCATGTCCTCGCTGCAGATATCCCTATTTACAGCCAATAACCCAGCCATACATATGCTCCTATATGGCCCTACTCTACCATGAACATGCCCATTTACCTTTATATCCCACTATGACCATATACATTGTTATGCCCTGACATGGTCAGTTGTATTGCTATGCCCACTTACATTCTCCTTTTTCCTATTCCCATATAACTTACATTTCCTATATCTCCTATTAACTTGCACTAGGATACATCTCTCTTTTAGCTGCTCTCTAGGATACCTCCATATGCCCTATATCAATGCCCTATCCTCCTCTCCTCCCGCTATAAACATGCCTCCCACACTATCAGCCGCTATCTTCTCTCAGATTACTTCTCTCTCATGTTTACACCCAGCTTATCCCCTTTAACTCTTCAAACTCCGCACCTGTTCCCCCAGTAACCGGGACACCCTCATGGAGGCCGCCATGTTGAAATCGCACTGCACGCCGGGACGTTGGGTAGGGTCATGTGACAAAAAGACCTGTGATTGGACCAAAATGGAATTTGGGCGGGGTTTGTTTGTGGTGGGTGGAGCTAGCTGTCACAGTACAGTAATAGTGTGAGCTGAGCCATGTGAGGGCAGAACTGAGTGCTGTGTGTAATAAGTATAATAGTGTATACAGAAAGTGTGTGTTGTGTATCTTGTATATGTGTTTTACTCCATGTTTATACACAATGTGTGCATTTATTACAAATAAATAATAGTTTGTAGTACTGGATGTGCAGTGTGTGCATTTTTGTGTATATGCTGTACTTTTACTTATGTATCCAGGGTGGTGTTAGACAGTTTGGGGTCAGGTACATACCTGACTGTGTACATGCTGTACACATTAGATAGAGGGTGAAAAAGCACATGGAAAAAGTGTTTTCATTTTTATAATTGATACAGAATTCATAGCGTTACGATCAATTGAAGTCAGGCTATTTCACTGTTTTGGGTTCGTTGAAATCTCGGCACCAGCACCCTGATATCTGGCTTCTGTATCAGTCAGGGTCTCTTCATAGGAGAATCAGCACTTCCAGGAGTCTCAGTAACCTTCCTGTGGTAGTGACGAGGACAAGTTACTTGCAGGGTAAAGATAGGATCAGTATCACAGTCACCAGGAGAAAAATAATAAGACACACAAATTCTATATGTCAAAGAAGTGAACTGACTGTTTATTCTTTCTCTACACAGAAAACACACCACAAAATAACACCACCCCCCTTTGTCACTAAGGCTCCCACACTAGTCAAGATGCATGCATGGCCACCCCCGGTAGTCATAAACCCACATGAATTCCTGTAGATGTAACTCTTTGTTGCACATGTGAATGCAATAACTATATGCACACATTCCATCCATCATATAAATATACTCACACATTAATTATTTAAACATAACACAGAATACAGTAATATGAAATGGGGAATTACAGATAGTACACAGTATAAGGCAGAGGCATATGCTATAAGACCATATGAAGCATGGTGGTACACAATGGCCCTATGTTTTTGAAGTTATTCACCCCACCATCCACATATTCCATGTGGCAATATAATTCCCCTACCCATTTTCCAATGGGGCAGTATGTCCTCTATGGTGGCTTAGTGCACAAGGATCCAGGCCCTGGAAAGCGGTCCGTGACAATTCCACCTTAAAGAAAGAAAAGGGTTCTTTACAGTAAGGGTGGTTAATCTGTGGAATTCTCTACCAAAGAAAGGTGGTGACAGCAGATTAGATAGATAACTTTAAAAGGGGACTGGATATATTTTAATTAAAAAGGGTATTCAGGGTTATCCTGGTTAATTAGATAGAGAGCATTGATCCAGGGAGGAGTCCGATTGCCAGTATCTGTTGGCAGGAATAAGTTCTTATCAAGCTAACAGAAGCAGTAGGTCATCACACAACCTGTATTATTATAGGTCACAAAAGCAAAAGCTTATAAACACTTCTTATCATAAAATAAAATACATAAAAGTAAATAGCAGTTATATTCCATGTTCCCTTAAAAAGCATATTCTAAATATGCACCATAATGCAGTACAGAAGAACCTAGTTACTATACATAATAATTATACATTATTACAGGCTATATTCCAAAATGTTACAACACATTATAATTGCTAAGAAGCAGGCAGAAAATCATTAGGTGGTCCGTGATGGTCCTCAGTAGTATATGAAATGTTCATGATACACAGACCTGGCAATATATATATATTGATGACTTCTGTGTTTTTCCAGTCCTGTTGGGCCAGCCATATGTTGTCCACAAAAAGGCAATTCACCTTTTCAGCCCAGTTGCCAAGGTAGCCCTAGGTCACTTAGACTGGTAGTAGTAGCTCAAATCCTGAGGAGTTGCAAAGAGATATACCTAGGGCCTGACTGATTGGTTCCCTTTGATTGCTCATTCAAAGTGTAGGACCTTCCCCTACCCCATGGCACTTTACAAATTTTGCAGGATTTACAAACAGAAAAAGTTTCCATCACATATACCAAATGCATTATACTAATTGAACCATATAAGATAGAGAGCAGTGGGCCTGGTATTTGATTCTGCCACCTCTGCCTGGTCAGGTAGTTGGTCATTTGTAGCCACAAGGAGTTGGGAACCAAGAGGAGTACATTGCAAAAGAATATGTATCATTTTTGTAGACATCTGTCTGATTTAGGTCAAATGGGCTTGAACCATGCCAATCTGGCCTATGAGGCATGTTTTTACATTAACAGCTGAGATTGATGGATATTTTAGCTTTGTTTAAATAATGTCGAGCTCATTCTGAATGTTTCTGTTTTAAATGCAAATATCACACAGCACTGTAGTAAACAACAAAGAAATGCAGCCATATACCTTCCCAATGGTTATTATTTAATTAGGGGAAACCCAGTGAATACCCTGGCTCATAGGGGTAGCGGGTATTAAAGGGAAAACCAAGTGGGATACCTAGCTCATAGTAAGTAGTGGGTATTAAGGGAGAATCTTGGGGGATACCGAGCTCAGAGTGGGTAGCGGGTATTGAGGGGGGATCCTGGGGATACCTGGGCTTATAGGGGGTAGCGGGTATTAAGGGAGAATCCTGGGGATACAGAGCTCAGAGTGGGTAGCGGGTATTGAGGGAGGATCCTGGGGATAACTGGGATTATAGGGGGTAGCGGGTATTAAGGGAGAATCCTGGGATACAGAGCTCAGAGTGGGTAGTGGGTATTGAGGGGGGATCCTGGGGATACCTGGACTTATAGGTGGTAGCAATTATTCAGGAGGGATCCCGGAGATAACCCTGCTTATAGGGGTAGCAGGTATTAAGGGAAAATTCCGGGGGGATACCCATGTCATAGGGGTTAGCAGTTATTCAGGGGGGATCCCGGGGATAGCCGAGCTTATAGGGACTTATAGGTAGAATCCTGAGATCTCCTGGCTCATAGGAGGCAACAGTATTATTAACTTAATTGTGTCAGATTTGAGTAGTCTTGCCTGAAATCTAGCACAATAAGCTCCTTCATAATGTTGAAGAATCAAGACTTCTTGGAGGCATTTTTCTGCCATGAGGATGAAGATACCCGTAGGATTTTTAAAACATTTTGGGCACTGGGAGAGACTTCCGAGTAAACTTCAGTGAGAAGTGATATCATTATGAGAGACATGTGTTAACGATTTTTAAAATAGTTATGGGACAGGCACTCGGCTAAGGATATTAGAGACATTTCATGCAGTCAGATGGCATTTCTCAGAGGTTAGATTTACATGTGTTATGTGATAGCTCGGTAATGATGAGCTTCACTCGAATCCTACAGGAATCATGGAATGGAGGCCTAAGACTATGACTAAGTGTATTTACTTGGGGCAGAGTTAAATTTTTACACTTCAATAAAAATCAGTCAGTTTTTTTTCATAACTTCATTTTAAAATGAAGGATTAAGGACCGTTTCATATGTTATTTAGCGTGTGCATTCCAATTATTTTTTGCTATCCCAATGATTTTAACCTTTAAAAGCATTGTGAGAATTTAGGAGCCCCAATCTCCCCCTCCAACATGAATGGTTTACATATTATGCCAGAGTGCATATAAATAATTCAAGCGAGCATTCATAGATAAAAGAAAGCAGAAGAGAGCAGACACATGCTAGAGTGAACCCACACAAAGAAGAGTATGCAAGAGCATAGGTGATAGTGAACTAGACTGACATATAAAGGCATGACGTAAATTAACTTTTAGATAAAGAGAAGAAAACACACAGCGAGATACAGGTGAAGGTCACTATATAGAAAATGGTATGACATTAAAAGATAAGGATAAAGATGGAAAGATGGGTGGTCACTGTGGTACCTGACAGCACAGACAGAGATGGACAGACCTGTTATGGCTGATATGTGATGACTCTAAGAGACATATGGAGCTGCATACATGTGGGGGCATACAGATTGAGATATACTATAGATGAGGCAGAGTGGAAAGTTAGGGAGGAGGACATACAGGTTGAATTATGGGGAAGAGGACACACACAATAGTGCACACAGTATAGTATGAGGGTACTGAGACTGCAAGAGGGGGAGGACAGTAAATAGACTGAAATATAGTATTCAGGGTGAATTGACTGAGGCTTTAGAAAGAGCCAAAGAAAGAAGAAATCAAAGGCAAAGATGCTAGGGAACAGCAAGAAGTACAGCAAGAAGTGATAAGAAACCAGTCTTAAATGAACAATGCAAAGAAATGCAAGAAGAAAATTAAAAATATCAATGGAAACTTTCATGCAAAACGGGTTGGATCAAAGAAAAAGATAGCAGTGATCTAACAGAAGAAATAATGAAGAGATGACAAGCAAATTCCATCAAGAACCCTAATATTACTGATACTTAAGACCCTATACTTGAGACAACCTGGAGAGCCCTAAGAAGCATTGTTAATAAGAAGGCTGAAGGAGATGATGGTGTCCCAGCTGATTTGTTTAAAAACCTGCAAGATGAGGCTGTCAAGGTGCTGCACGCATTATGTCAGCACATTTGGAAAACATAGAAGTGGTAATTAGATTGGAAAAGGTCAATTTATATTCAATTTAAAAAAAGGGAGATGCCAAAGAGCGCTCAAATTATCTAACAGTTGCTCCCATTTCTCACATCAGCAAGGAAGTGCTCAAGATTCTGTAAGATAGGCTTTAGCAATATATGGAATAGTAAATACCAGATGTAAAAGCTGGATTCAGGACCATTCATTAAAACAGCCTCGAGAAATATCAACAAATTTAGATATGTGTATGACACTCAGGGCCGTATCTACCTTTTTGGAGCCCTTAGGCAGTGAAGTGGAGGAGCCCCTCCACATACCCATTTTTGCCTTTTCTGTACATGTACGTTCCCTTTCTTGTTGTAACTGTCATGTTCTAGGTGGTTACCCCCTAGTAGCCAGTCTATGAACTGCAACATTTCATTTTCTTTAAATCCATGAACCATTTTTTTAGGAAGTGGCGCCCCTCAAAGTGAAGCGCCCCTGGGCAGCTGCCTAGTTGGCCCAATGGGTAATCCGGCCATGATGATACTTCTCTGATGGCTGAATGTGAGGGGAAAGAAGAAAGTGTAATTGCTAGTTTACTACATAATATCAAAAAGACTAAGATTAGTCAACCGGCCTTATTAATCCTTGGCAAATATGGGAAGAACATGGAGGCAGTACCAGATTTACTTTTCTTGGAACAAAGATTATTGCTTATGGCGACTGCAGCCTTCTGCTTTGCTTCTTGGGAGGAAAGTTAAGTCAAATCTGGATAAGGTTATTATAAAGTAAAGTCTTCACATTCTCAACAAAAGGTCCTTATACTCAGAGCAATGGATTTCCCAGTAGTAACAAACAGCTGTGAGAGCAGGACCATAAGGAAAGCTAAGCTCAGGAGGACAGCCACTCTTTAATTGTTGTGTTGGAGGAAACTATTGAGCGTTCCCTGGACTGCAAGACAATAAAACCAATCCACACTCAAGGAAATAAACTGTTCACTGGAAGAATTGGAAGTAAAGCTAAAACTTAAATAATTTGGCCACATAATGATAAGGCAAAATTCACTAGTGAAGACTGTGATGATAGGAAAGATAGTATCATGGAAGCAACAAACATGATCTTTCAAGAGTTCAGAGAAGCAGTTGCTGGCATGCTAAAGGTCACCAGCTCATGAAGAGTTGAACCGACTGAACATTTGAATAACAATAGTAATCAAAAAATAAAGTGAGGGATAGGGAAAGATGTGGTAAATGAGATGGAGCACAGGGAGAGGGGGCAAGTATAAAAACAAATTAAACCTATTTTTACTTCATCATTAATCATCACTAAAAATGCATGCGCAAATAGCAGCAAAGAAGGATTTTAGCAAGAAAAACCTTTTATGGCCACTGCTGCGCTCCCCCCCGCCTCCATCGTTGTCCTCTGCCCAATGAATTCCAACTGAATGAATTATGCAAGCCAGATAATTGCACACTTTGGAGAAGTAGGGTAATTCAGGCATAACCCCCATCTCCTACAGAAAAGTACTTACACTGGCCCTTTAAGGCTATCAATGATGGCTCACATAGGCAGATAGAGGTGACTATTTACATGCCACTGCGTGTCTT
The DNA here is from genome assembly GCA_027410445.1 of Discoglossus pictus. Lineage (NCBI taxonomy): Eukaryota > Metazoa > Chordata > Amphibia > Anura > Alytidae > Discoglossus > Discoglossus pictus. The sequence continues at coordinate 57,990,636 of CM050174.1, forward strand.
CAGCATGACATCATGTGCAAGATTACAGGACACCAGGGCAGATATGCACAGCCTGCTTAATGTAATGAGTCTACTAACAAAGCCAGGGAATTAGAGGGCAATCACCCCAAGGCAGAGTATCATAAACAAGGGTATGGAGCCATTAACTGCAGAGCATCTCACCATTAACGCATTCACTGGCAATGCATCTGCCAATGAAAAAGATAACCACTTCTCATCTTATATCTTACTTTACTATAGCAACAGAATATAGATTAATTCAGTATTACAAAATAATGTGTACTTAATTCTCTATTACCCCTTTCACTGCTGGATCTGAAAACTGAACAATACAGTGCTTTTTCCAGACACAGGGTGCAAAAAAGTGGTTTATGATTATTTTTATTATTAACGTTTCTTTGTATTATGCCAACATATTCCGTAGCGCTGTACAGGGGACAAGAACAAGGAAGAATACAATGTTAACACACTGGAGAAAATAGAGGGCCCTGTTTTGAGTTATCACATTTGCTATTGAAATAAAGATGTGTATGAAATGTTATAAGCAAATTATTTTGGATGAGAGCAACATGTGTTTAGGTGACGCTTTCCCTTTAAATGCATGAAAATAAGTTATGGGTTACAGAGTCCCTTTAATTTTCTCTATTTATTTTAATACTTCTGTTTCATTTGGTACCTTTTGGCAACTTGGGCAACTGTCTCTTTCACTAGTGTGGCTGGAACACCTCCAAATATACAGCTACCATAGCTACTATAAAGCAATATGATATATATATATATATATATATATATATATATATATATATATATATATATATATATATACAGTAAACTCCTGATTATCAGGCACCTAACCAACCGGCACTCTCAAGCAACCGGCACTGGCATCAATTCCCCATTTTAAATTTACTCCCGCTAAACCGGCATAACTGGCACTATCCGCCAATATCCAGAGTTCGAGACTGCTCATACCTTTTTAAAGGCATTTTGAGGGGTGTTGGGGTGTTTAAGGGTCGTTTAGACCCTTAAATTCGGGAACTCCCGATTAACCGGAAACTACATGTATTCACAATAGAGTCCTCTAGGTGCCAGATAACGGGGAGTTTACTGTATGTATATATATATATATATATATATATATATATATATATATATATATATATATATATCTGTGTGTAGATTTACATGAATACCACAAATGCCTGGTGAATTGTGTATATACAAAAGTAAACAATTATAATAAGAGCTGTGATCAACTTCCTCTGATCACAGGCCTGGAGGGTCAGAGGTCACTTGTAGACCCTCACAGAGGGGGCTCTGACCTCAAGAACATCTTTTATTCTGACACCCACAACATTTAGTCCTGTGATCTTCCTGTGGGAGTGGAGAAAACACAGAGATAGGAAAGAGAACACATACTGACAGAAATAACATTCGGGGGGGGGGACATCGGAAAGTGAGTGGTCTCTGTGAATTGTGGATTAATAGAGAGAGATTGGCTGAAAACAAGTGACAGAATTTTTGAGAGAGCATCTGAAAAAGAGAGCTGCAATGCATGCAAGAGACGGGTTGTGGGAGAGAGTAATTGACAGAGAGGACATCCAAACAATATAGAGATTAATAGAAATAATATCTGACAACGATGGCATCCATATAAGAGAGGAAGAAACAGCTGGAACATCCTAGGAAGATAGAGATTGACATCCAAGGAATAGAGAGAGGGACTGATAGAGTAAGCATCCAATGTAGGGAGAGACTGATAGTGTGCACATCCAAGGAGTAGAGTGACTGACAGAGAGATAGAGAGACTAGTAGAGTAGGCATCCAAGGTAGAGAGAGAGAGAGAAATAGACGGACATAGTAGGGTATACAAGGAAGAGAGAATCTGACCAAGAAGGGGACTGATAGAGTGTTCATTCTGGGAAGAGAGTGGTCACCCTAGCAAATGAGTGACTTGGCCTCCAAGAAAGAGAGAGAAAGGGACTGGCAGATAAGGCATCAAAAGGTGATAGACTAAAAGAGAGAGAGAGAGACTGAGAGAGTGGGCAACCAAATAATAGAGTTATCCACAAATAGAGAGTGGCAAGGGGCCTTCAGAGGAAGAGTGTGTCTGGAGGAGAGAGCAGCGAGACTGACAGAGAGAGAGTACTGATTTGCGAGAGGCTGAGAGAGCATCCATGGATCAGTAAAATGATGAATAGACTGGAAAGAAAGACTGAGAAAGAGCAAGTGATCACATCGAGAATATAAACAATATAATCATTAATGGACATAAAGAATTTGAGAGTGACAGAACGGACACAGAGACGGATAAACATCTGAAAGAGAGAGAGAGCGACATATAATATTCATCACAGAGGCATAGATCAGCTACAGAGAACACAGGCTAGATATGGACACAGACTATAAGTACTAGCAGGATCTATAGCTGACCCAAACAGCTCTGACCCAGAGATTGTACAAAGTGAACAGAAACTACAGGAGCTGCGCAGACTGGACCCCAGTTGACTTCCATGAAGCTGACATGATATAATTAGGATTCCCATGATCTGGCCTCAGCATAGAGGATCTGGCACCCCCGGTAACAACTGCTCTCCTTGTAACAACTGCAGTTCCCATGCCCCCTGTGTCAGAATCTCCCAGGGACCCCGTCCAGCTCAGCATGTGCTCTAAGTCTGCAGTTTCTCTGGCGTATATTTTGTTGCTCCTAGCTGGCATTTTGGGAAATACCCTGGTTATCCGTGTGCTGCATGGCATCCGTGGTGGACGCAGTGTTCAGGCTTCTCTTAGGCGGCACATGTGCAGCCTGGCATCCTGTGATCTTCTGCAGCTGGCACTGGGTATCCCGCTTGAGCTGTATGCCAGCATCTGGATGCCTTTCCCATGGCCTCTGGGCGCTGCTGGCTGCTGTGTCTTCTATTACCTGTGGGAGGTGCTCTGCTATGCTGCCATCTTCAATGTATTGTCCCTAAGCTGTGAGAGGCACCGTGCCACCTGTCAGCCATTTAGCCTTCACCTGCGCCAGGCCTCAGGTGTGCGCACCCGACTCTGCATGCTATGGCTAGCCTCCTTACTGGCTGGGCTACCAATATTCCTGTCCATGGGTCTGGAAAATGTCTATGCTGGGGCTGTAGATAAGAGCCTTGAGTTGTGGGTGTGCACTCCACTGAGTCAACGGAGAGGCCTCTTCACCACTAGTGTCTGGGCATCCTTCGTCACCTACCTGGGCGTACTACTGACTGTGGGGGGGACTTGTTGGAGGATGAGAAGGGCACTTCGGGGGAGTGGGAGTTCCACTCTGGAGGTCTTGAGACCGGATGGGTCTATACAATATCTTGGCAGGTTCAGCAATGGACAGAGGATGATCACAGTGCGTAGGCAGAATGCCAGGATGCTGGGTGAGTATCATGGCAGATGCCAATCAACCAAAAGTATGTATTTTACAGAAGTAGATATGTGCAGTCATCAAGTGAAAGAGCTATATTTCTATGTAAGCCGCTCATCATATCTTCATAAAAATTGATCATCTTAATGAATTCTCACATAAGCCTCATGCATGTTGACAGCATTTTTACATTATTTTACTTTATCTGTTCCTATCACATCTGCTGGATGGCTGTACCGCTTAACCAACAGTATTTTTTATAAAAAAGTAGCTTGCAACTAAAAGGACCATTGATGTCACCATATGATTCTGCACTAGAGGGTGAAAAAGCAGTTAGGAAATGTGTTTTCCTTGTTAAATGTGATGCTTAATTATAGAAGTCAGGGGATTTCATTGTGTTGCTCCTACCTGAATGAGTAATGAACTTTGAACCATGCAGTTGTAGGGACTATTCATTTTAATCAAGTGTAGAGACTTTGAATCAGACAGTGGCTATATCATATGTAACTACTTGATTAAATTATAACAACTAATATAACAACTAATCAAATTGTGCCTTAGCAATAGCCATAAAACATTAACATATCTAGAATAGAAAGTGTAAGTATACAAACACTGTCTTGTGACTGTGTGCTGTGTCTTTTCAGGGTGCATTGTTAGAGTTCTGGCTTGTGACTGCATGCTGTGTCTTTTCAGGGTGCATTGTTGGTCTTCTATCTTGTGACTGTGTGCTGTGTCTTTTCAGGTTGCATTGTTGGAGTTCTGGCTTGTGGCTGTGTGCTGTGTCTTTTCAGGGTGCATTGTTGGAGTTCTGGCTTGTGACTGTATATTTTCAGGGTGCATTGTTGGAGTTCTGGTTGTGACTGTATGCTGTGTCTTTTCAGGGTGCATTGTTTGAGTTCTGGCTTGTGACTGCATGGTGTGTCTTTTCAGGGTGCATGGTTGGTCTTCTGGCTTATGACTGTATGCTGTGTCTTTTCAGGGTGCATTGTTGGAGTTCTGGCTTGTGACTGCATTGTGTGTCTTTTCAGGGTGCATTGTTAGAGTTCTGGCTTGTGTCTGTCTGCTGTGTCTTTTCAGGGTGTGTTGTTGGAGTTCCAGCCTGTGACTGTATGCTGTGTCTTTTCAGGGTGCATTGTTGGTCTTCTATCTTGTGACTGTGTGGTGTGTCTTTTCAGGGTGCATTGTTGGGGTTCTGGCTTGTGACTGTATGCTGTGTCTTTTCAGGGTGCATTGTTGGGGTTCTGGCTTGTGACTGTATGCTGTGTCTTTTCAGGGTGCATTGTTGGTCTTCTATCTTGTGACTGTGAGGTGTGTCTTTTCAGGGTGCATTGTTGGAGTTCTGGCTTGTGACTGTGTATTTTCAGGGTGCATTATTGGTCTTCTAGCTTGTGACTGTATGCTGTGTCTTTTCAGGGTGCATTGTTGGTCTTCTATCTTGTGACTGTGTGCTGTGTCTTTTCAGGTTGCATTGTTGGAGTTCTGGCTTGTGGCTGTGTGCTGTGTCTTTTCAGGGTGCATTGTTGGTCTTCTATCTTGTGACTGTGTGGTGTGTCTTTTCAGGTTGCATTGTTGGAGTTCTGGCTTGTGACTGTGTATTTTCAGGGTGCATTATTGGTCTTCTAGCTTGTGACTGTATGCTGTGTCTTTTCAGGGTGCATTGTTGGTCTTCTATCTTGTGACTGTGTGCTGTGTCTTTTCAGGTTGCATTGTTGGAGTTCTGGCTTGTGACTGTATGCTGCGTCTTTTCAGGGTGCATTGTTGGGGTTCTGGCTTGTGACTGTATGCTGTGTCTTTTCAGGGTGCATTGTTGGGGTTCTGGCTTGTGACTGTATGCTGTGTCTTTTCAGGGTGCATTGTTGGTCTTCTATCTTGTGACTGTGTGCTGTGTCTTTTCAGGTTGCATTGTTGGAGTTCTGGCTTGTGACTGTATGCTGCGTCTTTTCAGGGTGCATTGTTGGGGTTCTGGCTTGTGACTGTATGCTGTGTCTTTTCAGGGTGCATTGTTGGAGTTCTGGCTTGTGACTGTGTGCTGTGTTTTTTCAGGGTGCATTATTGGAGTTCTGGCTTGTGACTGTATGCTGTGTCTTTTCAGGGTGCATTGTTGGAGTTCTGGCTTGTGACTGTATGCTGTGTCTTTTCAGGGTGCATTGTTGGAGTTCTGGCTTGTGACTGTATGCTGTGTCTTTTCAGGGTGCATTGTTGGGGTTCTGGCTTGTGACTGTGTGCTGTGTCTTTTCAGGGTGCATTGTTGGAGTTCTGGCTTGTGACTGTATGCTGTGTCTTTTCAGGGTGCATTGTTGGAGTTCTGGCTTGTGACTGTATGCTGTGTCTTTTCAGGGTGCATTGTTGGGGTTCTGGCTTGTGACTGTATGCTGTGTCTTTTCAGGGTGCATTGTTGGAGTTCTGGCTTGTGACTGTATGCTGTGTCTTTTCAGGGTGCATTGTTGGAGTTCTGGCTTGTGACTGTATGCTGTGTCTTTTCAGGGTGCATTGTTGGAGTTCTGGCTTGTGACTGTGTGCTGTGTCTTTTCAGGTTGCATTGTTGGAGTTCTGGCTTGTGACTGTGTGCTGTGTCTTTTCAGGGTGTGTTGTTGGAGTTCCAGCCTGTGACTGTGTGCTGTGTCTTTTCAGGGTGCATTGTTGGTCTTCTATCTTGTGACTGTGTGGTGTGTCTTTTCAGGGTGCATTGTTGGGGTTCTGGCTTGTGACTGTATGCTGTGTCTTTTCAGGGTGCATTGTTGGGGTTCTGGCTTGTGACTGTATGCTGTGTCTTTTCAGGGTGCATTGTTGGTCTTCTATCTTGTGACTGTGTGGTGTGTCTTTTCAGGGTGCATTGTTGGAGTTCTGGCTTGTGACTGTGTATTTTCAGGGTGCATTATTGGTCTTCTAGCTTGTGACTGTATGCTGTGTCTTTTCAGGGTGCATTGTTGGTCTTCTATCTTGTGACTGTGTGGTGTGTCTTTTCAGGGTGCATTGTTGGGGTTCTGGCTTGTGACTGTATGCTGTGTCTTTTCAGGGTGCATTATTGGTCTTCTAGCTTGTGACTGTATGCTGTGTCTTTTCAGGGTGCATTGTTGGTCTTCTATCTTGTGACTGTGTGCTGTGTCTTTTCAGGTTGCATTGTTGGAGTTCTGGCTTGTGACTGTATGCTGCGTCTTTTCAGGGTGCATTGTTGGGGTTCTGGCTTGTGACTGTATGCTGTGTCTTTTCAGGGTGCATTGTTGGGGTTCTGGCTTGTGACTGTATGCTGTGTCTTTACAGGGTGCATTGTTGGGGTTCTGGCTTGTGACTGTATGCTGTGTCTTTTCAGGGTGCATTGTTGGGGTTCTGGCTTGTGACTGTATGCTGTGTCTTTTCAGGGTGCATTGTTGGGGTTCTGGTTGTGACTGCATGCTGTGTCTTTTCAGGGTGCATTGTTGGGGTTCTGGCTTGTGACTGTATGCTGTGTCTTTTCAGGGTGCATTGTTGGGGTTCTGGCTTGTGACTGTATGCTGTGTCTTTTCAGGGTGCATTGTTGGAGTTCTGGTTGTGACTGTATGCTGTGTCTTTTCAGGGTGCATTGTTTGAGTTCTGGCTTGTGACTGTATGCTGTGTCTTTTCAGGGTGCATTGTTGGAGTTCTGGTTGTGACTGCATGCTGTGTCTTTTCAGGGTGCATTGTTGGAGTTCTGGCTTGTGCTTGTATGCTGTGTTTTTTCAGGGTGCATTATTGGAGTTCTGGCTTGTGACTGTATGCTGTGTCTTTTCAGGGTGCATTGTTGGAGTTCTGGCTTGTGACTGTGTGCTGTGTCTTTTCAGGGTGCATTGTTGGAGTTTTGGCTTGTGACTGTATGCTGTGTCTTTTCAGGGTGCATTGTTGGGGTTCTGGCTTGTGACTGTGTGCTGTGTCTTTTCAGGGTGCATTGTTGGAGTTCTGGCTTGTGACTGTATGCTGTGTCTTTTCAGGGTGCATTGTTGGAGTTCTGGCTTGTGACTGTATGCTGTGTCTTTTCAGGGTGCATTGTTGGGGTTCTGGCTTGTGACTGTGTGCTGTGTCTTTTCAGGGTGCATTGTTGGAGTTCTGGCTTGTGACTGTATGCTGTGTCTTTTCAGGGTGCATTGTTGGAGTTCTGGCTTGTGACTGTATGCTGTGTCTTTTCAGGGTGCAATGTTGTGGTTCTGGCTTGTGACTGTATGCTGTGTCTTTTCAGGGTGCATTGTTGGAGTTCTGGCTTGTGACTGTATGCTGTGTCTTTTCAGGGTGCATTGTTGGTCTTCTATCTTGTGACTGTGTGCTGTGTCTTTTCAGGTTGCATTGTTGGAGTTCTGGCTTGTGACTGTATGCTGCGTCTTTTCAGGGTGCATTGTTGGGGTTCTGGCTTGTGACTGTATGCTGTGTCTTTTCAGGGTGCATTGTTGGAGTTCTGGTTGTGACTGCATGCTGTGTCTTTTCAGGGTGCATTGTTGGAGTTCTGGCTTGTGACTGTGTGCTGTGTTTTATCAGGGTGCATTGTTGGAGTTCTGGCTTGTGCTTGTATGCTGTGTTTTTTCAGGGTGCATTATTGGAGTTCTGGCTTGTGACTGTATGCTGTGTCTTTTCAGGGTGCATTGTTGGAGTTCTGGCTTGTGACTGTATGCTGTGTCTTTTCAGGGTGCATTGTTGGAGTTCTGGCTTGTGACTGTATGCTGTGTCTTTTCAGGGTGCAATGTTGTGGTTCTGGCTTGTGACTGTATGCTGTGTCTTTTCAGGGTGCATTGTTGGAGTTCTGGCTTGTGACTGCATGCTGTGTCTTTTCAGGGTGCATTGTTGGGGTTCTGGCTTGTGACTGTATGCTGTGTCTTTTCAGGGTGCATTGTTGGAGTTCTGGCTTGTGACTGTATGCTGTGTCTTTTCAGGGTGCATTGTTGGAGTTCTGGCTTGTGACTGTGTGCTGTGTCTTTTCAGGGTGCATTGTTGGAGTTCTGGCTTGTGACTTGTATGCTGTGTTTTTTCAGGGTGCATTATTGGAGTTCTGGCTTGTGACTGTATGCTGTGTCTTTTCAGGGTGCATTGTTGGGGTTCTGGCTTGTGACTGTATGCTGTGTCTTTTCAGGGTGCATTGTTGGGGTTCTGGCTTGTGACTGTGTGCTGTGTCTTTTCAGGGTGCATTGTTGGAGTTCTGGCTTGTGACTTGTATGCTGTGTTTTTTCAGGGTGCATTATTGGAGTTCTGGCTTGTGACTGTATGCTGTCTCTTTTCAGGGTGCATTGTTGGAGTTCTGGCTTGTGACTGTGTGCTGTGTCTTTTCAGGGTGCATTGTTGGAGTTCTGGCTTGTGACTTGTATGCTGTGTTTTTTCAGGGTGCATTATTGGAGTTCTGGCTTGTGACTGTATGCTGTGTCTTTTCAGGGTGCAATGTTGTGGTTCTGGCTTGTGACTGTATGCTGTGTCTTTTCAGGGTGCATTGTTGGGGTTCTGGCTTGTGACTGTATGCTGTGTCTTTTCAGGGTGCATTGTTGGAGTTCTGGCTTGTGACTGTATGCTGTGTCTTTTCAGGGTGCATTGTTGGAGTTCTGGCTTGTGACTGTATGCTGTGTCTTTTCAGGGTGCATTGTTGGAGTTCTGGCTTGTGACTGTGTGCTGTGTCTTTTCAGGGTGCATTGTTGGAGTTCTGGCTTGTGACTTGTATGCTGTGTTTTTTCAGGGTGCATTATTGGAGTTCTGGCTTGTGACTGTATGCTGTGTCTTTTCAGGGTGCATTGTTGGAGTTCTGGCTTGTGACTGTATGCTGTGTCTTTTCAGGGTGCATTGTTGGAGTTCTGGCTTGTGACTGTATGCTGTGTCTTTTCAGGGTGCAATGTTGTGGTTCTGGCTTGTGACTGTATGCTGTGTCTTTTCAGGGTGCATTGTTGGAGTTCTGGCTTGTGACTGTATGCTGTGTCTTTTCAGGGTGCATTGTTGGGGTTCTGGCTTGTGACTGTATGCTGTGTCTTTTCAGGGTGCATTGTTGGAGTTCTGGCTTGTGACTGTGTGCTGTGTCTTTTCAGGTTGCATTGTTGGAGTTCTGGCTGTATGCTGGCTGCCTTTCCAGGCCCGACGTCTGATGACCGTTCTTCGCAGTAAGGAGCAGTGGACAGAGACTTATTATCGCTCGTACATCACCCTACAACCTATCACTAATTCGTTCTACTACCTCAGCTCCTGCCTCACCCCTCTGCTCTACAACCTGACATCTCACAGCTTCCGCAGAGCATTTCTGCAGAGCCTTATTCCATGCACACAGGGGCCACTCCAAACATCAGGCTCCTGGGGGCCACAGCCCAGACAGCAGGGAATCAGACTGTCTGGGATAGGGCTGGAAACCAGCAATGTGTGAGATTCCTTGTATATGTGTCTAAAAGGACCCTCTACTCTGAAGTGCCTGCCACCAAGGTGTCCCTTCATTGAGCGACAACACCTTGAGTACCGGATTATTTTAGAAATTCAAGTCCAAGCTTTCCTATCATATAAGTATATTCCCAAACAAAGTTGTATATTCCAAAAGTTAAAGTTATATAGAATATGATAGAGGAGAAACGTCAGTGTATGCAAACATTTGTTGCATGAAAAAAACATTAATAAACTTACCCTAAAGTTTTCAAATCTCTCTCGTTTTCTGGCAGTTGATTTTGAGGATTGCTCCTGACAATCCAAGCTAGATTAGCATTAAATGCATAATTCTTTGTGGCAACTACAACATTGTAGCAATGTCTGGTGGTTCAGTGTCTGCAGCAAAGCATCATGGGATGTGTAGTCTTTTGTTCCCACCACAAGGAATCAGCTTCAGGCAATGCTGCTCTGGATTTCTGAATTGTGCTGTTGTTGGTTTGAAGGATAGTATAGAATTAAAAAAGTGTACTTGAATGCAGTTTTTTTATTGGTTAGTATAAGGTGCCTATGTAGGCAGCTCTGGGGTGTGGAAACCATTTTTTAATAAAATAAATCTGTATTTGTATAGAATGAATTAATGTAATGTGTGTTTCTGTTATAAGCAGTATGTGTTAGATTAGAAAAAGTTAAAAACAGGGAAATTTCCATATACACTTTAGGTTTTTTGGCAATAGGTGTTCACAATAGTTTTTGAATAAGTTGGTATAATTCATCCCCAAAATTTCAGAAATAAACTGACAATTTCATAACAAATGCCCCAGGGTGCCCTTGTGCTTACAGCTTCTATAATAGAGACTGTAATGCTTAGGATGTATATGACTAGTCGGTGTCAGGTACCAAAAGCAGCAATGACTTGTATTAATTCTCTTACAATGTTACCTGGCAGTTACATTAGCATATACGAGCTGCAAAATCAATTTCAAAAATGATTTACTGCTAGGACTATGTGTAGACAATTTTTAGTACTATATGATATAAACTTCCTGTTGGGGTGAGAGGTTACCTTTAAATAACTGGATCTTTTGGAATTTGACCCCTAACCACTTCCCTCTCTCAGTCCCCGAAGACGCAGCTTGCATCAATAAAAGCAGCACTTGCTCCTCCAGAAATGTAAACACCCTTCTCTCTCACACAGTCTTCACCAAAGTATCATGGATGCCTCCAGCAAGTGCAGAGGCATCAGGATGTAATTTTGATTAAAACTAACTTTATATCTTTTTTCCCAGACTATTTTTTTGCATTTAGTCAGACTGAAGGGTTCTAACTATATATATATATATTTTATACTGAGCCTTTAAGGTAGTGGTAGTCAACCGGGTATCTACTGCCCACTAGTAATGGCTGGCTGAGTAATGCTAGGTGGCGTCCCTGACAAGTGACGTCAGACGCCGGAGACCCGCAGCACCGTGTTTGGCCAGTTGGAGAGCCTAGGGACAGCAGTCAGGACGGGATCACTATCTAGTAAGTACAGGGTCATACATAGCTAGGGTAATATTACATAGTAATTTAGGTTGAAAAAATACTTTAGCCCATCAAGTTCAACCTTTTTAGATCTCCTCTGATTTGCAATATGCAGATTTATTGGTAATTGACCCAGAGGAAGGCAAACAGAACACCCCCCCCCCCCCCCCGTGAAACGAAGCCAATTGTCTCAACAGGGAAATAAATATAAAATTCCTTCCTGACCACAGATACTGGCAATCAGATTCATCCCTGAATCAATATTTCCTCTCTACTTATCCAGGATAGCCATAATGCCCTTTTTATTTAAGAATATATTTAATCCCCTTTTAAAGTTATTTATCGAATCCGCTGTCACCACCTCCTCTGGTAGAGAATTTCAAAGATTAACCACCGTTACTGTGAAGAACCCTTTTCTTTCTTTAAGGTGACATATTTTTACTTCTAACCTCAAGGGATGTCCTCTTGTCAGTTGAAAACCTCTTGGCACAAAAAGTTCCCTTGGCAAAGTCTTATATTGACCCTGGATGTATGATTTATGTAAACCGAAATGAGAGAGGGTAAATTGAGTTGCTGTGGCACCTGTGGGTGGTAGTTATTAAAAGGTTGACAACCCCTGCTTTAAGGTATGTTTAAGTATTTTCTTATCAATGCCATACTATGATGGATCTATACTACATTACCACAGTGGCTGTGGCGTGCATCACTGTGTTCACTATGCTCTATTTCCTGTGCCATACCAGTCATTCACATTGTTATAAGCTATTGATTGTTGGGCTTTAAAAAGACCATTCTTACTCATAGGTTTTCTTTGGTTCGATACCGCTCACATAGGATAGATGCAGAATCCCAGGACCCTCAGACATGGGTGTAGGAACTAGGGGGGACGAGGGGGACAAATCCCCCCCAGATTTTTCAGTGTGTGTGTTTATGTGTAGAGAAGCAGTTGTGTTGTATTTTTATACTATATGCAGTATCCCCCCTAGATTTTCTTTGGCTTCTACACCCATGCCCTCAGATCAAGAACAAAGGTTTCCTTTAAGAAAACACACCGTGTATCTGTGTTACAAAAGAGAGCATAATCTTTACATTTCAATTCACATTGTTATACCATGATTTTAACAAAACAACAATGGAATATTTTCATAAATCAACATTTTGGTGCAGCTTTTGCAACTTTAAATTTGCCAATTCCGGTTTTCATGACCAATCAACTCCGGCCCTGGTATCTGGATTGGCTGACCAAATCTCCCATTAACCAATCAGCGAGTTTCGTGGTGGATGCTTATTGGTAGGAATTTCAAGTATAGGCTAGCGGGCTACAGGTTTGCCAGGGGGGCTGGGGCGCCGTCAAGTCTGGGCTGACAGGCGTTGGTTGATACTATTTTCCTCTGATGGACTCTGGGAGGTCCCGGTATCATTCATACTATTAGTAGGGGGCATATTGTGAGGGTAGGACCGGAGGTGCCAGAGCAAGGTACAGTTAGTCGGACCATGGTTAAACCTGGGTGTAGCACATTTTCTAGCCAGCCACAGACTTCCAGACATTTGAATTAATGTGGGTCTCACATAGAGGAGTATGGGGGGCTCGCGCTGAGTGACAGCTCTAAGTATATATAAAGTGACAATGGATCAAAGAGTCATCACTTACAACGTACTTGGCACCACTTGAACTTTGTCATTTAAAACAAAGGGTTGTTTTACAAGTGGATTTACCTTAAAAAGTAAAGGCTGAGAAACTGCAGAGTGCACTAATTGTGCCCAGGTGAGAGGGGTGTAGCTTGACTGTTAAACTTGTATAAAAGGTTTGGGAGCTGGTTTGGGGCCTGTTTACAAGTGGATTTACCTTAAAAAGTAAAGGCTGATAAACTGCAGAGTGCACTAATTGTGCCCAGGTGAGAGGGGTGTGGCTTGACTGTTAAACTTGTATAAAAGGTTTGTGAGCTGGTTTGGGGCCTGTTTACAAGTGGATTTACCTTACAAGTAAAGGCTGATAAATTGCAGAGTGCACTAATTGTGCCCAGGCGAGAAGGCAGAAGTTAATAGAAACCGGAGAAGGGGAACTTGTGAGCTTGCGAACATTTTCAGTATCAAGTGCAATTCTAGTAAAAGCCTAGGAGTTTAAATAAAAGGAGGGCCTTCAAAGAAAAGGGAGGGCAGATTTATAGTGCAAAGGAGGAAAACTTTATATAAATATATTATATTATATTCTTTTTTTTTCCCACTGAAATTTCGTAGACAATAATAATAATTATGAGTCAGTCCAGTGGCAACCTTATTCAGTGTACATCCTGTCAAATGTATGCACTACTGGAACAGATGATCCAGGGTCCATACCACTGTGACAGGTGTGAGCATTTTGCCTCTTTGGAAGCTCAAATTGAAGATCTGGAGAGGAGAATTGCAGCACTTAGTGATATTGCTCCACTGGAAAGGGAGTTGGTGCTCACGGAGCACAGTTTAGCTGGGCCTAGTATGGAGGGAGGAGCTGGGGCTAGTGAGGATGGCCAGGGAGGTAGCTGGGTTACAGTTAGAAGGGAAATCAGAGGGTACAGGAGGAGGCAGGCCAGTTCTGAGTTGGCAAACAACAACAGATTTGCCAGATTGAGTGAAACTGTTGGCGATGTCCATTCAGGAATGGCAATGCCAGATAGAGCTGTTCCCTCTAACAGCCGGGCGAACAGCTCTACTGGAGAAGAGGGAGGGCAGAATAGGCAGAGCAACAGACATGTTTTGGTGGTAGGGGACTCTATTATTAGGAAGGCAGACAGGGTAATTTGTCACCCAGATCCCAGCAATCGAACAGTTTGCTGTCTCCCGGGTGCTCGGGTTCGGCATGTTGTGGATCGGGTGGATAAATTATTGGGAGGGGCTGGTAATGAACCGGCGGTCTTGGTACATATTGGTACCAATGACAAAGTTAGTGGAAGATGGAGCGTCCTAAAGAATGATTTTAGAGAATTAGGGAATAAGCTTAAAGCAAGGACCTCCAAGGTAGTATTTTCTGAGATACTACCAGTGCCACGTGCTAGCCCAGGGAGGCAGAAGGAGCTTAGGGAGGTTAATGCGTGGCTAAAAAAGTGGTGCAGTGCAGAGGGTTTGGGGTTTTTAGAGCACTGGGCTGACTTCTCACTTGGGTACAATCTCTATAGCAGGGATGGATTGCACCTTAATGATGAGGGCGCTTTTGTGCTAGGGAATAGGATGGTAGAACGGCTGGGGGAGTTTTTAAACTTGTAGGTGGGGGGGAGGGACTATATAGAAGTATTGGGGTAAATAGGGTAGAGAGGGAAAGGGATGAATTATTTACCCATGGGGGAGGAGAAGGGGGGAGGGTTACAATAGAAAGTAGGGAGATATTAATAGGGGCCTCAAATACAGTGGCAGGCACTTCACATCAGCAGAGCCATAGCAACATAAAGTGTATGATTGCAAACGCAAGAAGTTTGCCTGGGAAAATGGATGAGCTAGAAATATTAGCAGTACAAGAAAAATGGGGCTTAATAGGCATTACGGAAACGTGGTGGGATGAATCTCATGACTGGACTGTTAATCTGGATGGTTATAACCTATTTAGGAAAGATAGGGGAAATGGTAAAAGAGGAGGAGGAATCTGTCTTTATGTTAAGCCTGAATTTAAGCCTATAGTTAGAGAAGATATTTATGCTGGCACTAACGGCATCATTGAATCCTTGTGGGTTGAGCTAAATAGTGGAGGAGCTAATTCTAAATGCATATTGGTGGGAGTATGCTATAAACCCCCAAATATACCTGAAAGTGAGGAAATACAATTATTGTTACAGATTGGAAATGCAGCTAAGCATGGGCAAGTTCTAATAATGGGAGACTTTAATTACCCTGATATAAACTGGATAAACGAGACCAGCAGCTCAGCTAAGGGGAGCAGGTTCTTGAGTACACTCAGGGATCATTATCTAGCCCAGGTAATACAAGAACCTACTAGAAATGGGGCCATCTTGGATTTAGTCATCACAAGTAATATTGATATAATATCAAATGTAAAAATAGGGGAACCCTTGGGGAACAGTGATCACAACACAGTCTCATTTGAGATTGAATACAAAAAACAGAGTTGTAAGGGGCCAACAAAAACTCTAAATTTTAAAAGGGCTAACTTTAATGGGCTACGGGCAGCAATACAACATATAGACTGGGACAAAGAACTTACAGGGAAGAATACTGAAAATAAATGGACAACATTCAAATCCTTACTAAATAAACATACTCATCAGCATGTACCATGTGGAAATAAAATAAATAGGAGTAAATCACATCCCATGTGGCTTAACAATGACTTAAAGATCATGATGAGGAAAAAGAAATATGCATTTAAATTATACAAGAAGGAGGGAACAGAGGCAGCTTTATGTGACTATAAGGAAATCAACAAGGCTTGCAAAAGGGCTATTAGACTGGCTAAAATAGAAAATGAGAAGTCAGTTGCAATGGAAAGTAAGACTAACCCTAAAATATTTTATAAATATATTAATGGGAAGAAGGCCAGGAAGGAATCGATAAGACCATTACAATGTGACACAGGCCATCTGATAATTAGTGACCAGGAAAAGGCAGATGAGCTAAATAGGTTCTTTTCGTCGGTTTACACAAGGGAGGTACCAGTGGTTGGGACACTGCAACATAATGGGGCTACACTACCTTCACTAAATAATTGGTTAACGCAGGAAGAAATACAAAAGAGGTTGGAGAAAATAAATGTTAATAAAGCCCCAGGTCCTGATGGAATACATCCAAGGGTACTGAGGGAGCCGAGTTCTGTAATAGCCAAACCATTATATCTAATCTTTAAAGACTCGCTCACTACAGGGTCTCTACCAGATGACTGGAGAAAAGCAGAGGTGATACCTATATTTAAGAAGGGATCCAGAGCAAATCCGGGGAATTATAGACCAGTGAGCCTCACTTCTGTAGTTGGGAAGCTTTTAGAAGGGTTAATAAGGGACAGAATACAAGAATATGTCTATTTGAACAGGATCATAGGTAGCAGTCAACATGGATTTATGAAGGAAAGGTCGTGTCAGACCAATCTAATTAGTTTTTATGAGGAGGTTAGTAGGAACTTGGATCAGGGCAACTCAGTGGATGTAGTCTTTTTAGATTTTTCAAAGGCATTTGATACAGTGCCACATGGAAGACTAGTGAGCAAACTAAGGGATACAGGAATTGCAGTAAATATCTGCTCATGGATCGAGAGCTGGCTAAAAGACAGGAAGCAAAGGGTTGTTGTAAATGGAACATACTCCGATTGGTCTAATGTGATAAGTGGGGTTCCTCAGGGCTCAGTATTGGGTCCTCTCCTTTTTAACATATTTATTAATGACATTGAAGTAGGACTCGAATGTAGTGTCTCCATTTTGCTGATGACACTAAGTTGTGCAAGGTAATAAAATCAGATAATGATGTACTTTCCCTACAAAAGGATTTGCATAAATTAGAGAAATGGGCGGCTAAATGGCAGATGAGATTTAATACAAATAAATGTAAGGTTATGCATTTGGGAAGGAACAATAGCCAAGCAATCTATAATCTTAATGGAGCAAATCTAGGGGTATCAGATATTGAAAGGGATTTGGGAGTACTAGTGGACAACCACCTAGGTAACAGCGCTCAAAGCCAAGCAGCGGCTGCAAAGGCAAATAAAATATTAGCATGTATTAGGAAGGGTATAGAAGCCAGGGAAGAAGATATAATTCTGACACTATACAAATCTCTAGTACGCCCTCATTTGGAATATGGAGTACAATTTTGGGCACCACCTCACAAAAAAGACATTTTAGAGCTGGAAAAGTACAGAGAAGGGCTACAAAACTAATAAGGGGAATGGAGGGGCTAAGTTATGAAGAAAGACTAGCAAAATTAAACTTATTTTCGCTAGAAAAAAGGCGTCTAAGAGGAGATATGATTACGTTATTTAAATACATCCAGGGTCAATATAAGGCTTTGTCAAGTGAACTTTTTGTAGCAAGAGATTTTCAACTGACAAGAGGACATCCGTTGAGGTTAGAGGAAAAAAGATTTCACCTTAAACAAAGAAAAGGGTTCTTCACAGTTAGGGTGGTTAAACTGTGGAATTCTCTACCAAAGGAGGTGGTGACAGCGAATTCGATAGACAACTTCAAAAAGGGGTTAGATATATTTCTGAATAAAGAGGGCATTCAAGGCTATCCTAGATAACTAGCAAGGAATATTGATCCAGGGAGAAATTTGATCGCCAGTTTCTGGGGTCAGGAAGGAATTTTGCTTTTTTTTCCCCTTATGAGACAATTGGCAAAGTTTCAATGGGTTTTTTTTTTATGTTTGCCTTCCTCTGGATCAATAACAATAATTAACAATAATAATAAATAGTCCAAATTAAAAAGATCAATAGAGATCTAAAAAGGTTGAACTTGATGGACTAACTCTTTATTCATTCTCCAATACTATACTATTAATAATTATTTAATCAATAATTTAATTAATAACTAATCCGCATATTGCAGATCAGAGGAGATCTTAACAGGTTGAACTTGATGGACTGAAAGTCTTTTTTCAACCTTAATTACTATGGACCTCATTCAATTGCGATTTGGCCAATTGAATATGGCTCTAATTAAGCACATAGCATATTTTTTTTAAAGACAATTTTAGTTAGTGAAAACCTTGCTTTTGGATAGATGCTTACTAACTAAAAACTTCTTTAAAAAGTATATGTTATGTACTTATTTAGCACCCTATTCAATTGGCCAAATTGCAATTGAATGAGGGCCTAGGTAACTATGTAACTAAATTGCCGTTTGGTATTTTATATTGGCTCAGTGTGTTGTATACACCCTGAAATACATCACACACATAATATATATGAAAACAAATGTGAAAATGGATAGTTACCTCTCTGGGCTTTGGCTACCCAGGGGAAGTATTTAAGAAATATAAAAATCACATTGAGGTGCAGATTACGGAGAAATGCCCATCCTTGAGCCATTCTGGCCAGGACCAGTGGTCAGTGAGTTGTAGATTTTTATTAAAATTGCCCTGGTAATTGGTTGTGACCGCAGCCAATAGTCCTTTTAGTCCAGCGGGTTGTGGCACCCATCTCTTCACATTCTCATAGTTTAGTAAATATTATTCTTTATCAGTTAACATCAGGATCTGGAAACCAAAACAAAACAAATACTGTGGTTACTAGAGGTTTGCTATGCAGTGATAGGTGAACTTGCAGAACAGGATTCCGGCACTTTAAAGGTTAATCAAGTCTCTGCCGACAGTGACTTCTCACTCTCTCCCGAAATAAAGTGCAATTTACACAGTGAGATAACACCTTGTACTAAAATATCCCCACAGCCCGGGATCAGAGCCGCTGCAAGCCATGCCACCCAGTGGGAGATATTCTCCAGGGCACTGGCAGAAAATGTAAATACCACTGTGCCCATTTTTGTCCATATGGTCCATTGAATAATTAAACTTTATAATAGGCATAATGTGTTAGAATACATTAAATAAAAATAAACACAACTATAGATTCTACAGTAGCATATTTCCTTATAAAATGTAAAAGAAAATATCAGCAGCGCCAACTAGTGGCCAATGGCCACCATAGCGTGCGGCCAGCCAACAGGAAAGATCCAATTTTTTTACAGGGCTAGTGTATGCGCTTTTCATGTTTTCCCCTTTTTCTAATCGAACACATGCTGCTTATATCAGACACACATTACATGGAGTCATTCTATACACACACAGAGTTTTTGATTTAAAAATACAACTTGTTTTCCACACCCCCAGAGCTACTTACATAGGCGCAGTGTACCTACGAATAGAAATACTGAATTTGGGTATGGTTTTGAAAACATTACTAACCTTCAAGCAGAGCACAATGCAGAAATCCACTGAGCAATATCTGGCTACTCCTTGCTTCCTTTGCAGGAGACTACACATCCCATGATGCCTTCCTGAGATAGGTGGGGAAGTGTACAGTAATGGACATTAAAGAGGTAAACTGTCTCAGGACAATGAGATAGGTGGGGAGGTATACAGTAATGGCCATCGATGAAGTAAACTGTCTAAGGACAATGAGGTAGGTGGGGAGGTGTACAGTAATTGCCATTGATGAAGTAAACTGTCTCAGGACAATGAGGTAGGTAGTGAAGTGTACAGTAATGGACATTAAAGAGGTAAACTGTCTCAGGACAATGAGGTAGGTGGGGAGGTGTACAGTAATGGCCATTAATGAAGTAAACTGTCTCAGGACAATGAGGTAGGTGGGGAAGTGTACAGTAATTGCCATTGATGAAGTAAACTGTCTAAGGACAATGAGGTAGGTGGGGAGGTGTACAGTAATGACCATCGATGAAGTAAACTGTCTCAGGACAATGAGGTAGGTGGGGAAGTGTACAGTAATGGACATTAAAGAGGTAAACTGTCTCAGGACAATGAGATAGGTGTGGAGGTGTACAGTAATGGCCATTAATGAAGTAAACTGTCTCAGGACAATGAGGTAGGTGGGGAGGAGTACAGTAATGGCCATTAATTAAGTAAACTGTCTCAGGACAATGAGGTAGGTGGGGAGGTGTACAGTAATGGCCATTAAAGAGGTAAACTGTCTCAGAAAAGTGAGAAAGGTGGGACCTGTCCTGTGGGTTGCCATCGGGGATCTATCCCTCTTCGCCTGTAACTGCAGCACTGACAGCTGCAGTTACAGGTGCCATCCACCAGAGGGCGCTGCAAGTTTTCAGGCACCTTCAAGTTCCAGGGAAGGCAAATAACTATTTTCCCCTCCGACGTGGCGCAACTCGACGGCGCTGAATCGACAGCGAGCCATCGCTATGTTTGACGCGGGCACTCGGCCCCCCAGGACCTCGGGAGCGCTTTTCATAACTCAAGGCCTCTTCTGTCGGCGAGCCTTATATGCTAAAATCCTCAGCGCCATCTGTTGGTCGGATGCGGAACTGCAGTGGTCAGATTTTGCGAAGGTGAAGAGGGAAAGGATTGCTGTCGGCAGTGGTGGCGAGCAGCCACTAGATGGTGCTGCTGAGATTTCACTGCCAATCTTAGTGAATTTAATTTGAAAAGTAACTCAATTTTATAGCGTTAGGGTTACGGTAAGGATTAGGGTAAAGGTAAGGGTTAGTGTAAGTCCCACGTTCCTCAACTGCTTGCAGCCTAAGTCGCGCGTGTTTCCATGCCTCACCTGCTCGCCTCGCTTCGCAAGGTTTGCAGGGCCAAGTCCTCTGAGCTCGGAAGGCTTCTATGCCTCAACGGCTCGCCTCGCTTCGCATGGTTTGCAGGGCCAAGTCCTCTGAGCTTGGAAGGCTTCTATGCCACAATGGCTCGCCTCGCTTTGCAAGTGAGACAACAAATCGCGGTTTGACAACTATTATATGTGGTATACACCCTCACAAATATTATTTATACTCCATATACTTGTATATAGACATTGCTCAATGCTTCACACAAGAACTGTGACCGCCCTAGCCCCCCTTCATGTGCCACTACTTGACTGAATCATATAAAACGCGGGAACTAATCACGTGCCTCTGTCACGTGTCACTCCAGAAGAATTTTGTACGTTCCGAATTCTTTTATGCAGTGGGCGGTGCTTGCACCTGCCGGTCAAAGAAGCAGAGGGCGGAGTCAGAACGTTGATTGACATGTTGAGATGCGTGAGCTTCAGACCAATGCCGGGCGTGTGTCGCTGGGGGGGCGGGGTGCACTGCGGTTGGCTGGGAGATGGTTGGCGCGATGACGTACACAGCGCTGCGCGGCCCCGCCCCCTCTCCCCGTCAGTCAGTCAGTGTGTCGCTTCTGTGCTCTCGGTCGGCCCCGTACAGTCTACAGGGACTACTCTTCCTTATTCTGTGACAGGCCGCGCAGCCTCGGGTTCTCTCTGCTCACCATGCCGGATCGTAGGCCCTTCGAGCGGCTCCCCGCTGACGTGCGGCCCGTGAATTACGGACTGTGCCTGAAGCCAGACCTCATAGACTTCACATTCGAGGGGAAACTGGAGGCCGATGTGGAGGTAATGGATAGATACTAGGTGAGGGATGAGAAGGACAGGGACCTGAGTGGTGGGATAGACCAGGACAGGGACCTGAGGGGTGGGTGGGATAGACCAGGACAGGGACCTGAGGGGTGGGTGGGATAGACCAGGACAGGGATCTGAGGGGGGAGGGGGTGGGATAGACCTGGAGGTGTGGGATAGCGAGAGTAGGACAGGGACCTGAGGGGGTGGGGGGATAGAGAGAGCAGGAGAGGGACCTGAGGGGGGGGGGGGGTATAGAGAGAGCAGGACAGGGACCTGAGGGGTGGGTGGGATAGACCAGGACAGGGACCTGAGGGGTGGGTGGGATAGACCAGGACAGGGACCTGAGGGGTGGGTGGGATAGACCAGGACAGGGATCTGAGGGGGGAGGGGGTGGGATAGACCAGGAGGTGTGGGATAGCGAGAGTAGGACAGGGACCTGAGGGGGGTGGGGGGATAGAGAGAACAGGAGAGGGACCTGAGGGGGGGGGGGGATAGAGAGAGCAGGAGAGGGACCTGAGGGGGGGGGGGGTATAGAGAGAGCAGGAGAGGGACCTGAGGGGGGGGGGTATAGAGAGAGCAGGAGAGGGACCTGAGGGGGGGGTATAGAGAGAGCAGGAGAGGGACCTGAGGGGGGGTATAGAGAGAGCAGGAGAGGACCTGAGGGGGGTGGGGGGATAGAGAGAGCAGGAGAGGGACCTGAGGGGGATGGGGGGATAGAGAGAGCAGGAGAGGACCTGAGGGGGGGGTGGGGGGATAGAGAGAGCAGGAGAGGGACCTGAGGGGGGGTGGGGGGATAGAGCAGGAGAGGGACCTGAGGGGGGGTGGGGGGATAGAGCAGGAGAGGGACCTGAGGGGGGGTGGGGGGATAGAGCAGGAGAGGGACCTGAGGGGGGGTGGGGGGATAGAGCAGGAGAGGGACCTGAGGGGGGGGTGGGGGGATAGAGCAGGAGAGGGACCTGAGGGGGGGGTGGGGGGATAGAGCAGGAGAGGGACCTGAGGGGGGGGGTGGGGGGATAGAGCAGGAGAGGGACGCTGAGGGGGGGGGGGGGGGGGGATAGAGCAGGAGAGGGACCTGAGGGGGGGGGTGGGGGGATAGAGCAGGAGAGGGACCTGAGGGGGGGTGGTGGGGGGATAGGAGCAGGAGAGGGACCTGAGGGGGGGGTGGGGGGATAGAGCAGGAGAGGGACCTGAGGGGGGGGGGGGGGGGATAGAGCAGGAGAGGGACCTGAGGGGGGGGTGGGGGGATAGAGCAGGAGAGGGACCTGAGGGGGGGTGGGGGGATAGAGAGAGCAGGAGAGGGACCTGAGGGGGGGGTATGGAGAGAGCAGGAGAGGGACCTGAGGGGGGGGGGGTATAGAGAGAGCAGGAGAGGGACCTGAGGGGGGGGTATAGAGAGAGCAGGAGAGGGCCCTCGGGGGGGGGGGGGGTATAGAGAGAGCAGGAGAGGGACCTGAGGGGGGGGGTATAGAGAGAGCAGGAGAGGGACCTGAGGGGGGGTATAGAGAGAGCAGGACAGGGACCTGAGGGGTGGGTGGGATAGAGCAGGACAGGGACCTGAGGGGGGAGTGGTGGGATAGACCAGGACAGGGACCTGAGGGGGAAGTGGTGGGATAGACCAGGACAGGGACCTGAGGGGGAAGTGGTGGGATAGACCAGGACAGGGACCTGAGGGGTGGGATAGCGAGAGTAGGACAGGTACCTGAGGGGTGGGATAGCGAGAGTAGGGGGTGGGGGGATAGAGAGAGCAGGAGAGGGACCTGAGGGGGGGGGGATAGAGAGAGCAGGAGAGGGACCTGAGGGGGGGCGGGATAGAGAGCGGGAGAGGGACCTGAGAAGGGGGAGGGTGGGATAGAGAGCAG